>CM077160.1:168315611-168683807 GCA_039583875.1 Platanthera guangdongensis | reverse complement strand
GGCGATATGGCCGCACTACCACCGGGGCCGCTCCCGGAAGGAGGCAGATGCGGTGGTCCTGTCCCCGCCGTGGAGGAAGGCGCAAAGTTGGGCTGAAAAGCTCGGGAAAAGACTGCAGTAACAGGGTAACATCTGGATGGTGATCCCCCGCCGGAGGAGATGAAGTGCCAAGCGGCTCGGTATGGACTAAGAAGATGCGGGGGACTGCCCCGGGGCTTGCCCGTGCCACTGTATCCGGCGAGAGCCCTCGTGCCAAGAGATGGTCAGCCGATCAAAATCCCATGTGAGGGGTCCTAAGGTGCGCAACCAGCGGACGCCCAACACAATGTCAAATCCCCGCAGGTCCACCACAAAGAAATCAGTTTGAAAGGGTTGTCCCTCCACTATGAAGTCGACACGCCGACAAACACCCGGACATGTCATCTGCTGGCCGTTGGCGACTGCCACTTTGACGTGACTACGAGCAACGTAAGGAAGGCGAAGCCAACTGGCCTTGTCCTGCCCAATGAAACTTTGGGTGCTGCCCGTATCCAAGAGAGCTAGGAGAGAAGTGTCGGCCACCGTAATATACAGTTGGATAGTGTTCCCCTCCTGCGGCCCGGCAAGGGCGTGTAGGGAGAGCTGCGGTGTCCCCAAATCGTCGCATGCATCATCCTCCTCATCCGGTGGATCGTCCACCTCCAACCAAAACAATCTCTTGCACCGATGAGTCGGAGTGTAGAGCTCATCGCAATTAAAACACACCCCCTTCTCGCGGCGAGCGGTCATCTCCGGGCGGGTTAGACGACGACGATAGGTCGGACGCGGGGTTCATCTGTGGAAGAGAACTTTGGGGCGGCCACGCTTGGTGGTTGGCGGGGGCTGAAAAAGTCGCGGCGGCCCGGGGGCGGCCGGTCCAAGGCAATGCGGCGCTCGCATGCACGGGCCAAGCTCATGGCGGTGAGGAGATCTGGTGGCCTTTGGAACTCAACGTCCCAGCGTAGCCGTTCCGGTAATCCGGCTGTGAATAGAGAAACCGGTTGCGATGGGAGCACGGAGGTGGCACGGGATAGCAACAATTGGAACTGCTCCAAATATGTCTCAATGGGGCCGGTCTGCTTGAGAGCGATAAGGTCCCCAAGTGGGTTCCCCGGCATTGCCGGGCCAAACCGAAGAGTGCATGCGGCACTGAAATCTTCCCACGATGCGGCGGGGTGCTCGCGGAGTAGTTGAGTCACCCATAGTTGCGCCGGCCCAAGTAGGTGGAACGAGGCTAGGCCAACACGTTCATCCTCCGGGGTATGCTGATTGGTGAAGAAGAATTCGCAACGCGTGAGCCATGGAAGGGGATCTTCGCGTCCCTCGTAGATCGGAAAATTCATGCGGACGGTGCGAGGGAAAGAGAAAGTATCCTCCCGAGGAGCCGAAGCAACCCGACTGGCCGTTGGAGAAACCCCTCGGGGCGGAAAAGCCGGTGCTGGAGTGCCTTGGATGGAGTCCAAACGGGCATTTAGTGCTTCCATTTTCTCATTTTGGGTGACGAGCATAGTTTGAAACATCTCCATGACTTGGGTGAGGGAGGGGCCGCCGTCGGTCATGGTCTGGGGCCGCGCGAGGTCAGCGGAGGGCGCAGGGAGGAGTCCGGCTGAGATGGAGGGCGCGGGAAGAGGGTTTGGCGGCCGGCGAAGGCCGGTAAGGGCGGAGCGGTAGGTGCCGGAGAGAGGAAGTCCGGCGTTTGACTCTGATACCAAGTTGATGTGGTCTCCCGATCTCGATCTAGTGATTGGGCCCGAGGTTGAGGAAGAAACCCACGGTTAGGTCGATCCGGTGTGAGATCTGGAAGGTGCTATGGTTGAAATGGGGGAGAGGAACAAGAGGGAGAGAGGAAGAAGAGGGAAGGAGGAAGGAGTAGAGGGGGAGAAGAAGAAATGGGGAAGGAGAGGGGGTCGGCGTCATCTGCGCGCGGAAGTGGATCGCGAGCTGCTAGGGCGCCGGGTGTGGTTCCGTCGGGAAGAGGGAAAGAGAGAGAGAGGGGGGGGGGGGGGTTTAGAGAGAGAGAGAGGAAAAAGAAACTTAATTTGCAAAAGCATGCCTCACAAGAGTTGTCCATCAACGTATATCCGAGTCCAGAAAACGCGCCCCCCACTCGGGCTTAAACACGTGGGTCCAAAAGAAAACAAAGCGTGCGAAATTAAAAAGCATAAAACATAAAATCGCCCGACGTCCATCATGCGGCCGAGGTAGGAGGTCGGCGCTGGTACGTGCGTCCCCAACGTGGATCGGGCTCATCGTGCGCTGTCGTATCATGTGGCGTAACACAACTCTCGTAGTATCTTAGTATGAGGCCCATATTTGAAATCTAGAAGCAGTCATAGTGCGCTTCTCTTGGATGCCAATCCTCATCAATAGCTTGTCAAATTGAGTTCTATAATTGGAAACAGACAACGTCCATTGCCATAAGACATACACTAGATCAATGAACTGACTCTTTTAGGAAATCAGAATATACTTTGACTTCCACTTTATGTCTGACCATGTAGAGATCGGTTGAAGACCCTCACGTCACTCAAGTCTAGTATAAGTAAATCTTAACTTGACTTATAAGCTTCATCTTTGCAAACCTGATACGACGCTCATCCGACATCTCGTACTATTTAAAATAATGATCTATATTTTAAAGCAAATCACCGAACACCTTCGTGTTCAGCCGTCAAAGGAGGGCGCATCAGCTTGGATTTTGCGTGTGATGTCATCCTTAAGATAATGACATCTACTCGAGGATGACATCGAAGATACTACAAATAATCATCATAGTAATCGTCTCCACCATAATCGTATCGCGTTGAAGGATTACCGCGATCCCCACAAAAGGGTGGCTAGTGACATAGTTGGTCTATTTAATGATGCAAAGGTCTTTCCCGAGGAGCTTTAGCTGTCAATCATTAATGTTCTTAGGATCTTTCAAGAAATATGGGTGATGAGGATGGTCTGCATGGTGATGTAGGGGTCTCTCCTGAGGAGCTCTCTGAAATCAATCATAGACAAACCCAAAACTTTACTGATGGAGGAGGGTTTCAAGTGATAGGATTTAAAAGAGTTGATTACAAAATCATTGAGATCATGATCTCTTCTAACTGCTCATTAGGTAGTTGGATATGATCTCGTCGACGAGGTGTGGAATGCTCATGCTCCTAGGAGTATCTAAATCATCTACTCTATGGCCAAAGCTCCTTAACTAGGTGCTAAGGTCGTGTTTGTGAGTATCCATAATACACATATAATTGATGACTAAAATTAAATCCACCCAAATATAGATGCAATGCAACTAAATGACTTACCCGACAATGATATCCAACACAAGCCCTCATACCTTGTTGCGAACGAGTATCTGTTGTCACATTTGTTGCATTGGAAGTTTCAAATTCCAAGTATATCACATGCATGCAATTCACACTTTACGACTATCCCACTGGCCATGTGTGATAGAGACATGCTATCATACAACAATATTTGTAAATTGATACATAAGAAAATTTAAGATGTTGAGAGAAGATTGATCCAATCTCTTGAGGGTATGATCCCTCTAAGAGCCTACTTTTCAATAGAGCAAAAAAACCTAATGGTCCACGATAAAATAAATCTCATACTAATGACTCCTTATATAGATGGAGACCTCCTACAAACAAAATACATTAAAATACAAACACATAATTACTACGACTGCAATATTATCCATAAGGGTAGCTGTTGAAGCGAAAATTTGACTTCTGTATAGTTCGGGGTCCCAAAAGAGAGGTGACCGCGCACCTACTACCCTCAAGCGAACGATCTAGGCACAAGACTAGGAACACAAGGGACAGACCCAAGGTCTCAGCGTGGAGGTCCCACCGCATACCCGGAAGACTAACAAACTCTTCCCCTCCCAAGCCAAAGACTGAGCTAAGACACCTTCGGAGGGCACTCTTGGCCGACCGGAACATCTAAGGAGGATCTCAAGACCAACTCTCTCCTATCCAGATGTGTCTCCTTGGGTCTATGCAAAATGCTACTCACCCGCCCTACCGATGACGTAACCTCGCCGAACAGCTCTACCTTATGCAGCCCCAATTGGGCCGCCAACAACGTAACTTCGTTGTTCTGAAAGGCTATCAAACCCTCGAGGGCTTCCCGGTAACTTTACCTCGAGGTCCCCACGGGGCGAGCGGTTCACGAGAATACTGCTCGCCTAAGACAGAAAGATAAATAACATACATACAGCAGCACATGCATTTTAATTTACAGGAATATAAATTCCATACTTCGGCACGCAGGCCGGCAACATAAGCAAAATAGTCCTTCTAGGTCCGGCACAAACTTGGGCTTAAGCCCTCCACTTCCCGCTTGATACTGCAACACCTGAACGCCGACGTCTCGACAAGCGGCGGTAAGCTAAACATTGGTTGACTAAAAGCAGTCCAATTACATTGCGCTCATCACTTTTTCGGGGCTATGGTGCTTATTCACTGCAAACATATAATATACAACTTCCACAGAGTTTTCTCCGGGAACCCCAGAACATCACCAATCCGGCTTAAACCTCTGGATGAGCTTCACACAGCATGCCTAAATCCGTACTCACGCTTCCAGATACTAAATGCAATTAACTGCGGGGATGTACACATCGACCCGTCGGAGAACTCCCTTCCCCCACCCGTTGGTAGAGAGGAGCTTCCATGCAAATATGTTAATTGAGTGCTTCACCTGCCCAAAAAGAAACTTCGTTACCCTTGACGCGTGTTTGGCGGAGCCACAACCGAACATCTCGCAAGAGGCTCGGCGTCTAGGGAGCGTTGCAGCTGCCCACACATTGATGACGCAACGGTTCGAGCTCCAAGAAGACCACTCTAGATCTCCCCTCCTCTTGGTCGGCCAAACCTGAGCCCCAAGGCTCTTATGCTCCAACGATAGATTTATCCGTTCGACATCTAGTTGCCGACCATCCCACTTGATGAGAAGCACAATACCAAATCACATCCATAAATATAATTTCTTTGATAAAGAGTTTGACGGCCCCTAGGAATGGGGTCTCGGGCTCGGGCTGCCCCTGTTGGCCGGCGACGGGAGAGGAAAAGGGCTGGGGAGAGAGGGGCTCGGGCTGCCCCTGTTGGCCGGCGACGGGAGAGGAAAAGGGCTGGGGAGAGCCCCTCCTTGCCGCGTCGCCGAGAGAGAGAGAGATCGGGAGAGTGGGCACCGGCTTCTTCCTCCGGATTTCGCCGATCGGGAGTAGGAGGGAGCAGGATCGGGGAGAGGGGGCCAACTTGCGGCTGCTTTTCTTCCTCCCCCTTTTGCCGATCGGGTGGGTGAGAGGGATAAAGAGGGATCAGGAAAAATGGGGGGGGGATTGCGGCTGCCTTGCTCTCTTTAGGGTTAGCCCTATACATATTTATATAGGACTTGCATGATTAACCTTTTGACATTGTTAATATTTGTATTATGAATTGCTAAATAAACTCTACCAGCTAATGATGAGGTCTATTTTGTAATGGAAGATAAGAGAGTAAATAGATGGAGGTTTAAGTTGATACTAATATCCAAGATGAAATTGATTGCAATTACTTGGGGTTCAAACACATCATTGTTACTACATTAGAAATATTTTTTTGAAGTCTCCATCACCCTTAAATTCCACTTCATGCATAATTAAAGAATCATATTCAGTTGATATTTACTTATAGATATTAAAAAGAACAACATTCCAAGATTGATGCGTATATAAGCATAATTAACTTAGAGTGTTTACATATAAAGTCTCCGCGCGCATGCACGAGCACCCGAACGTCCTCGAACGGGGCTGCACCAAATCATCGCCCATAGCATATCCCTAGCCCGCTACCTAGGGAGGATCCCACTCGGCCAGATATGGGGTTGTACACAATCCCCGCTCTTTTCGAGCGAGTTCCACGCTCGGAAAGAAATGTCCAACCCCAAGTATCTGGCGAGCGGGAGCCGACCCGAAAAAAAAGTTTGAGAAAACTAACTTTAACATTCTGAACATATATAACAATTCTCATAATGCAGCACGACGAAAAAAAACTATTTTTGCACAAATTGCCAAGGGACTTGCTCCTAATCCCATAATAAATGTAAATAAAATGTCGTATTTGTTTTGCGGCTTGTGCGATCTGATCACTATTTAAAGTATGTGCTTTTGATTGAATAACAGTATCAATATTCGAATGTGCTGATCGTGCACATTTGAGTGACCCCATAAAATCACATTGGTATATCGTAATGAATGATGAAGTTGTAAATGAATCAAGAGTAGATGATATTTTTATTATTGATATGCTAGCAAAAGGCCCATTAACTTTAATATAACATAAGTTTTTCCTTGCAGAAACTTTTAATGATGCCGCAAATGTTTTATCAATTTCACATTGATGACTTATCATAGCACCAACTATTGTTTGATTGGGACGCATAGCTATATGATAAAGTATAGAAGAAGCAATACCAGTAACATCATCATGATCATGTAAATAATGTTTACTCATATAAGAAATTTTACCCAATATAGAATTATTGATTTGATCATTATAATGAGTGATAAAGGTTCGATAATATTCTTTCTAATCAGTATATAATTCCTCGTGATATTGTGAAACATCAAAGCTGTACCCTTTTGTATTCTCTTGTACACGCAGTGCCAATCCTTTCCCCACAGGTGTGCCTACCGCACTACACAACTAATGAGAGCCTGAGCAGCGAGTCTACCCGGGGTCGAGCGCACTCAGGGTCCCTTACCCCCAAAGGCGAGCCTTTGGATCTGCCAGCTAATGAGAGCCCGCGCAGCGGGTCTACCTGGGGCCGAGCCAGGCTCGGGGTAGTGCAAAAGTCTCTAAGAACCAAGAACCAAGTCTCCAAGAACCAATCCTTTCCCCCACACGCGAGCCTTCGGACCTGCCAGCTAATGAGAGCCTGCGTAGCGGGTCTACCTGGGGCCGAGCAGCGCTCGAGGTCCCTTACCTCCACAGGCGAGCCTTCGGACCTGCCAGCTAATGAGAGCCTACGCAACGAGTCTACCTGGGGCCGAGCCAGGCTCGAGGTAGTGCAAAAGTCTCCAAGAACCAAGAACCAAGTCTCCAAGAACCAATCCTTTCCCCCACAGGCGAGCCTTCAGACCTGCCAGCTAATGAGAGCCTGCGCAGCGGGTCTACCTGGGGCCGAGCAGCGCTCGGGGTCCCTTACCCCCACAGGCGAGCCTTCAGATCTGCCAGCTAATGAGAGCCTGCACAACGGGTCTACTTGGTGCCGAGTCAGGCTCGGGGTAGTGCAAAAGTCTCCAAGAACCAAGAACCAAGTCTCCATGAACCAATCCTTTCCCCCACAGGCGAGCCTTTGGACTTGCCAGCTAATGAGAGCTTGCGCAGCGGGTCTACCTGGGGCCGAGCAGCGCTCGGGGTCCCTTACCCCCACAGGCGAGCTTTCGGACCTGCCAGCTAATGAGAGCCGGCGCAACGGGTCTACCTGGGGCCGATCCAGGCTCGGGGTAGTGCAAAAGTCTCCAAGAACCAAGAACTAAGTCTCCAAGAACCAATCATTTCCCCCACAGGCGAGCCTTCAGACTTACCAGCTAATGAGATCCTGCGCAGCGGGTCTACCTGGGGCCGAGCAGCGCTCGGGGTCCCTTACCCCCATAGGCGAGCCTTCAGACCTGCCAACTAATGAGAGCCTGCGCAGCGGGTCTACCTGGGGCCGAGCCAGGCTCGTGGTCTCCTCCGAATATCCTCCAACCACCGAGTGAGCCTACAGCCCTGTCAGCTAGGTGAGAGCCTGGTCAGCGGGTCTGCTCATGGTCTCCTCTCCAAACATCCTCCAACCACCGAGTGAGCCTACAACCCTGCCAGCTAGGTGAGAGCCTGGTCAGCGGGTCTGCTCGGAGTCTTCTCTCCAAACATTCTCCAACCACCGAGTGAGCCTACAACCCTGCCAGCTAGGTGGGAGCCTGGTCAGCGGGTCTGCTCGGGGTCTTTTCATCGATCTGCTTTACTCTCATGCCATAGAAGAAACCACCTGGAATTTCATTATATTAGAAGGGCGCAACAACATTTACCAATATTGAAAAATGGAAAATACCTCTGCATATGCTTCTCAAAGATGACAACTATTATGGAAAGGAAAAAGGATACAAAATTGGAGAAACTACTCACAGCCTGTGTCATACTAAATACTTATTATCGATTGATATTAAGATGTCTGAATATAAGAATATTGGATCTCTTATAAAGAGAGAGAGGTTTCTTACTGGGGACATTAGGTAATGACCTAACTTTAAGAGTTAAACCTAAATAACTTAAATTTAAAAATGTCTGGGAGTGTACATAGGATAAGAGAGAATCATTGAGACTTTTGAACTTTATTTAAATGCAACAAGCACAGTTTTGAATGTGTCAAACAAAAACATAAAGATTAATATGAATGGGAAATGACCTATTCAATAAAAAGTAGTGAAAAATTGAGTTAGGACATGTATAACAAACAATAGAAAATGCACAAATGAATTTAGTGCTAAATAATCAAGAAGGAAAAGAGTAGGCCAAAAGTAATCCTAACAAAAATTGTGCCAAAACATTGTAGTATAGGTTTAACCGGTCACGGCCACAACAATTTTGAATGGAGAATTCATAAATCGAATCCAAATAATTGGTCAAAGCTGATGGCGAAGAAGTGCAACTAACTGAATTAAAATTTAAGAGTTTTAATTCATCTGCTAATATAAATGCTAAACTCAAAATTATCTAAATTAGTTTATTCCTAGAAACACATCTTAATAATTACTACACACTTTACAAGGACTAGACATTCATTTGACCACATAAATATCATTTTCACATATTCTCATGGACATTTCCCCATTTCCCACTCTTCTTGTCGAAAACTAGTTATAAACATGGATCAACTCCAGAGCTCTACCGCCAAAATGACGAAATAAAATGGATATGAGTTCTTTAAGTGAGAAGCTACCGTACTATGTAAAAAAAGAAATTATCCATCAATATAAAGAGAAGTGTCATGAGATGAAGCCCATCCAAAACGAAATATTAAAAATCTTTCAACAATAGTGTTTTTCTGTTATTTTCCTCACTGGTGTTTTTCCACAGAGCAATTGCCAACTCTCATCCTGGCAATGTATCCTTGCCCATATTTAAACATAATCATCTTTCAGCAAAATCCCTAAAAGTATAACTTTAACCGAATATTAACAACGTACATCCGCACGCTAAACTTGGTTTCAAGACGGTTCATGGTTTGAGAAATATTCATCAAATAAAAAAGATCCCGAGTTAAGGCGCGACATGATTAGATGAACCGTTCATTTCCTCAAATATGTGCAAATCCTACTCCAAAGGCTATGAGATTCCAACAACAACTATAGGATGGGACGACTTCAAGTATGAGGACCTTACATACGAAGCGTCCGCGCGTGACCCTGGCTGTCACTTGGTTCCTCTTCTAAAGCCATGACGTTCACCTGAGTTCTTCCGTACTGGCCACTCTCCACGCTCACCGCACCAAAAGTGTTGAAGCCAAAATTTGACCTCTGTGGAGTTCGGGGTCCCAAAAGAGGGGTGACCGCGCACCTACTACCCTCAAGCGAACGATCTAGGCACAAGATTAGGAACACAAGGGACAGACCCAAGGTCTCAGCGTGGAGGTCCCACCGCATACCCGGAAGACTAACAAACTCTTCCCCTCCCAAGCCAAAGACTGAGCTAAGACACCTTCGGAGGGCACATCTAAGGAGGATCTCAAGACCAACTCTCTCCTATCCAGATGTGTCTCCTTGGGTCTATGCAAAATGCTACTCACCCGCCCTACCGATGGCGTAACCTCGCCGAACAGCTCTACCTTATGCAGCCCCAATTGGGCCGCCAACAACGTAACTTTTTTGTTCTGAAATGCTATCAAACCCTCGAGGGCTTCTCGGTAACTTACCTCGAGGTCCCCACGGGGCGAGCGGTTCACGAGAATACCGCTCGCCTAAGACAGAAAGATAAGTAACATACATACAACATCACATGCATTTTAATTTACAGGAATATAAATTCCATACTTCGGCACGCAGGCCGGCAACATAAGCAAAATAGGCCTTCTAGGGCCGGCACAAACTTGAGCTTAAGCTCGCCACTTCCCGCTTGATACTGCAACACCTGAATGTCGACGTCTCGACAAGCAGCGGCAAGCTAAACATTGGTTGACTAAAAGCAGTCCAATTACATTGCGCTCACCCCTTTTTCGGGGCTATGGTGCTTATTCCCTGCAAACGGATAATATACAACTTCCACGGAGTCTTCTCCGGGAATCCCAGAACATCACCAATTCGGCTTACACCTTCGGATGGGCTTCACACATGCCTAAATCCATACTCACGCTTCCGGATACTAAATGCAATTAACTGTGAGGATGTACACATTGACCCGTCGGAGAACTCCCTTCCCCCACCTGTTGGTAGAGACGAGCTTCCATGCAAATATGTTAATTGAGGGCTTCACCTGCCCAAGAAGAAACTTCGTTACCCGTGACGCGTGTTTGTCGGAGCCACAACCGAACATCTCGCAAGAGACTCGACGTCTAGGGAGCGTTGCAGTTGTCCACGCATTGATGACGCAACGGTTTGAGCTCCAAGAAAACCACTCAAGATCTCCCCTCCTCTTGGTTGGCCAAACCTGAGCCCCAAGGCTCTTATGCTCCAGCGATAGCTTTACCCGTTCAACATCTAGTGGCCGACCATCCCACTTGATGAGAAGCCACAATACCAAATCACATCCATAAATATAATTTCTTTGACAAAGAGTTTGACGGCCCCTAGGAATGGGGTCTCGGGCTCGGGCTGCCCCTGTTGGCCGGCGACGGGAGAGGAAAAGGGCTGGGGAGAGAGGGGCTCGGGCTGCCCCTGTTGGCCGGCGACGGGAGAGGAAAAGGGATGGGGAGAGCCCCTCCTTGCTGCGGCGCCGAGAGAGAGAGAGAGAGAGAGAGAGAGATCGGGAGAGTGGGCACCGGCTTCTTCCTCCGGATTTCGCCGATCGGGAGTAGGAGGGAGCAGGATCGGGGAGAAGGGGCCAACTTGCGGCGGCTTTTCTTCTTCCCCCTTTTGCCGATCGGGTGGGTGAGAGGGATAGAGAGGGATCAGGAAAAATGGGGGGTGGGGTGGGGTGGTGGAAATGCGGCTGCCTTGCTCTCTTTAGGGTTAGCCCTATACATATTTATATAGGACTTGCATGATTAACCTTTTGACATTGTTAATATTTGTATTATGAATTGCTAAATAAACTCTACCAGCTAATGATGAGGTCTATTTTGTAATGGAAGATAAAAGACTAAATAGATGGAGGTTTAAGTTGATACTAATATCCAAGATGAAATTGATTGCAATTACTTGGGGTTTAAACACATCATTATTACTACATTAGAAATACTTTTTTGAAGTCTCCATCACCCTTAAATTCCACTTCATGCATAATTAAAGAACTATATTCAGTTGATATTTACTTATAGATATTAAAAAGAACAACGTTCCAAGATTGATGCGTATATAAGCATAATTAACTTAGAGTGTTTACATATAAAGTCTCCGCGCACATGCACGAGCACCCGCACGTCCTCGAACGGGGCTCCACCAAATCATCGCTCATAGCATATCCCGAGCCCGCTACCTGGGGAGGATCCCACTCGAACGGATACGGGGTTGTACAGTAGCCACGTTACTGAGAGACTTCACTTGTAAGGTAGATCATCCGAGCGTACATGTCACTTGTCCGTTAGGATGTATACGTATCAACAAACCCATCCTGAAAATCGACCTTGTCCCCAAGAGCGAGCTTTGAAAAATGCCTGAGACGTCAGACTCGAGTTTGGTGTTTGAGTGTTTGTCCGATGGCGCTTGATATATGCGGAATTGCCTTTGTCGGAATCTCTAATGATGTTGATAGCACACAATAATTCCGCCGTGAGCTATGGGCGGAGTTGAGGCAACATGTTGGCTTCAAGAGGAAGGAGTGATTGGATGATCATGACGGAGAGCGGCGTCAAAATCAACCAGATTGTAAGTGTGTGAGCATGGGATCTGGGCGGACTTTGGCTACATAGTGGAGTACATTAATTTGGATGCAACTATTTTGTAGATGTGCGGCTGGTGTGCGGGCAAAAGGTTGATGGACAGCTCACTTTGAATAGGAAAAAGGTGCAGTTGAAGAGTTAGCTTCAAATGTTAGTCCTACATGAGGAAGTAATAGTGGGGCACAACTTCAGGGAAAAATACAGAAGGGTTGGACTCATGTGGTGGGTGTAAATGGGTATAAGTATGAGAGATGTGCTAAAACAGTTGCATGTGAAGAAATTTTTGGCTGTGCTAATGGTAGAATGTGGGAGGGGCAACAACTGAATAGTACTCGATGCTTAGAAAGAAGTCGCAAAGTGTATTTCATGGGGCTCAATGTATTGGCAAGATGCGCTCAACTGGAGCATGATTGACGAAGGCGCGGGAGACTGCGGTGTGCGGGTTTGTTTTGTAACAGAGCTTTTGTGCCCAAGACGAGGTGTGGTTGCTCTAGAGAGGACTGATCATGGGTTGGTATACCGAGGGAGATGGAAGGGGCGCTACAGTGCATGGGGTGGGTTGTCGAGGGATGGTGTTTACGGTGGAGAGAGATGACCTGATGAGCAGACACAAGAGGGGTCGAAGGGGTTGGGGATGAGCTGTGCTGAGAGGGCTTGCGCGGTGGAGGCCGTCACAAGTGGTGGTCCCCAATTAGGTGCTGGCATGAATTGGAAGTGAACTGACATCAACGTTGGGGAAAGCATTGCCAGGACCGTCCAGAGTTTGTTGAATGGGTTTGCAGATGGTGGTGGTGAGATTGAAGTAGTATGAGCTGGCGCCGTTGAGGGAAGGTTTTCTGGGTGCTGTGTGCGTGGGCAATGGCTATGGAGGTACAAGGGACATGTATGTGGTTTGTTGGGTATGAAAGGAGAGGAGGTATGTTCCATGTATTGTCGACAACGGTCATGGGGTGGTCGACGATAGTGAAGTTTTCGGGCTTGAGGACGAGAAGTGAGGGCGTCGGAGAGATGACGAGTCGTTGGCAAAGTGCGTGCGCCATTGCGAGGAGGTCGGTCATGGTGGCATTGATTCGGTCGATGCCTGCTTGTAGAGAATCCGTGGCCTTGAACATGGCTAAGGGGTGGAAACTGGTACCCGGCGACCGGTTGTGAATAACAGACGGAAGTGGCGGGTCAAACCAAGTTGATAGAGCTCTATAACATAACAATATATGTAAATTGATACTTTAGCCAGCCATTTATGTCCTTTTGGTCCAATTATATAACAGTTTAACTTTTATTTGAAGGTAACCTAAACTAAGCATTTTTGTGCATTGCCAGTGAGCACACGTTGCCAATCATGATTTTGTTTACCATGCTCTCTTATTTACACACGGTTAGCCTAGAACTACAGTTTAAATGAAATGCTCAGTCCACGATATGTTCATTTTTTCAGCTGGTCCTAAGTACCATGGTAAATTCAACCATACAAATAAGCGCTTCTGTTGTTCTAAGCAATACATTTAACAGGTTTTTGAAGTGCAAAATGACTCTAAAATGAAACGAACAAGACAGAGACCCCTACCTTCTGGGCGTATTACTGTTCCTCATGCAGTCTTATGGGCATCTAGTATGGGGATTGCTGGCACAGCTTTGTTGGCTTGCAAGGTTTAAAGTCAATACTATCAAATATCTATCTTTGTATGATTTTTATAGATTTCTTATTTAAGCACTTTCTAAAATTGTATAATTCTTATTCTTCACTAATAATATTTGCAACAACATCACTGGCAAGGTCTTTGCAGGCTAATTACTTGGCTTCTGGACTTGCGGCTAGCAATCTCTTTCTGTATGCTTTCGTGTATACTCCCTTAAAGCAAATACATCCAGCTAATACATGGATTGGAGCAGTTGTTGGTGCTATTCCTCCACTCCTTGGGTAGATTTCTTTCCTTCTCCATTTTTTGTAATGCAATTAAGCATTAGATAGACGTTTAGTTACTTTTTGTCATTGATTACTTAAAATCATGATTAAATTTGTTTAGCACTCATTTTATCTTCTCTTCGCCACATCTAAGTGTAATTAACCAGAACTATCCTTACCCTGAGTTCTTTCTTTTTAACTCATGGCTTTCTGAAGGACTAGCAGTCACACAGAATCATCCCCACACAGCTACATAACTGGTTTCAGATATGAGTTTTTTCCATTATGGATGTCAAATGAAATACCCAAGCTCATTTATCACTGCTTATTTATGCTTTTCAAGATTCATTAGATACTTTAGCTAGCCATTTATGCCCTTTTGGGCCAATTATATAAGATTCATTAGATACTTTGGCTAGCCATCAACGCCCTTTTGGCCCTATTTATATAATATTGTGTTTCCCTTATAAAAAATTTTATAAATATTTACTTGATTCTATAGTCGAAGCAAAATCACTTTTTGAACCAAGTTCATTGGATGGTGTTGGTTGAAAAATCATGTTGGATAGATTTCAAGTTCATGATGGTTTAAGTAAAATTTGATGCATGCACATAAGTATCCCCTGAGGCTCCCTGCGGGGGTATTTTTTGCATTCATGCTATGAAATATATATTTATAGGGTGGTTTTTGTAATTTCAACAAATAGAGGGGTACAACCATACAACCTGCAATTTAACAAACTTACGAAGGAGATCCCGGTAAACAACAGTATATATATGCATGTATTTACATATGTTTATATAACTGATATATATGTAATGTTTAGTTGTTTTCTTGACAAGGATTATGTTTATATAGGTCATGCTTCAAACTCATCTTTTGATAATCTATCATTTTGTAGTTAAATTATAGTTTTATTTATAACTTGTAACCATATGATCTTTATATTTAGGTGGGCTGCTGCTGGTGGTGGTATTTCACTCAATGCCATGCTTCTTCCGGCTGCTTTATATTTTTGGCAGATACCTCATTTTATGGCTCTTGCCTATTTGTGTCGAAATGACTATGTTGTTGGAGGGTACGGTGTCTCATGTCTGTACAAAGTCTAATTAATACGCTCCTTGTTGTTTTCTGCCTCTTACAAACTTCATTATTGGCTCAGATTCCAGATGATTTCTTTTGCTGATACTTCTGGTTGGAGAACTGCATGGATATCTTTACGCAACTGCCTCTATCTGCTTCCGGTGGGCTTTTTGTCATATGATTGTGAGTTCTAATTTGACATAAATTCTTTTTATTGACTTACATTGACACCTTTTGCATTCAAAGCTTGAACACCTTAACATTTTATTTGTGCACCGTAGTCTTCACTTGTAGAGCTCTGTATTACATATATATATATAGACACACACACACACATATGAGTGAGAGTCTAGGAAGCACCGGTACGGGTACGGGTACCGGGTACGATACGTATCCGGTACGGCGGTACGGCAAATTTTAAAAAACAAGGATACGGGTACGGTAGGATACGTTGTATTAAATATAATAATTATATATTTATATATCACAAATGCAGATTAATCTGGACTGATTCAGTCCAGGAAATCTGGACTGATCAGTCCATGAACTCCTAAGGCCCGTATTAATCCTAAGTGCAACCTATTAATCTGCAACCTAAGTGCAACCTATAATTAATTATAGTTAGAACTATTCAATAGGTTTCTAACTATTCAATGAAGAATTGGGTAAATATAGTCATGTCCAATTGAATAGTTAGAAACCTATTGATCAGACCATGAACTCCTAAGGCCCGTATTGATCAGTCCATTGGATGAGGGCCTTAGGGGTTAAAGAAGAAGAAGAAGAAGAAGAAGAAGAAGACGCGGGAGAAGAAGACGCGGGAGAAGCGTCGACGCGGGAGCAGCTGCGACGGGGGAGCAGCTGCGACGGGAGAAGCGTCGACGCAGGAGCAGCTGCGACGCGGGAGCAGCTGCGACGCGGGAGCAGCTGCGACGCGGGAGCAGCTGCGACGCGGGAGCAGCTGCGACGCGGGAGCAGCTGCGACGCGGGAGCAGCTGCGACGCGGGAGTAGCGTCGAATCGCGGGAGACGGGAGCAGCCTGCGACGCGGGAGACGGGATAATAAACAGCGAATCGCGCCGTTCGGTACGCGTATCCGTACCGGAAACGTACCCGGTACGGGTACAGCTCTATTTTTGGCGTATCCGTGCTTCGTAGGTGGGAGTGCACGGGGGCCCCCTCATGCCCTGCGCGACAGCACCTGACCCGCGGCGGCGGGCTCCGCCCACCCCCGACGGTTCTTAACATTTGTATATTTTTTAATGATGTAATTCTTTTTTATTATTTGAAGTTAAAAAATATTATATTTATATATGTTTTTATTAAATAAGTTTTTTAATTATTTATATTTATTTTCTTATATAATTTATTTTTTACTATAAATTATTTAAAATGATTATATTTCATTATTTTGTTTTTTTGTTTTATTTAGGAAATTAGAACAAAAAAAATCTTAACAAAAGTAGAACAACGCATCCGCGCGGTGAAGGGCCGCCGTTGTCGGCCTGCCCGGCTCCCACCGGCGGGTTAGCCGGACCCCGACGAACCCGCCAGGAGTTGTCCAGCGGCAAGCGGGCAGGGCCACCGCCGGCGGTGGCCCTTCCCTCTCGCCGTCAGACAACTCATGACGAGTTCACCGAGGCCTGGCGTACTCATCGGTGGGCGCCGGGCAGGCCGCTGGCGGCGTCAACAAGGCAATATTGTGAGGGATGGAGTGGTCGGGAAGAAATCATGCTTTTTTTAAATCTCTGTGCACGTGTTTTACAGTCCCACATCACCTAACTGAACAGAATTCTTGCTGTATATAAGGAGGATATAAAGTGGAGCTTCAGTTGATTTAATGATGTTAGTCTAGCTTAAGCTCAATGTCTGTCGGGCTTGCTTTGTTCACTTATTGGCGGGCCTTGTGTCGCTCCAATTGGGTTATGCCGAGGGATGCCGGGATTTCTATTGCGCTAAGTGGTCCTTTTTTACCAGCCCAGTAGAGAACGGATGGTCAAGATTTGATTTGGCGGGCCTCGGGTGTTACATCGCGTAATTGCCACGACCGATGATAAATCTTTGTATATATAGTATGAATGCGTTGTTGGGCTACTGTTCACACATGTTTGTGCAACCTGAAAACACCATTTTGCTCTTCCCGTCGCATTGGCGGTATAAATGCTCGCTTCTTCTCGGTTAGTGATCCACACATCTTAGTCGACGGTCGCTACTCTCGGTTGGAGATCAATAATTGTTGATTGTAAGTCCCATGCTCATGCACACAACTACTCCCGGTTGGCGATTGGTTCTCCCAGTTGGCGATCGGTGATCGTTGCTCCAGATCGGCGTCGATTACCATGCCTAGATCGACGATCACTACTCCGGTTCCGCAATCGGCGGCCGCTGACTGCCAAGCCTCGATCGGCAAGCGCCAGATGTCAAGCCCCGGTCGACGATCTTCGACTGCCAAGCCCCAGTCGGCCATCGACCCACAACTTACTGCGAATTTTTTAATTAGATCTATTGACAATTTTTAATAAATTTTAATGTGATGAGAGCAATCTAGCACGTGGGACCCCCGTGCCCCGCATGACAATACTTGTGTCACTTGCCTTCACTAGTGGGCAGTGAGGACGATGTTGAAAGGTTTGATCATCGACGTACGCTGCGCACTGAAGAAGACGAGTGTCACTATTATTGTCGGGCGTGGAAAAAGGCTCCCTTGCCAAATTACTTGTGTATTTGTATGTGTGATATATATATATATATATGTATATATATCTAAACCACTATAAAAGAAATATAAACTGTATGAATTTAAAATTCATTAGATTGATTGCAGCCGTTGGATCTGTGTGTTTTATTCATCAGCCGTCTGTTCTTTTATTATTAAAAAACGGAATAACTCTAGCCCTCCTAAACCTACACCCGGTGAAGGGAAGAGAGAGTGAGAGAGAGTAAGAGAGAGTGAGAGAGAGAATGTGGCGGGGAGAGAGAGAGAAAGGAAAGAGGGGGAGAGTGTGGCGGAGAGGGAGAGGGAGGGGGGAGAAAGAAAAAAAATAGAGGAAAAGGAAATAGTTTTTTTGCGTATATATGGATAATTTTTTACAAAATAAATATTGTAATATTGATGTATATTTTTTTACGGTCATTTTGACTACTCATATGTATATGTTGCGAGCAATGCCCGTCAGAGGCGGGCTTCCCGTCGACGTCCGGGTACTTTCGCGCATGACCGGGTACTGTCGGTCATTTCTAGCGGTTTGTGCCCCTGCATCATTAGGTTCCTACGCGTAAGTTTGATTGCACTCCTATGTATGCAAACAACATAACTAGCACAAATTGGGGGAGAGAGAAGAGGAGGAACTCTTTGGTTGTGTATATGATGTAGGGTAGGCTATGAAGTGCACCACTTAGGCTCTAGATGCAACACAACAACTGGTTCATGCAACGGATTAATAGAGCAATGAGAATAGCAACGCCACAAACAAATAACTACAACAAGAGTTTATTTTAATATTTGACAAATTTCTTAGTTGGCTTCCCTCCGCTCGGAGGGCCAGAAGCGAAGCGTGCGGCGAAGGAATCCACCTGCAGGTTAATAATCAATTGATACAAAATGCCACAAACTAACTCCAAACAAATATGAGATCTCCAATAATAATATCCAGAAATAGTACACCACAATCACAAAAAAAATCTCAAGACTAGGGGCTGATTTCGGGCAATGGAAGTGGAGGGTGCGGGTGGCGTATATCGGGTGCCGGGTGGTGGAGCCGGAGGTGGAAATGACGGGGAGGGGCTGTTTTGGGTGGTGGGAGAAGGGATCGGGACGAAAACGGGCGGATCCGGATGAATACGCTCGGATCCGGGCTCAGGTGGACGGATCCGGTAATAGATGGCCGGATCCGGCTCGGGAAGGGTGGATCCACGGAGTTGGGGTGGAGACGGAGCGTTGGCGGGCTGGTAGGAGGTGGAAAAGGGGGCGGGTGGCTGATTCCAGACGGCGGGTTGCTGGGAAGGATGGCCGGCCTGGGTAGGGAGGAGATGGAGGGGGTTCCGGCGGCCGGATCTGGGCGGAGGGAGGAAGGGGGCTGGCGGCCTGGATTGGGGACAGCGGGGGGGGGGGGGGGGGGTTTCCGGGCGGCAAAGGCTGGGCGGAAAAACAGGGAGGGGTTGGCGGCCTGGATGGGAAGGAAAAGTGAGGGAGATGAAGAGGAAAACTTACCCCAAGGCGTCGGCACGAAGGGTCCACGGCGTCGGCACCGCGGAAGACCACCGAAAGTAGGGAAGAGACTCTCCAACTTCAGCAATGATAACCCTAATCAGCCACTAGTCCTATTTATAAGAAAACAAGCATGAGGGCATCCCATCCAACGGCTATGATTGGCCGGTGGGTTTGCCCTTAAATAAAATAAGTACGTGTCCAAAAAAATACATAAATATATAATTCTGATTCGCGGCGACGTGCCGTACGCAACTGCGGGGTCGGATCGGCGATCCGATCACGTCTTCCGGCGGGAATAAATGAACGTGGGTCCCGCCCCATCATGTGCACGATCCGATGGATTCCCATCAGTATAACTTGAGTAGGTACAAATGATAGTGCTCATTCACTTTTATCGCCCCCGGCCTCTTTTCCCTTCAAAGAATGAAAGACCCTTCTAGAATTGCCCATATCCATGACCTACCTATCTAAAACATTATACATATTTTCTCTGTCACTTCAACCGTAACTATGGCCAAATCCACCTCCTAAAGTTCTCTGCATACAAAAAATATTTTATACTCCCTTCTAGGCCCACCAATGTCCCTATATGCTTGTGGAGTTTTTCACCGTGCTTACTTGGGGACTGGGACCAAAGCCTCTAACGTGTATTGGATGAGGCAAGATCTAGCCATTCGTTACATAAAGGAGTCATTCGTTGAGAAAGGGGCGTTTGTAAAAAAATGTAAATGTTGTGTGCTCCCAATTGAGATTGCGTGTTAGGGAAAGCAAGAGAGAATTCTCGTAGAGGATTGGAGTTCCCCTTCCGATAACCCAGAGGAGCTATGGTGGCATCATTGAAGAAGAGGAGAGATCTTGAGACTTCAGAGGGGAATCAATTGATAGTTCCTACGTGAAGGGGGAGGCGGTTTGTGAATCCCGTGATGTAGGGCTTCAAGAAATCTGGGGTTATAGAGAGGAGATAGATGGGAAGAGAGAGAATGGCAAAAGGACTACATTCATTCATCCCCTCAAAGGTGCCCCTTGTCCCCTAATTAAGTAGTAAGAGGTTCTAAATGTTCATAATCCAAAAAAGCCCCTCTCCTAGGCCGTATGATTAGTGACCTACGATGTGAATAAAAATAAATACATGCAAAGATGATCACTCTTTGGTGGTTTACACGCGTCATTGATAGGACTAACCCGAACTTAGATCCATAACATCTTCCTCCCAATTGAGATTCAACTCCTCCGCAAGCTGTGGTGGTAAGGCGACCAATGGTTCTGATAGAGACCCATGCAAGATATTGTGGATCTGGGCTTCCGGTGGTAGCTGGAGCTGATAGGTTGCTTCCGTGATCCACTGGGCTATCTGTCGTAGTACTTGGGGCCCAATTTGGTGGAGTTCGTGGAGGACGACGTTTGGCGATAAGAGTGAACTTTCAGCCAAATCCAATCAATGGTGATAAACACAATAGTGAGATGTCTCTGTCGTAGGTGGGCCCCTGTACCACTCCACCATCCAGGATCCTTGTTGCCAACGCATTATGGGGCGATCAAAGTCCCATGTCAAAGGTCCCAAAATCCACAACAATCAAACTCCCTACATCCCCTCAAACCCTAGAGATTCACCACTAAGAAGTCGACCTGGGAGTGGTGTCGCTCTGCTACGATAGGGGCCCGACAACAGATGCCAGGACAGTCCATCGTTCTCTTGTTCACCACAAAAATGTTCCCACAGGCACAAAGCGTCACTGCAAGCTATAGATGTTGCGCGAATGGCTGACTAATGAAGCTATGAGTACTCCCAGAATCCATAAGCACAAGTAGGGGTTGACCCCCAAGTGGATGATCATTTGAATCGTAGAACCCTCTTGTGGTCTTGTGATGACGTGAAGGGAGATCTTATGATCCCTTGGGTCCTGTCGCTCGTCGACATTTGGTAGGTCGCCGACTTCCAGCTAGAAGAGGCGTTTGCACCGATGCCTCGGTTTGAATTAGTCATTGCAGTTGAAGCCTAGGTCTTTGAGACGGTGGCCGACCATCTCGGTGAGTGAGAGACGTCGTCAGATTGGGGACGGGGGTGGGTGGTGGTGGGGGGTTGTGGTCAAATCTCTTGGTAGAACTGGGGAGTGTTGGTGATGCGGGTTTGCTGCTTTCCCGGGAGGGGCCGGATCCTTCCCGACGCCACTCTGGTGGCCAGTCCATCAGTAATTGATTCCTACAAACCCTCGCAAGACTCATTGCTATAATGAGATCTGTCAGCATTTGGAATTTCATGGCTCTCATGATGGCTTGCCGCGAAGATATGCACATGTTACTTGGGACTCACAGAGGGAGCACGAGCTAATACAACCTGGGACTGTTCCAAATACTCATTATTGGGGCTCGTTCCAAATACTCATTATTGAGGCTCGTTCCAAATACTCATTATTGGGGCTCGTTCGCCTGAGAGTGATGAGGTCGTCGAGAGGGTTACCACAAAGTGGTGGGCTGAAACGGAGATTGCACGAGGCCTTAAATTTTCCACATCATTGTAGTTGTGAACCATAGATGGGAGGGCCCCATTACATGAAAGGAGATAAAGCAAATTCATTCCTTTCACGGAATCCGCTGATTCACGTAGAAGAGCTCGCAAAGTGTAAGCCATGCTAGGGGGTTGCATATTTTCCAGACGGTTGGAGAGCGCATCCATCTTCTCATTATTGGTATCCATGGTCGACCAACACATCTCCATAACTTGGGTTAGAGTAAGACCTCCCTCCTCCATCTGTGTGTGTTGTGTTGAAAGGCACAAGGAAGTGATGAGAGGCATGCACCAAGTGGTGGAGTAAGTCAGCTTGGATCAGGCGCATAACTTGTGCGGATGTTGGGCCCGAGTCGCTGGAGCAGGCGTTGGTTCGATCAATGGTGGGAACGAATGCAAATGTTTTGAAGGGCACACTGGTTGGGTAGGGATGTCGCCGTCAACATCACTAATGGTTGGCTATGAAACCAAGTTGTGTGCTCCCAACTGAGACTGTGTTGGTGCGTGCGAGAGAGGTCCTTTAGTGGATTGGAGTTCCCCTTCCGAGAACCCGAAGGAGCTATGGTGACAGAGGTGAGGAAAATGGGAGATCTCGGGCCTTCAGAGGGGAGTCGGCCGACTATTCCTGCTCAATATGGGAGGTAGTTTGTGCCGTGAGGTAGGGCTTCGGGAGATCGGGGTTAGAGAGGGAGAGAGTGATAGGTGGAGAGAGAGATTACTTTCATTCACCCCTTCATTGTACCAGGTTCCTCTCCATTTGAGATCAAATTGATACTATTAATTTAGTATCCAAGATCCTTTCTCAGGTGGTCCAACGTGCTGTAACCAAGAAAATTGATCCCTGTTGTTCAGATCAAGAAGGTGACCAAAGGTTACTAGCTTTGTGGTTGATCCACGTGAGACTCGACTCGACGAAGCTAGCAAGCACAAAGAATAGTTTCAGACTGCCTACAAACAATACCCGCATGCTGTAGCGAGGAGGTCCCGCCACACACTCAAAAATCTATAACAACTTTCCCTCCTAAAGCTATTGTTGAGCTCGACACAAGGGAGACAGACACTAAACTCGCCCACCATGGAGGGGGGGGGGGGGGTGAAGGCCCCTTCAACTTGTGCCTTGAGGGTCCTTTTTATAGGCAAATCCAACGGGGAGGGGGGTTTGGTTTGCCAACAGACGAGTATTCCCGACGAGTACTCTCCTGCAATGTCTTCCTTAGTCATTTTTGATCTCGACGAATTATGGGTTATACACAATTCCCATTTTTTTCGGGCATGCTTGCGAGCTCGAAAAAATAATGTTGAACCCGTAGTTCGAAGAGATGAGTGCTAGTCGGTATTTCACTCAATGTCCCTCACATGAGTAGAGCTCAACTGGAGGAAGAAAGGTCAACACCTCCCAGGTCATTCGCAAAACGAGCGAGCTCAACTGGAGGAGGTGGAGAAAACGTTGACACCTTGCAGGAGTCGAGCTCAACTGGAGGTGGAGAAAAGGTCGATACCCTCCAGGCCATTCGCTAAACGAGCGAGCTCAACTGGAGGGAGGAAGAAAAGTCGACACCCTCCCGACCATTCGCTAAACGAGCAAGCTCATCTGGAGGGAGGAAGAAAAGTCGGCACCCTCCAGGCCATTCGCTAAACGAGCGAGCTCAACTGGAGAGAGGAAAAAAGTCGACACCCTCCAGGACATTCGCGAAACGAGCGATCTCAATTGGAGGGAGGAATAAAAGTCGACACCTTCCAGGCCATTCGCTAAACGAGCGAGCTCAACTGGAGGGAGGAAGAATAGTCGACACCCTTCACGCCATTTGCTAAATGAGGGAGCTCTACTGGAGGGAGGAAGAAAATGTCAACACCTCGCAGGAGCCAAGCTCAACTGAGGTGGAGAAGAGGTCGACACCTCGTAGGAGCAATTACTAAACGCTTTGAACGTGCAACCAACAAAAGCTACATCAAGCAAGGGGCTGATGTATGTGGAAGATTTGGTCAATGGGAAGACCACAAAGGCCTTAATCAACACGGGAGCTTCACACAACTTCATGACAAAAGGAGAGTCCAAGAGGTTGAGCTTGCAAGTCATGAAGGGTAGAGGTTGGATCATGATGGTGAACGGACAGGCGAGACCGCTTGATGGAGTTACACGCAATGTGGAGTTGCGCATGGGAACCTGGAAGGGTCGGGTGGACTTCTCTATAACACACATGAATGTGTTCAATGTCGTGCTAGGAATGGACTTTCTAGAGAAGATGCAAGCCTTTGCCATGCCAGCACATCCCTTAGTTTGCATCTTGGAGGAAGGAACTGCATGCATGGTCCCGACGATGCAAGGACCATCAAAGTTGGACAAGGAGGGGCCGAAACAACTCTTGGTCATGCAAATTGCAAAGGGGTTCAAGAAGGGTGAACCAACTTACTTGGCTACCCTAAAGGAGGAAAATAAAGGCGACATAATGGAGGAGGTGACTCACCTAATTTCTGACATTCTGGTGAAAAATGAGGACATTATGCCCGCCAAATTACCTTTCAAGCTACCAGCTCAGAGGGAGGTGGATCACAAGATTGAGCTAGAGTCGGGGACAAAGCCACCAGGCAAAGCACCATATAGAATGGCTCCCCCTGAATTGGAGGAGTTGAGGAAACAACTTCAAGTGCTACTAGAGTCCGGAATGATCAGCATCAAAGACACCATTTGGTGCCCCGGTGCTATTCCAAAAGAAGAAGAATGGAACTTTGCGACTTTGCACAAACTATCAGACACTAAATAAGATTACGATAAAGAACAAACTTCATATTTCTCTCATTGCGGATCTCTTTGACATGCTTGGGAAGGCAAGGATCTACTCCAAGTTGGACTTGCAAGAGTGATATCATCAAGTGTGGATTGCAGAAGGGGATGAACCTAACACCACTTGCGTCACAAAGTATGGAGCATTCGAATGGTTGATGATGCATTTCGGTTTAACCAACGTACCAGTGACTTTCTGCACTTTCATGAACCAAATATTCAACCCATACTTAAACAAATTTGTGGTGCTGTACTTGGATGACATCGTGGTCTACAAAGACACTGTGGAGGAGCTTGCCAAGCACCTCAGCTTGGTATTTCAGGCATTGCGGGAGAACGAATTATATGTGAAGAAGTCCAAATACTCATTTGGACAAGAGGAGATACAATTTCTTTTTACATGTCATTGGACATGACCAACTGCGAATGGACATGACCAAGGTGCAAGCCATTCAAGGATGAGAACCGCCAACAAAGGTGACTAATCTACGATCATTCCTTGGCTTGGTGAACTGCTACCATAGGTTCATCAAGGATTACTCAAAGAGGGCGGTGCCATTGACAGACTTGTTGAAGAAGAACAAGGTTTGGCTATGGACGGATGAATGCCAATGGGATTTTGAAGACTTGAAGACAAAGGTTTGCAGTGAACCGGTGCTTGCCTTGCCAGGCTTCAATAAGAGATTTGAGCTGCACACGGATGCATTAGACTTTGCGATCGATGGAGTTCTAATGCAAGAAGGTCATCCCTTGAGCATTTGAAAGTCGCAAACTCAACGAGGTGGAATAGAGGTACACCGTTTAGGAGGAGATGACAACCATAATACATTGCTTGCAAGTATAGAGACATGATCTACTAGGAACACAATTTACAATCAAGACGGATAATGTTGCAACAACTTATTTCCAGACGCAGAAGAAGTTGATGACAAAGCAAGCGCGGTGGCAAGACTTCTTAGCAGAGTTCGACTTCATCTTGGAGCATAAGGTTAGGAAGACTAATGTTGTGGCAGATGCACTAAGCCGCAAAGCCGAGCTAGCCGTGATATCCACGGCTAATGGAGGAATACTAGATCGGATAAGGCATGGGTTGAAAGAGGATCCTCTTGCCACGCAACTTATGCATTTGGCCAAAGAAGTCCAAGCCAGGAGATTTTGGGTAGAGGATGAGCTACTTTACATTAATGGAATGCGACTATACATCCCTATGTGGGATAACCTATAGAGGGATATCATAAAAGAATGTCATGACACAAAATGGGCTGAACATCTTGAACAGAAACACACGTTGGCATTGATGGATGACTCATACTTCTGACCACGGATGAGAGATGAAGTGGAACTATACGTCAAAACTTGTCTTGTTTGCCAACATGACAAAGTGGACAACAAGCAACCCGCTAGACTATTGGAGCCATTGCCTATTGCAGAGCATCATTGGGAGTCGGTGACACTTGACTTCATCAATGCTTTGCTTAAATTTGAAGGGTGTGGATCGATCTTAGTAGTGGTGGATCGATTCTCCAAGTATGGAACATTCATCCCTAGCTTAAGGGACGCCACAACGGAGGGGACATCACGTCTTTTCTTCAAGAATGTAGTGAAGTATTGGGGGTTGCCGAAGACTATTATTAGTGATCGAGATCCCAGATTTACGGGAAAATTGTGGATGAAGTTGTTCAAGTTGTTGGGATCTGAACTCAACTTCTCCACAAACTTCAACCCTCAAACTGATGGGCAAACTGAAAGGGTGAATGCGAGGGACACCACAGCGGAGGAGACTTCACGTCTTTTCTTCAAGAACGTAGTGAAGTATTGGGGGTTGCCGAAGACTATTATTAGTGATCGAGACCCCAGATTTACGGGAAAATTGGGGATGAAATTGTTCAAGTTGTTGGGATTTGAACTCAACTTCTCCACAAGCTTCCACCCTCAAACTGATGGGCAAACTGAGAGGGTGAATGCGTTGCTCGAGTGCTACTTAGGCACTTTGTGATCGCCAATCAGAAGAACTGGGCCAAGTTGATCGATGTGGCGCAATTCTCATACAATCTACAAAGAAGTGAGGCAACTGGAAGGATTCCATTTGTGCTTGCAACGAGAAGACAACCACTTACTCCACACGCTCTGACGATCACAGCCGATGAAGGAAGACGCCCAGGAACATGGAAATTGGCTAAGACATGGGAGGAACAAGCAGACTTAGTAAGAGCATGTTTAGAGAAAGCGCGCAAGCGGATGAAGAAGTGAGCCGATTCAAAGCGACGGATGGTGGAATACACGGTTGGGGACAATGTCATGGTAAAACTTCTACCCCAACAATTTAAAGCCTTGCGTAGCTTGCATAAAGGATTGGTTATAAAATATGAAGGCCCGTTTTCGGTTATTGCTAAGGTGGGTAAAGTTTTATACTGCCTCGACCTACCAAACTCTTTGAAGAATGAAGATACATCCAGTGTTTCATGTTAGCATGTTAGAGCCTTATCATGAAGACCATAAAGATCTTCAAAGGGGAATATTTCAGAGAGCACCACCAGTGATGACCAAGTCTTTTAACAAAGAGGTGGAAGAAGTGCTCACAAAGAAAACTGTACGGAGAAGAGGCGTGCAACCCAACACACAATATTTGATCAAGTGAAAAGGAAGGCAGAGTCCGAAGCTACATGAGAAACTTTAGTAGATCTCTGACAGTTCAATGACATCATCCAACAGTATGAGGCGACGAGGGCGTCGCCATGTTAGGTGGGGGAGGATGTCACGACTTTGCATCTATGAGGTTAACCTATGGAGATTTCTAGAGAAATCTAGGATCTTGGAAGATATTCTTGTACATAGAGATTAGTTTAGAATATTCTTGAAAGATGTAGATACAAAGATGATGGTAGGTTAGTCTAGATCCTTCCATCTTTTGGAGGGAAACCCCTTTGGGGCCTATATAAGGGGGAGACTGCCTCATTTGTAACTCACAAAGCAATTCAAGCAATAAAGCTCTCTTACACACTTGCTCTCTTGTTCACTCTTACTAAGTGCTCTTTTACTTATCTTTTCACGAAGTGTTGGAGGAGCCTTACTTAGCTAACTGCGAAGGGGCGTATGAATGAGCTAAGACCGCACGCAACGTTGTCAAGGGGACAAATCCGTGACAACTAGGTTGCTAAAGTGAGGACCTCACGAGCATGGGCTTGCGACATATGAAAGAATATCATGTGGTTGAAACGATGACCTCACAAGTATAAACTCACAGGATATATAATAACACTCTGTTGCTGAAGTGATGACCTCGCGAGTATGAACGCACGTAATATATGCGAATCTCCAGCGAGCATGGGCTTGCAGAATATATGCTTGGCCATGACCTTATCATGTGGATTCCTATTATGACGATTGTCATTGTGGTTGAAATGCTTGAGCCAACACTGTTTAGAAACCACACCACTACACTCATGGGTTTTACGAAAGCACCCATAAGCGTTAATGTCCACTATGTATGAAGGTGTTTGCACTAAAAGGGGGTGAAAATGAGGGCGAAATGTCACCCTTGACATTATGACCCCCCGCGCATTTTTCGGGAGTTTCGCTCGCCAGGCAATGAAATCGCCCAAATTTGAGCTCGATGTCATCTCGTATCTTGCGGGCAGATCATATGTGAGTAGGACTCATGAGAGTATAACACATGCGAGCCGAGCCGATCATGCGCGGGTTGAAAACATGAGAACAACAACATGCGAGTATAACGTACACGAGTAGAACACAGATGTGTAGAATATCAGAATTGGAACTCTCCTTAGTTTGAGCTCGCCTCAGCTAGAATTCACCTACAATGGAGCTCGCCTCTGCTGGAACTCGCATGCACTAGAGCTTGTCTTTGCTGGAACTCGCCTGCACTGGAGCTTGCCTCTGTTGGAACTTGCCCAGCTGGGGTCCGTCTCTGCTGGAACTCGCCTGCACTGGAGCTCGCCTCTGCTGGAACTTGCCCAGCTAGGGCCCGTCTCTGCTGGAACTCGCCAACACTACAACTCGTCTTTGCTGGAACTCCCTGCACTGGAGCTTGGCTCTGCTGGAACTTGTCTGCACTAGAGCTCGTCGTTGCTGGAAATCTCCTGCAATGGAGCTCGCCTCTGCTGGAACTTGCCCAGCTGGGGCCCGTCTCTGTTGGAACTCTCCCAACTGGGGCTCGTCTAGGCTTGAGCTCGCCTCACTAGAGCCCTCCAGAACTTGAACTCACTGTAGCTGGAACTCCCCTAGGTTTGAACTCGCCTCGCACCCGTCTCATCATGGCTCGCCGTGAGGTCTTGCACTAAAGTTTCTTTTTCCGATCACGGTCCACGCGCACCGTACTAAAATGTTGGAACCAAGAAAATTGATCTTGGCTGTTCCGACCAAGTTGGTGACCAAAGGTTACTAGCTTAGTGGTCGATCCACGTGGGACTCTGCGAGAAAAGCTAGCGAGCACAAAGAATAGCTCCAGACTGCCTACAAACAAGATCCGTGTGCTGCAACGAGGAGGTCCAACCACACACCTGGAAGTCTATAGGAACTTCCCCTCCTAAAGCTATTGTTGAGCTCGGCACAAGAGAGACGAACACTGAACTCGCCCACCATAGGCGGGGTGGGGGGTGAATGTTCCTTCAAGGGCAAATCCAAGGGGGAGGGGGGTTTGGTCTGCCAACAACCGCTCTCGCCTTAACCATAATGTTATTCCTAGACCAAGAGGGGGGGGGGGGGGGGAGTACTCTCCTGATGGCCGACGAGTACTCTTCTGCAACGTCTTCCTTAGTCATTTTTGATCTCGACGAATTATGGGTTATACACAACGGATTAAGTAATCCCATCTTTTTATTTTTTTATGTATGCAAAAAAAATTACACTCTTAGATAAGGAGAGAATCTTAACTACCAAATTGATACTATCCATTTGGTCCATAGATCTCGATCGACATAAAAATAAATACGCGCAAAAAAAAAAAGAAACAAAAGACCATCACTCTTTCGTGGGTCGCGTGTGTCGCTGATAGGACTGACCTCAACGCGGATCCATATGCACAGTAATCTACATGACTAACATTTTCATTTTATACATATCATCACTTAGGTCATCTGGTACATGTTCATACTGATTACTTTTGGAACAGGGGGAGTAACTTCAAAATGGTTTGCCGTCGAGTCATCGGTGATCACACTGTTCATGGGCGCTGCCGCTTTGCTATTTGTCCGCGATAGAACCGTGAATAGTGCTAGGAGAATGTTCCACGCAAGCCTTCTCTATCTACCTGTCTTCATGTCCGGCATGCTCCTACATCGGCTGCCGAAGAACAAAGATGTGCAAGCCATTCCTGCTGAAGCTGAAGCTGAAGAATGCGAGCACGATAGCGGGTGCATCCTACCTATTCGTTCACCTGTGGCGTACGCATCAGCCGCCCCTTTCCCTTTCCTGCCAGTGCCTATATATGCCTCCACGGGGTTATGAGCTACTCGGGTAAGATGAGTCCATGCTCTATCGCTCGGTTTTACGGTACTGGATTATGGAATTTCATGCCTTCTGGCTATGGAGCAGAGTTATTTTTTGTGGGATATTTGTTGGGTCTTATCTTTGTATTTAAAGAATGCAGAGGGCTGCTAGGCCTTCAGAGTAAATAAAATTGTTACTATAATCTTCTTTTCTTCATTCACCAAGGGTTTCTTTAACCCTCGTTTCTTTTTCATTTTACAGCTTAATCTTAATGTTTTCTATAACCCTCTGCTTGATTTTGCTTGGAATATAGATTATATAGTTGCTGAACTCCAATTTACTCACTTTGGCTTAGATTTACTCGGGTTAACTCTAACTGTTCACAAAATTTATACTTGGGTTTTCAATTTAGTTCCCTCTTTTTTCTCATCGCCATCTATTAAAAATAATATAGGTAGAACAGCCAACAGATTTATGCCGTAACCTTGAGATTGCAGGTTCCGTGAGATTGCAGGTTCAAGCCTTGGATGTCACAACCCGCATTTTTTCCGTATTTAAATAATACGTCAGAGTAAGAGAGAATACGCGCCGTGATGTCACGTCGTGCAGGTGATGAAGGCTGTTGAAGGTGCCTTGTTAAGGAGGTGCTGAGTTCGAAACCTAACATGCTCAAAAAACCTACCGTGCTGAGAAACAGGCCGGAGAGGGGTTTGAGTTCCTGGACTGCAACCCGGTAACGGGGGTCAGGGGCGAGACAAGCTGCACGTTTTTGTGGGCCTTTGAGTTCTAAACCTGAGCCGTTACATTGGAAGCATGCACAAATAAACGGTAAGGTTTGCTTACATTTCACCATTATGATGAGACCCTCTCCTGAATCCTTGCTGTGCGGGATTGCTTTGTGCACCAGACTGCCATTTGCCCTTCAGTAGAACAATTATATGCAAGATCAAAAAAAGTGAGCCCACTTGCAAACTTTTTTGTTCATATAAAATCATGTTTTGATAGCATACAATTTTTTAAAAAATCTCATACCATTAGCCAACACAAGTTTAATCTGCACTTTTTTCCTCATTCTCAATCTAATAGTCAATGATTTTAAATTTATACTCCTTATCTTTTCTTAATGAAATTGAAATTTTAGTATTAAGCACTTTCTAATTAAGAGGTTTTTGCATATTGTATTTTAAATAATTAATTTTGATACTTTGCACTGCCCAAATGCTTCAATATTGATATTTTTATACCCTCTTAATTGAATATTTATTGTACAAAATGTCAATATTGAAATTTTTGGGGGAACAAAATGAAAATGACAAGATTAAATATTTAAAATGCAATGTGTAAAAAACTCATAATTGGATGGTGTTTAATGCCAAAGTCCCATGTAAAATTCTCAACATTCAAAGAGAGCTCAACTGAGACAAGCTGTAAAAACATTGTTTTATTCCTAATAATTTCGATTGCTCCGGGATGGGTACATTTAGAAACACTCTCCATCCTAACCATCCATTTAGCCGCAATTTTTTGGCGACGAGCTCATCTCCAAATCTAGGTACACCGGTCGAGTAAAAATGCTCCCCTCGCCCATACCCAAATTTTTGAATATGAACCGTTTGGTGAAATTTTGCACCCCAGAAGACCCTTAGAGTAACTAAACACGCAATAGTTGGAAAACCTCCTAAATTATATGCTCCTAACAAAGCAAACCAAACCAAACCAAACCAAACCAGACCTTTTATTAACAGAACAGAAAATAAAACTAAAATAGTAACCACCAATTTCATCAGGAAGGAACAAATTTCGCATCGCCCATCTAACAAAGCATCGAACCATGGTTACATTTGCGGGTGATTGTGCAAATGTCATTCTCGGGTAAGACCCCTCTCTCGTCGGCGAACGGTGCCTTCATCCTGGATTTCTTATATTTGTAGTCACGCTTTGCGAGCCATACCTTGTGTTTTGCATACTTCTTTTTATATCACTCATACTCTTCATTAGTCAGCTGTACCAAAGACATTCTCATTTTGCTCCAAAAGAAAGCACTGAATTATATATACTTTTATTAGATAGCTATAAGATAGCTATTTGTGAAAAGTAGAGTTTGTAGTATATAAGGTCATTTTGTATCTGCGGTGACAGTGATAAGAACAGTTGTGGGAATGAAGTTGTGAGAATAGAGCTGTGAGAATGAAGTTTTTCAGAATGAGAAAACAGTTTGGTAAAACAACGACGACAGAGCTGTTTAGAATGAAAAAATAGTTTGATAAAACAGCAGTGAAGTTTCTATTGCATTTAATAATTATAAAAAATTATAATTACATTAATTAAAATGAATTATTATTAATGTTAATTATAAATTTAATAATAATAATAATAATCACATATCATAATCATAATATAATAATCATGATAAAAATAACAATCATAATCCTAATAATAATACCAATAATAATAATCCTAATAATAATAACAATATAATATATAATAATATGATATATTATAATATTATATAATAATAATATGTAATAATAATATAATATTTGGTAACTGTTAGTCCTCTCATTTCAGCCCCGGCCAAAAGGAAGAAGCGGTGCCATGGATGCTCAACCATTCTTACCTTCGCCGGGCACGACTCAGTGACTCTGGCCGGAGCACAGCTCTGTGCTCCAAAGATCCTGGCCGGAGCGTTGCAGATTTGCGCGAGCCTCTGGCTGGGGGAGGGGAAAACGGGTTTGGCACTGGAAAGCTCCATTGAAAAGGAGTTGAGAGAAGTTATTGGAAAGCTACGTTGACAACGAAAGATTTGGGCTTAGTTGGCCATGAAATGCCGATACAAATAGTAAAATTTTTTTTTCCGTTGCTGCCCGACTGCAAAAACAGGAACGTGGAAACAACGTTGTTGGTAAAAGTGTAAAACTGTTTGAAAACAGTAGTTTTGTAATACTACAAGTCTACAACCAACAAATTAAACATAATTTTTGTCAAACTATAATCAAATTAAATGGATTGTACTTGAAAACTCGGGAACAATCAATACAACGTGTATTCCGCAATAGAGCATACAGATATTTTTTTTTAAAAAAATATAAATTTAATATAAGCTGCCAAGAGAGAGAATAAATATCTCTAACAACTGACCGGAGCCGCCGGCGACGGCCGATACTGCCCTAACCTGAAACCTGCTTCATTTTTTGAGAACAATCGGAAGAACGATGACGAGGACGATGACGAGCAGAAGAAGAATCCCAAAACAAGCCCACTTGCGCGAGTTCTTCTGGTGCTGCTTCGCCTGGTGAAGCTGCTGCGCTCCCCGATCGACGAAGGAACGCGCCCTCCCCACCTGGCTCTCGATATCGTCGATCTGATGCCCCTGCGCCTCCACCATCACCGCCATGTCCAAGAACACCTGATGGAGCTCCACCAGGCTTCTCTCCAACTCCTCCGCCGCCCCCCTCCTCTCCCTCATCTCCGCAACGGCCGCTTCCACTGCGCCCCTTCCCCCCACAACCGCTGCCCTAAGCATCCCCTCCCCTTTCTCCTCCGCCGCAGCCATCGCCTCCACCGCCGCCTCATCAGCCTCCTCCCCGGTAACAGCGTAGTACCGCCGGGCCACCGCCTCCCGATGCTCCGCCGCCGCCTTCCGACGCAGCTCCCCGAACCCCTCCATCTGATCCCTCAGCTTCTTCCTTAAACCCGCCACCACCGACGTCCGCGTCCGGTCCGTCGACGTCCCGGGCCCGCACCCCGGCGCCGTCCGATTCGCCGCGTTCGATCGGTCCAGCGATTCCAGCCGGAGCTTGATGAGCTTCGCCTTTTTCAGGGCGAGGGCCACGTCGGAGTCCATCCGGCTGCGGATATCACGGACCGCCGCCGTCGAGTGGATGGTCTTGAGGGCTTCGTTGGATTCGTGGAGGCTGCGGTGCGCGCGCTCGATCTCCTTCAGCTCGTCCTTGATTGACTCGACGTCTTCGAAGAATTTGTCCAGGTTTGCTCCACCGGCGGAGGCGGCTCCGCCGATTGCGCCGGAGCTGGACGAGCGCGTCATCTGGATGCTGCTGGCAGATCCCGGGTCCTTGACCCAGGATCCCGAGAAGAGGTTATTCATCCCTAAACTCTCTGAATCTGCACTTCCCCTGCACCTATTCGATCCGTAGAAACTGTAGCTGTATCCCGAAACAGTTTGGGGGCGACAGGGGATTGAGTCGCGCTAAAAATCGGAGGAAGATGATCGGGATTAGGTTTATTTAGTGGGCAGGGGAGAGCAAGGTCAACGATGAGGACGCGGCTTGTCTGAGGTATTGGCCGCCGGCCGGCGAATTCTAAGAGGAGCAAGAGGTGTGAAGATTATAGCTTCGTAAAATTAGACCTGATAACGTGACCTAAAAGTGAACCTCACAAATAAACCGCTGCCACCTGGCCACTACACAACGACTCAATGAGGATAGAGATGTAGTAGGGTGGAATTCTTCAATTTCTTATTTTTTAATCATTTACAAAAGGACTAATGCGAAACGTGGCGGAGCTGATATTTTATTAATTATTATTTAATTTATTTTTCTGCTTGGAAACATTTATTTACTTTTTTGCTATTGAGTCGTAAAATTTGATTTTGTGGGGTTCAATTTGGCTCTATGATGAAAGATCAGAAGAAAAACTGATCAAATATTGGCTCTAAAGTGAACTAGTTGATTAAGGCTCTAAAGTGAACTATAATTTATTGAATTGAAACTCTTTTAGAATCTATTTAAAAAGAGTTGTTTCTGTTTGGCTTTCTTCTTCCAAGAGCTGTTGCCCTTCTTCATGAAGGGTTCCTCGGTGGACTTCACAAGCCAGTACGTAAATTCGGTATCAGTGGACATCACCGGCGAGGAGTTTGGACGAATTTGCCTAGAGGTGGGATGCATCTTCACGGGAGCGACTAGGGTTGGAAGACGACAGGATGCGACATGCGATCGGGCTGGGGAAGACGACGGGAGAAGAGAGTGGCCAAGTCTCATTCTTTTCCGAGAGCGGTCATCTACTCATTCATGACATCATCCCACTCCTTGACTTCAGTGACGTTCTCAAAGCATGAACGTTCACGTTCCTCCAAGTGACCTGTAAAGAAACATGAGACAAAACTCACCATGTTCCCGCCCCTATACCGAGCTGGTGGGACTATTGTCCTTTTGGACCTCCGCAAGGCTTGAGCCTGATCCACCACTCCCACTGCTTCTTCTGTGCTAGCTCTGATTCTGGGCACATCAGGAGCATCGACCCTCTGCTTTCTGATCCAGAAGCCTCCGCCACAGAGGTAGATGTCACCGGAGCACCTGGTGACACAGACAACTCCACCAGAAGATTCCGAGCAGCTTCTCCTTGCCCTCCGTCAAATTGGCTCTCCTGTAGCTCTACAGATGAGCTACCCTGGTATGACGTTAACTTGTCAAATACCACATCCCGAGAGACAACAAATTTTCATGTCTCTGGATCCATGCACTTCCATCTCTTCTTCTGCTCATCATATCCAACAAAGATTAGCTTCCGTGCTTTCGCATCTACCTTTGTCCTGAGCGCGTCTGGAACATGCATGTAGCAAGTCGACCCGAACACCCGAAGTTGTTTCACACTGGACTTCTTCTTAAACATCAACTCATGAGGATATCTCATGTTGTTCGGATCGAGGGGCATCCTGTTGATGACGTACGCCGCACAGACCATTTCCTCCGCCCATAAGGCACTGAGAATGCCTTTGCCGTGAAACTAACAATTTCAGGTTTCTGTCAGATGACAGATCTTTCGTTCTGCAATTCCGTTCTGCTGTGGAGTGTGAACACAAGTAAGCTCCCGTTGGATGCCGAACTTTTTGCAGAAGTTAGAGAAATCATGCGAAATAAACTCCCCATCATTGTCCGTTCTCAACTTCTTTATCCGCAGACCAAGTCGACCTTCCACAAGCTCCTTAAACTCCACAAACATCCCGAACGATTCTGGCTTTTCTTTCAAAAAGTATACCCAAGTATACATGGAAAAATCATCAACAAAGACAAGCATATACCTGTTACTGCCGAGACTGAGAGTGACGGTAGGTCCCGTTAGGTCACCGCGGATGCATTCCAACAGTGCACTACACCTAGTCTGTGATATGTCAAATGGAATGCGACGTGCATTTCCAAACTGACAACCCGCACAGACATTACCGTCACCATATGAAGACATACTAAACAGGCCATGCACTAGGCCTCTCACCGCCACAGCCTTCAACTTGTCCATCCCGACATGCCCAAGTCTCTCATGCCCTCACCTTGTCAACATAGGAACTTGTCGCTAAAACGAACAGGTCCTTCACCCTCTTACCAACATGAGTGATGTCAGCTTTCACAGCTGACACGTTCCTAAGAAACTCCACTTCTGTCGGAACGAACAGAACGTAATACCCAGCGTCCACCGTGTTGGTCACCAAGAAAAGATTTTTCTTCATCCCGGATACGTGATACACACTACGCAGAGTGAGTGGCCCCCGATCACTGCCTAAATAAACCGATCCCCCATTCTCTACCGCATGAACAATATCATCGACAGTAATAATGACAACATTACCTTTGTGCTCCTGCAGAGATGAGAATTTGGACACATCCCCGGTGAAGTGATGACCGCACCCGGAGTGCACGATCCAGTCCTCCGAATAGTCGATGGAGGAAAGTGTCCGGACACAAGTGCCTGTCATGAAAGCACTTCACCATCCTCCATCCTCAGGCTTGGACTCAGCCTCTTTCTCTACAGCATGCCCCCACTGAAGATTGACCCTGCAATCCCGGCGGATGTGTCCAAGCTTGTTGCATCTGTAGCACCGAGGTCCGCCCCGCTTCTTCCCGTCATCAGTCTTAGGAGGCTTGCTCCTATCCTGCTGATTCCTGCTGTGATGAAGAAAACGGACCATCGCCAACTAGTGCCTTCTTCTTCCCGTCCCTGCTCTTCTTCTTGCCCGAGTAGAGAACATTGTCGTCTCCCTTTGATACCGATACTCAAGCAATTTGCTTCGCCAAGATCTCCTGCGAAGCTTACATGTTCTCCAGCTCCAACAAAGATGACTAATTGGCTCAGCCTTGCACAGACGTCACAAAGGCCACATGCTCCTTCCACAAGCCGCAGATGATGTGCCTCGTCAGCTTCGACTCTGAGATTGGCTTTTCCGGGTTCAATGCCGAAATCTTAGCGCATATGTTCTTCATCTTCAAGAAGAAAGATGACACAGACAGATTACCGAGTGACTTTCGCCAACTCATTCTCCAAAAACTGTAGTAGAGATACATTCTTCTTGTTCAGCAGACCATCTAAGGCCATCCAGATTTCAGCTACCGACTGACACTCAATAATGTGGTCGATCAGCTCCGGTGAAATAACGCGCTTTAGAGTGAATGCAGCCTTTGCATCTGTTCGCTTCTACGCCTTCACCGCTTCAGCATTGCCTCCGGTAGCGACCACTTCTTGACAGTTATCACCATCGACAGCTTCACATAAATCCTCACCAAGAAGGTAGCTCTCCATGCACGACCTACATCGCTTGAACTTGGTGTGCGTCATGAGCTCAATTCCAATCACTCTTGCAAAACCGGCTTCCATTACTATCAGCTGAATCACTTGAAATTCAACGAAGGTGCAACAATCTTAGATTGGTGAACTGCGAACTCTTTAACACCCCTCTGATACCATGTGAAAATTTATATGGGAAGCTGAAAGCGAGGTCGCAGGAACACTCAACCACAACCGAAGACAAGTAAAAGACAGCAACACAAAAGATTCCAATTGAAATTATCTACTTTTACATGGTGATACATACATTGCAAGACATGATTTACAATGTATCAAGGGAAACAAAAAAACTGGCACAAGAAGTAAACCGCGCAGACAGAGATCTGTAACCGCACAAGCCGCCTAACCGCCAGCCGAGACCACCGAAGTTGCCTAACCGCGGCAAACCACGCGGACTGCTTCTCTTGTATCCTGAAGGAACACGAACAGAACCCACTGATAGACTGGGCGAACTGCTCTGCTTATCCGCAACTCCGAGGAAGAGATCTAGTCGCTAAGACCGCGACTAGCTGCTAACTACTGTCTGTATCCGCGAACTGTTCCACACCAAACTTCCACTAGTCGCCAAGCCGCCTGGTGTAGCCGCACAGCCTGCACAGAACCAACTTCCTTAGTCGCGGCGGTTAGAAAACCGTAACTGCAAAATCAAGCGTGAGCTCGTTCTTAGTGTTCACTGCTTATTAATGACGAGACGAGAGGTCCTATTTATAAGTGTGGGGAAGAGTCCTGTCATTACCCATACCAATAGGATAACCGCCCGTCAACCCTGTCGGCTAACACCCTGTATCCACACAGTGCGGACACCAACACCTGTTCGCCAGGTTACAACTGTCATTAGCTGAATAACGAGACCAATCCGCCATGCCTTACATCAACCCACATGGCGAACACAGCAAGACGGACTGCCGAACACCGACACCAGTCCGCACGACCCTGCAGACACTATTCCCAGTCCGCGCAAACCTGCAGCCCGCGACTTAGGCAAAACCGTGCCCAGTTGATCTGCCGAACTCGCGAATACCAGAAGAAGTCCGCAATAGGCGAACTCAGCGAACTAGGCAACCATCTGAACTTAATCCCACCAGACCAAGTGCACAACAAGCTCCGCGGTCTCCATAGTAACCGCGCCACCTGATACCGAGATCGCGCCCTACTGAACAATTCCAGTCCGCCACCATGTGGACTGCTCCATCAGTCCGCGCGACCTTCAGGCAACCAGTCTACACACCCGTGGCTACTCCACAATCCAACATTCAGACCGCAAGCACAGAACCATGCCGGACACCAGCGAGCTCGAAATGAGTTCGCCACCCAATCCTGCCGGACTCCGCGAACTCCAGTTGAGTCCACCACTACCCACAGATAGACATCCCTATCCGCCCGGTTACTCCACCAGAGTGCTTGCTGGTCCAAACCGCCAAAGAAGAACCACAGCGAAAACCGGCTGTCCGACTAGGCTATCCGCCTAGTCCGCGCGGTCTCTGCGGTCTGTGCGGACTACCCATTCAGTCCGCCCGACTTCCACCACTTCCCACTTCAACAATTTTAACAGATCTGTGGAGCTCATCGCGGTGATCTACTGAGATAGATGAGGTGACCTGTTGAGGCCTCCAAGGGGTTCTGCTAAGCTCGCCGAGGCAATCTGCTGAGCTCGACAAGGTAAAATGTTGAGCACACCGATGTGATCTGCTGAGGTCTATGAGTTGTAATTGGCGTGGACTTGTTTATTGAAAAAGGTGAGTGTAATTACGATATCTTTTTGTAGATGCATGAGCATTATGCAGGAAGGGACTCCTAGCATGATACCAATAGTAGGACCATGAGATGGAGGGAAGACAAGAACCAAACAATTAGCCACAAAGTTGATAGCAAAAGAAATCAAGAATGGTGATGTGACTTAGGCTCTATTTGGGGGGACTTATTTTCATCGGTCAAGCGGTTACAACCGCATGAACCGGACCATAATTAAGGCCCGGTTCATGCGTCGTAACCACTTGACCGGTGTAAATAAGTCCCCCCAAACACAGCCTTAACTAGCTACCTTCAAAGAAGAAAGTGTTGTAGATGATGAGGAGGTACCACTTCTCATTGTAAAATATTTGGAGGAAAATGAAGACAGCATGCTGACAGAGCTGCGAAACAAGTAACCACCTCGAAGAGAGGTGGATCATGAGATTGAGTTGGAATAAGAGGCTAAAGTACCTGCCATGACACCTTATAGCATGGCTCCACCAAAGTTGGAGAAACTCCGAAAGCAACTAAAGGAGTTGCTTGACATGGGACAGATTCGAGCATCCAAATCACCATATGATGCACTAGTTCTTTTTTAGAAGAAGCAAGACAGATCGTTGAGGATGTGTGTAGACTATCACGACCTCAACAAGGTAATCATGAAGAATAAATATCTCATTTCTTTTGATTGTTGACAAATTTTACAAAATGAGGAGAGCCAAAGTCAACTGAGTTGGACTTGTAAAAGAGTTACTACCAAGTGCGTATTGCTGTAGGAGATGAGCCAAATATGAGAAACATTGCTCAATATGGATCTTATGAGCGGTTGAGTATGCCATTTGACCTAATCAACACACCCACGACATTCTGCACATTGATGAACTAAATATTTCATCCATCCTTAGACCGATTCATAGCGGTATACCTCGATGAAATTGTGATCAATAGCAACTCTACAAAGGAGCATGTTGAACACCACACAATCTTTCAAATCCCGGGAGAGTGAGTTGTACATGTAGAAGTCAAAGTGCTCATTCGATAAGGAGGAAGTACACTTTCTTGGACATGCCAATGGACATAACATGTTGAAGATGAATGAAGCGAAAGTTGAAGCAATCATTGAATGAGAATCGACAACCATGGTACTCAAGCCGAGATCTTTTGTCGGGCTTGGTGAAATGTTACAGACAGTTTATTCTAGGCTACTCAAAGATAATAGCTAGACCCCTACAGTCTCATGCAATAGTACATCTTTTGTTTGCGTAATGCTACTCTTCAAACAGCAATGTTAAAAGATCTATCACACTAACAACAAGGACATTCTCCGTACAACCCCATATTCGTTGAGTGGGACCCCCCGATGAGGCCGGGGACCCTCAGGTCCAGGTAGCCCAAAGTAGACGAGAGGGATAGGAAGACCCACACTCACCCAAAGGAAGTATAGGGCTCCCGTCAGAATAGGCGGAAAGGCTCTCGCCAGGGCATGCCGATGGCATGCGAATCCCCACTCGCCCAGTTGAGGAGCATTGGAGGCGAATGCTCGGCTCACCCCGACATTCGCCCCTTCCGGCGAATGGTGCCTTCATGGACCACTCGCCTAGTGGTGGGGTCCAAAGACAAAATTACTTGGATGCCCTTGAGGGTCTGCAATTAGCCTTTTAGAACAACCGAGTTACACTGTTGACAGAACCAATTGGCCTGCATACAACAAAATGAGGCAGCAGAGGTACGCTGTTACCAGATCAAGTTCAGGAATCTATAAATAGACCCTGTGGGCACCCTTGGAGTGCAGACAATTCATTTTTGGCTTCTTCCTCCTTGAGTTATTTTGTTTCAGCCGTGTAAGCTCTCTAAGGTGCCAAGTTCAACTTATTGGCTTGGGAGGGCCTAGGGGAAGCATTGTAGAGATCTTCTGAGTGTGTGGTGAGATCTTCACGCTGTAGCCCAGTGTTAGATTTTTAGTTTCTAGCGACTAGTTGGGAGCCCAAATTTGAGAGAAGTAGGTGCAAGCTACCCCCTTAAATCCGAACTCTCGTTGATGCCAAGTTTCGACTCCAACATTCTCCACTCTATTTTTGACTCGAGGCAACAAGAATAAGAATGCTTTTACAAAAATAAAGGATAAAGTTTGCATATATCTTCCTTTGTGGTGAACCCTTCCCAGGGCTGCCCTTTTTACTATATATACGTTAATTTTAAACTCTTACATTAAACAAGTACAATGTTCAACGTATCTAACGCAAAATGAAATGAATACATTTAAATAATGAAATGTAATAATATAAAATTAAGGTATAAGCTGAAAAGTAAAAAAAGAAGAAGTTAAAATATGACGATTGATATCCGCACTATAATATTGGATATCCGCAAACAATTGATATCCGCACTACAGTTTTTCAAAAAATTATATCCGCAAACAAATTTGTTATCCGCAAACAACAAAACAAATGAAAAAAATAACATCTTAAAGAGCAATCAATTATGACATATAGTCTTTAAACGACACTCAAGTCGTCATCCCACTCAGATTTTGCATACAACCAGTCAGTGAGCTTCCATCATCGTCATAAAACTTGCATATACTTCACAAAAATACTCTCCCATGTTAACAAACCACAGTAAATGGAAACAAATACCATCCATTCCTTTCTTGTTCGGTTGATGAAAAGTTGGGTTATCATTTTTAGGGCACATAACTAACATGTAATATTCTTTACAACAATTCTACTTCACTAGCACTACTCTATCTATTGTTGCTCAAAGTATTATCAACATTTTATATTCCTGCAGAGCACCGCGATTCGTCGGAAGAAGGAGATCCGGCGGAGGAGGAAACTGATCCACGGCACAAAACGGGAAGAATGTTCGGCGACTGAAGAACGACCACTACGCACAAAAGTGGCCGGCGTTTCGTCGGAAGAAGCCGATCGGCCGGAGGATGAAACTTCTGCTTCGTCGGGACGGGAGAGGCGGGATGCGGGAGGCGACACTGAGTGCGAATATGCAAAAAAAAAAACCCTAAAAGATCGCTACTTATGTTTGCGGATATCCGTTTATTTGGTGCGGATATCAATCGCCTAAAATATACATAGAAAAAAATAATTAAAACAAAAACAATTATGACAAGGGACAAACAGCTGCTATACTTCCAGAAACTCTGGATTGTGCCTCCGACAGTCCGGCGGCCGCTTCCTCACTTCGACAGTTCGACTGCGGTGATGGCCGCCATCAGAATGATCGGCAAGTAATCCCACCCTATTCTCCTCCGATGTCCTCACCTTCTCCTTCCCCTACTGATATTTCTCCTTTTTCCGATCCAATCGCGGTTATGTAGACATTGCCGTGAATCTTACAGGTGAGCTCCTCCTCATTCATAGAAAAATAACTGAGCAGGGAATTGAACATGTCAGTGACTAGAGTTTTGCAGATGGCATGTTCCAGGGGATTTATAACAGAAAGAAATGCCATGCCGGCGACGTTCAAACCGTTCTCTCGCGAGCGTGGGGCGCCGGCGTTGACCGCATCATCGTTAGCTCCTATCGTTTTCCTCTACTGTAACTTGTTCTTCTGCATTAAAAATTGATTAGCTGATTGTTCGTTTGGAATTGTGGGAAGGTCACAGGCGGATCGCTGGAGGAGTCTCGCGCGGCGCTTGCCATCGCGGATACCGATGGTGCGGCTGTTGCGATCCAACTGCTTGATGAAATGCCAATATTAAGATTTGCGCTGCTCTTATTTAATCTTTTTACCTTTCTGTTGCAGGAAGACTGTTCTGCACCGTGGGCGTGCATCCAACGAGATGCAAGGTAGCCCATTATTATGCTAACTTAGGCTCTATTTGTTTGGGCGGTGGCGGATCGATCCGGCGGGTGGAAACGGAGTGTTCGAAACGGAGGGGGGAGGTGGCTGCTCCAAACGGAGCTTTTTGGGGCGTTTCTCAAGGCGGGCGGGTGGAAACGGAGCAAACGCCGCCGGAGGTTCATTTGTTTTCCCGCCTTCCGGTGGCGTTTGCCCAAAACGGAGCTCCGAAACGCCCAAACAAATAGAGCCTTAGCTGGTGGTTTGGTTCCTTAATTGAATCATGGTGGTGATGTTTGATGCTTACTTTGTTGCTTTCAGGATTTTGAAAAGAGCGGTGATCCTGATAAGTATTTTCAGGAACTTGTCTTGTTAGCCAAGGAGGGAGCTGCAAAGGGAAAGGTAGGCAGCAGTGTTTGCATTGAAACACTTGTTCTTCTGCATTAAACTCCAAGAAATCGTTAAAGAGAATTAAACAAACTTTGTGATTTAGATGAACATGAAATGTTGTCTTTACAAATTACAATATAATTCTACCCCCTACACAACTGCAACCATTGTACTCCAGAGATACAACAAAATATGAAATGAACTTTCTCTGTTGCGCACATATTGGCAAGCTGAGCAATCCACCAGCAATGTTTGGATGAAGATTGGCAAAGTGGACCCTGAAAGTAATCGCGATTGACAACAATTTTAAACTTTTAGGATGCACTTTGCCAAAAGCCGATATTTCGGGGTCATGAGGGTGGAATCTCTCTCCCCCAAATATTGTTAATGTTTGATGAGACGCTTTCATGCTGGCCTAGGAATTTGAGGCTTCTCACATGAAAAAATATACGAAAAGTAGAAATTAATTAAAAATACAGTGAAATAACTTATATTAAGAGCTCCCTTGCTTGCACACACATTAACTATAGGCATGGAAAGTGCTAATTGCGCCTGATGATCACGTTGAAACCATATAATTTTTCACACTCCTGCACATTGGTTGTATGGGCTAGAGCCAGCACCACGCCAATTAAAAACTGCCATACAGATTCACTTGATTTTCTATAGTAAAAATAAGAATCGTTTAGAGAATCAATAAAACAGTTGCGCAATCACATTCTATATTAGTGGAAGGTATTTTCAAGACTTTAACCTTCCTATAGTGTTGTGTCTTATCCATCCATATGGACTCAATTTCTCGAACTAAGAATCTTACATGTGCAAACTCAACATGCAAATGTACAATTAGTTGAATATGCGTATTTTATTTTCGGAATTGTTATTCATACTCCAAAATTGGATATTTACACCCATAAAAATAGAAATTTTAGCATTGTTTTATTAAAACCTACCCGATATTTGTACCCATAACTTCCCGTTTTCTCAAGCCCTAAACCCGCAGCCGAACCCTCCCCTCTCCTTCGCTTTCGCTCCCCGCCTGTTTCCTCGCCACTGACTCCCGACGCCACCTCAGTTTCGCCACCCGACGCCACCTCTGTTTCTCCACCCGACGCCACCTCTGTTTCGCCACCTGACGCCACCTCTAATCCGTCGCAGCTAGGGCTGTTCACAAATAGTATAGTTCGCGAATAATTCGGGATTCGATTCGTGAAGATTCGATTAAAATTCGTATTTTTCGAATTCAATCCGGATTCGAATCCGAATTCCATATTCGAATAGTTTTCGAATCCGAATCCGAATAATTTTCTCCCTATTCGGAGGATTCATAAATAATTCGCGAATACTGGAATATATATTAAAAAAATTTAATATATGTAAATAAATATTAAATATAGTTATATTTTAATATTATATTAAATTTAATATTATAAAATTCAAATTCGAATCCAATATTTCAATCCGAATCCAAATCTGAATTCGAATCTGAATCCGAATTCGAATCTGAATTCGAACCCAAAGTCGAATCCCATATTTCATGATGAATCCGAATCCGACACCGAATATTCGATCGAATCCGAATCCGAATCCGAGTCTCTGCATTTTTTGTCAAATTTGGATTCGATTGAAGAGTTATTCGGTTCGATTCGTTTCGTGAACACCCCTTCCGCCTGTTTCCTCGCCGGCGTCCCTTAGTTCCTTCGCCGCCCGACGCCCCTCCATTTCGCCGCAGCCCTCCCTCGAAGCCCCTCTATTTTAGCTGCAGGTTTAGGCTTTCCATTCAGATCTGCCTTTAGAACACAAAAAATTTCTTGCAGAGCTTTCGGCCTGCCAATCAGATTACGCAGTCTATAACCAACAATAATCACATTAAAGTAGCCATCTTCAAAGGGTGTATTAAGAGCATCACCTTCAATCAACCTGCAAAATGCAGCATTCGTGGATTTCAACTTTCAAGAAAAACAATTTGTGCAATAAATAATTGATTCATTAAGAAATAGAGGGCACCCACCAGTGAAGTTGAAGATAATACATGACGTTATCCAATTTCATGAATTGCTGAGGCCTAAGAACAATTTTTCAAGCAGTAAGATTTTATCATAGGAGTAAACTTATGTAGATACTACTCGTCTGCTCACGTGATTCCCACGCACATTGCACAATTTTGAGGATGTATGCGATGTGATTTTAAGGAGATTTTGATGCTTCATCTAATTTTTCTTTTGAAGATATTAATATGTTATATGCAATGTTCATTTTCCCAGTTTTAATTTCTTTTAAATTGTATGGAGACATTATATCATTGCATTTATGAATGATTGAATTGTTCATTTATACAAATATTAGAGCTAAAACTAGTTTTCTAAAAATTATTATGTATGAGTACAAATATTCATTTTGGGTACAAATATCAATGAGTTATAAATACCCATTTATGGGGTACCAATAACAATTCCTGTTATTTTTCATGTGTTATTTGACACATATGTCATGTGTTTAGAGTCTTATATATGTATGCTTGTATTGAGTTAGGGTTAATCGAATTTCATTTCCTTCCGTCATCTACTTGGTATCAGAGCTACGCGCTTGCGATCCCTATCTCCCTTCTGCCACGCTCGACCCGCTTCCGCCATGCCCGATCCACGCGTCTCCCTCCTCCAGCCCGTCTCCCGTCTCCGTCGCGTTTCCCGTCTTCAGCGCCATCTCTACAGCCCGTCGCTTCCTCCGCGGCCTACCCTTACTCCACTTCTTTAGTCCACTTCCTCCTCCGTCTCCAACGCCTCGGGCTTTCCACGCCTAGGCCTTTTGCTTCCTCCTCCAGAAGTGTTCGCAGCCTTCAACGTCTCTCTCCGCCCGTTTTACGGGCGACCCTTTGTCTCTGACCATTTTGTCCTCCATGGGGGTTGTCCGAGACATCCTGGTCACATCCTCCAGTGTCCTCTTCGACGACGCGTTCTAAGGGACACTCGTAGGATGTTGTTTTTTCCTTGAGATCTTTTTGCTAGTTGCATTCTGTTATGCCCTAACTAGGAGAGAAACTAAGAGAAGATGTAGAGGAAGCTAGAGAAAGAGATTAGGGTTAGGGTTGAGAGAAGAGGAAGAACCTGAATATATTCTTGCATGCCATCCAAAGAGAGGGGTCCGGATATTTATACCCCCGGACCCAAGACCGGCCGGCCAAGGGGGCCGGCCGGCCCAATGGGGCTGAACCCGGCGTGGTTCAGCCCCCCCCCCCCCCCCCCGAGCCATATATTTAAGAAGAGGGGGCTGAACCCATTGGTTCAGCCCCAATAACGCCACATCCGTGCCGCCGCCGCTTGTAATGTTGTCCAAACAACCGAGCCTCGTCCGGGGGCGTAACATTCCCTGCCCCATCAAAAGTCAACTTGTCCCCAAGGTGATAGTCCGGGTAAAGCTCCTGGAACTCCAGTAAATCGACCCAAGTATTGTGCTCTGCCGAGAGATCCTTCCACTTAACCAATAGCTCGGGACAGTACGCCGTGCCACGGCGTTTCCACTTAACCAACAGAACATCCTCCGGAAGCGGGCGAAGCTCGCCACCACTAGTAGCCTCGGGTAACACGGGGAAGACCGGAACAGCAGGCCCCAACTTCCGCTTCAGCAAGGAGACATGAAAGGTAGGATGAATCCGGGAGCTCGCCGGTAAGGCTAAGGTATACGCCACCGGCCCGACACGCCGCGTGATCCGAAATGGTCCATAGTAGCGGGGTGCCAGTTTCTGATTTGTCCGCTGGGCCACCGACAACTGGCGATAAGGACGAAGTTTGAGGAAAACGTCATCCCCCACCTGAAACTCCCGCTCGGTACGATGACGATCGGCCTGAATCTTCATACGATCCTGTGCTGCTCGAAGGTTCTCCCGTAGGGTGGTGAGAGTCCGATCACGATCACGGAGCGCCCGATCAACTGCTGCCACGGCCGTACTCCCGGGCTCATAACTGCTCAAGGTAGGAGGTGGACGCCCATAGACGACCTCAAACGGCGTGAGTTTACTGGCCGAGTGATAAGAAGTGTTGAAACAGTACTCCGCCCAATGTAGCCAACTAGTCCAGGTCCGCGGCTCATCCATGACAAAACAGCGAAGGTAAGTCTCGACGCCCCGATTTAAGACCTCGGTCTGGCCGTCAGTCTGGGGATGATGAGCCGTGCTGAAACGTAAGGAAGTCCCCTGCAAGCGGAATAGCTCTGTCCAAAATCGGCCTACGAAGGTCGGATCACGGTCGGAAATGATCGCGCGGGGAACACCATGCAAACGAACAACCTCCCGCACAAATAAGGTCGCAACAGACTCCGCGGTGTAGGGATGGCTCAGAGCAAGGAAGTGCCCATACTTGGACAACTTGTCCACCACTACCAAGATCACTGTTTTCCCCTGCGACTTAGGTAGCCCATCGATGAAGTCCATAGAAACCGTGTCCCAGATCTGATGTGGAATTTCCAAGGGAGTGAGGAGGCCGGCCGGAGAAGTAGTCTCATATTTTTGTCGTTGGCACACCGCACACGTCTGTACGAACTCCTGAATGTCGCGGCGCATGCCCTTCCAAAACACGTTGGCCCGAGCCCGCTGAAGGGTGCGAAGAACGCCGGCGTGGCCGCCTGTCGGCGACGAGTGAAACTCATGCATCATCACCGTGCGCCAAGCAGAATGAGCAGGAATGACCACCCGCCCGTGATAGAAGAGTCGGTCATTCTGTAAATGGTAGCCTGGAGCTGTCGCATGACCTTGCTGCAAGTCCTCCACAATAGCCCGTAACTCGGGGTCGCGCTGCACCGCGTCTTGAATTTCATCCATCGACTCCAACTGCGGCCCGAAAATGTGTGCCAAACCCCCTTCGGGTAAGCGAGAGAGGGCGTCAGCCACCCGATTATCCTTCCCCGGTCGATATTCGATCGCATAATCATAGCCCAACAGCTTGGTGACCCACTTTTGTTGCAGGGGGAAGAGATCCTTTGCTCCAAGAAATGCTTCAAACTCTGGTGATCGGTCCGGATCGTAAAATGACGCCCAAGTAGGTAGGGCCGCCAGAGAGCCACCGCATGAATCACCGCCAGCATCTCCTTTTCATACACTGAGAGACCCAGAGTCCGGGGAGCCAAAGCCTTACTGTAAAAGGCGATCGGCCGCCCCTCCTGCATCAAAACCGCCCCCACACCCACGCCAGAAGCATCTGTCTCGACCACGAACCGTTTGGTAAAGTCCGGGAGTGCCAACACTGGAGTCGTCGTCATAGCTCGCTTGAGCGCCTGGAAGGCGGTCTCGGCCTCAGCGTGCCACTCAAAAGCATCCTTCTGTAGCAGCTGTGTAAGTGGCCTAGCAATCTTCCCGTAGTCCCGTACAAAGCGTCGGTAGTACCCAGTGAGGCCTAAGAACCCCCGCAGTGCCCGAATGGTCAACGGTCGGGGCCACGACAGCATATTCTCGATCTTCCGTGGGTCTGCCTTCACCCCTTCAACAGAAACTAGATGCCCCAAATATTCCACCTCAGGTTGTCCGAAAGAACACTTAGACCGCTTAGCATATAACTGGTGTTGCCGAAGAGTAGAGAAGACCTGAGCCACATGAAGTAGATGATCCTCCCAAGTAGCACTGTAAATCAGGATGTCGTCGAAAAAAATCAGGACGAAGCGTCGCAGGAAGGAACGGAAAATCTCATTCATATTGTCCTGAAAGGTAGACGGCCCCCCAGTCAATCCATTGGCCATCACTAAGAACTCATAGTGACCGTCATGAGTTCTGAAGGCAGTCTTATGCACATCCTCCTCTTTCATCAGGATCTGATAGTAGCCGGACCGCAGATCCAGCTTGGTGAACAGGGTCGCCCCATGCAACTCATCCAAGAGCTCCTTGATCACGGGAATCGGAAACTTGTCCTTCACAGTTACACTGTTCAAGGCCCGGTAGTCCACGCAAAATCGCCATGATCCGTCTTTCTTCTTAACCAAAATAATCGGTGCGGAAAAAGAACTGGTACTAGGCCGTATGATACCTGCATCAAGCATTTCCTTCACACTGCGTTCAATCTCGGCCTTCTGGATGTAGGGATACCTGTACGGGCGGATGTTGGGCGGTTCCGCCCCAGTCTGTAACACAATCTGATGATCACGGAAACGTGACGGTGGAAGGGTACTCGGCTCTTGGAAGATGTCATCATACTCCTCTACAAGCGGCCGCAACTGATCTGGCACCTGTGTTAATCCCTCCTCGTCCGACCGCACCCCCAGCAGGATTGCCATCAAGCTACTAGACTCCTCCAACTGCTGCAAACTGCGAAGGGAAATCTCCTTAACTGGAGACGATCTGAGCCCCGTCAAACAGAACTGTCGTCCGCCTTGCATGAATTCCATCGTCATCTGATCCCAATCAAAAGTAACCCGCCTCAGCTGCTGTAACCACTGCACTCCCAAAACCATGTCTGAGCCTCGGATCGGTAAGAGGTAGACGTCCGTGCACCCCACATATTCCTGCATCCGAAGCTCTACCGCCTTCAACATCCCTTGGCACTGTAACTTGCTGCCGTCTGCAACCATGACCTGAAAGGCTGCACCCGTGTCGATCTGTTGCCCCACCTTCCTTGCTACATCAGGATGAATAAAGTTGTGGGTGCTCCCACTGTCGACCAAAATCGTCACCCTCTCACGCCGAACCCGTCCAACCAACCGCATCGTAAGCGGGGGGGGGGGGGGATTGCATCCCTCCATGGCATGTAGGGAAACGCCCAACTCCGCCAGGTCTAGGTCTCCCCCAAACTCCACCTCCTCTGGTAATACGTCCTCCTCGAGCTGCTCCTCCTGCTGCAACATGAAAACCTGGACCTTCTGGCACTTGTGACCGGGGACGAACTTCTCATCACAATTAAAGCATAAACCCTTCTCCTTCCGAGCCGCCAACTCGCTCCAAGACAACCGAGTCACCGTTGGCTTGGTACCCGTGGGGGGCTCCCGTCGTGCTGCCATCGTCGGGCCCAAGCTGGTCTACTCGTGTTACGTGCCCGTTGCCTGTTGAACCTCTCCTCCTGAATACGTGCCAACGTAATGGCATGGTTCAAGGAACGGGGCATGAGTGCCTGAACCTCATCCCGAATATGCTCCTTAAGACCGGATATAAAACAGCTGTAAAGCGTCCTCTCTGGCCACTGAACCCGATTCGCCAACTTCTCGAACTCGGTCCGATACTCCATAACCGACCCCTTCTGACGAAGCTTCTGAAGGAGTGCCTCAAAGTTCTCATACTCCAGTGGCCCAAACCGGGCCGTAAATCCCTCCACGAACTCCCCCCAAGGCACGTACTCCCGTCCCCGCAAGAACCACTGTGTCCATTGGAAGGCATCATCCTTCAGATGGAAGGACGCTAGCTGCACCCACTGGCCTTCAGGCACCTCCTGGTACTGGAAGAATAATTCGGCCTTGTGAATCCATTCCAGGGCGTCGCCGCCCTCGAACTCTGGAAAGTACATACGCGTTAACCCGGGGGTCAACCGTTGTGCTCCTGGACCTCCGTCCCTCCTTGCGTGTTCCCCATGCTCAAAACCCCCGTACCCGTGCGGCTGTCCCGCTCCCCAAGGCGGAGGCTGCGGGTGCTGCGGCTGGCCGCCCCACCCTGGGCCAAATCCGACCCCTCCTGGTGGCCCCAACCCGCGTGGAGGAGGAAGGAGCCCCCCCCTTTGCTGTCCCACCATGTCGGGTGGCCGCCGGAGCCCCAAAAGCTCCTCCCCGCCTCGGCGCCACTCTTCCGGGGCCGATCCCAGTCCTCCGAAACCTGCTGCAGTGAATCCGGGCGGAAACAGCCCCGCCGGACCCCCGTAACCCGCTCCCGAAGCCGCAGGAGCCCCGTATCCCGCCGATCCCGTGCCGCCGACCCCTCCGTGCCACGCCGCGCCGGCCGGAGCCCCTCCCGCAGGCCGCACGCCCCCGACACCTTCCGCAGCCCGCACAGAGACGGAGCCGGCTGGATCGGCTCCCGATCCGGCCGAATCCTCGTTGGCCGGGCCCTTCCCCTTCAGTAGGGTCTTCAACTCCTCCAAACGGGTCTCCAGACGCACTTCCAACGCCGCCATGGAATCGGTGAGGCCAACAACATTCTCCTCTAGGGTTTCAATCCGCGAGGATTCCTCTTGATTGCGAGTATTCACCATTGCCGCGAGAATCGACTGCTTTGATACCAATTGTTATGCCCTAACTAGGAGAGAAACTAAGAGAAGATGTAGAGGAAGCTAGAGAAAGAGATTAGGGTTAGGGTTGAGAGAAGAGGAAGAACCTGAATATATTCTTGCATGCCATCCAAAGAGAGGGGTCCGGATATTTATACCCCCGGACCCAAGACCGGCCGGCCAAGGGGGCCGGCCGGCCCAATGGGGCTGAACCCGGCGTGGTTCAGCCCCCCCCCCCCCCCCCCCCCCCCCCCCCGAGCCATATATTTAAGAAGAGGGGGCTGAACCCATTGGTTCAGCCCCAATAACGCCACATCCGTGCCGCCGCCGCTTGTAATGTTGTCCAAACAACCGAGCCTCGTCCGGGGGCGTAACACATTCAGACGGCCATCCTGTTAGGAGTAGGGGCAGGGCTCATTCAACGACCTCAGAAGAAGGAAATACATCCAATGGTAATCAACATGCCTACATTAAAGATAAACCAGCGGTACATCCTACCCACATCACTGGCCAGATGTCAAAATTACTGCCCACATAAATGCCAACCAATGTTGAAAGCCACGCCATCACTGCTGCAGCCTCAGTCATTAAAAAAACCTGTCTTTTATATTTGCTTTATTCTGCTGTGTGTAACGGGTGTCTAGGGGTTGCCCGTACCCCAAGGTGAACTTTATTTTGCTTTATGTGTAACGGTCCTTTGTGGACTGGGGGTTATATATTTAACCCAGTCCTTTGTTCCTTTTTTTAGGCATGAAATGAAGTAATATTTTCCTCTCCTTCCCTTCTCCTCTTCGTCTCTCCCCAACCTCAGCCATCTTCTGGCTTTCCTCCTCCGAAGCGTTCACCCTTTCCCCACCTATCCAGGTGGGATCGTTACACATCCATGGGTGATTCCTCCAAAATCTCATATTCTCCCTGCACAGGTCTCTCTGGAGATCCACATCGGAGCTACAGTCAATCTAGCTCCTTAAAGATCACTATTGTTGCCTTGGATGACACAGATTACCTTGAATGGTTCCGGGCGGCACAACATGCTATTCGAAGTCACCAGCTATATGGACATATTGATGAAACTACTTTTGAGCCACCGCGTACTGATCCCTCATGGAAAAAATGGGATGCAGACAATTCCTTGGCTGTCTCGTGATTACTTCACTCCATGCTCCCTCAGGTGTGTCATAGTTACATGCTTCTGGATTCTGCTCACGAAATTTGGAAGAGGGCCTATGACACCTACTCTCAGGCAGGCAGTTCGACGCAGATTTATGAGCTCACTCGCCGTGTTTTGGAGCTGAAGCAGGGAACCATGTCTGCTTCTGCTTATTACTTTGAGTTCGAACGTCTTTATCAAGAATTTGATTACTTCAACATTTTTACTGCTGCATGCACTGTCGATGCGCAGACACTTCAGAAGGATAAAGACCACTTTCATGTTCACGTCTTTCTTATGACGCTCAATATGGAGTTTGATGCTGTTTGCCTACATGTCCTCTGCGAGCATCTTCCCTTTCTTATGGAAGCCTTCAGTATGCTCCTCAGTGATGAGAATCGTCACCGCTCTCTTGGTCCCTCTACGAACCACTCTGCCCTTGCTGGGATTGGTCGTGGCCCTCCTTTTTCTGCCCTTGTATGCAGCTACTGTGGAAAGAAAGGGCATATTAAGGATGTTTATTTTTGTTTACATACTCATCTTGCTCCTCTTGGTTGGGGATCTGATGCTCGTGGGAGTGGCGGTCACCGTGGTGTTGGTTGTCAGATTGGTGCCCGCACACAGTATACTGCGCATTTGACTGAAGTTTATGAGGACAACCCCCCTCTGGTGGCCTTTCTACTATGGAGTTAAAGACCTTCCGTATGCTGCGTTCCCATGCCGACTCTACATCGGTTGATTCCACTGCCGCGTTTGCTACTTCAGGTATCTACAGTGCTCATGTTGTGTCTTCATCTCATTCCAAGTGGATCATTGACTCAGGTGCGATTGATCACATGACCGACTCTGCCTCAGGTTTTACCTCCTACACTTCTCTCTCTGGTCGTGATAAAGTTATTGCTTCCAATGGTTCCCTTTCTTCTATTGTTGTCAAAGGAACCATTGCTTATTCTACTGACCTGCCCCTTTCTTCAGTCTTGTATGTCCCTTTGTTTTGTTGTAATCTTCTCTCCATTAGTCACTTAACCGCATCTTTAAACTGCTCCGTAACCTTTTTCCTGATGTTTGTGTGTTTTAGGCTATGGATACGAAGCAAATGTTTGACAGTGGTACGAACATTGGCTGAACCAGCCGTTATCTCTCATTGCTCTCTCATAGGAAATATCAGGTTTGATAGAACTTCCAGTATAGTACAAATATCATTTAGATTATTTAAGTTGAGCGAAAAATTCACCTTTTGTTTTTCTTGAACCTTCTACGTTATAAAAAAAGTGCTTGCATGTTTTCAATCAAAATAATTAAAATTTTATAGAACTTGGTGAACATAATGAGATTGGACTAGAACTGGGTATTGAGATTCAACTAGAACTTGGTAACACAATATTCATGTTCGTTTAATCAAAAGAAGTGATTTTTTTCTATTTTTATTTTACTTTTCCGAGTTCTATTTTGAGAGTTAGGTTGTCGTCATATGTTTTCTCCTACAATTAGTTACTTAGACTTTACCTCATTTTACTGAATCTGCGCGGTCTTCTCCCCTCAGTGCGATGTCGAGGGCTCTGTGCGGCGTTGACGTCTTAGGTTTCTGCTTCTAGGGGTGCCGACGCCCCCCGCCCGCCATGTAACATCCTTGACCTGTAAATAAAATATAGCATGAGTCCGGTCGGGCCCCTACGATATATAATACTCACAAGCAAGAATGCTAAGAAAAGGTGCAAAAAATTAACTAACCAAACACCTCTAAGCTCATAATCAAAATACAATGGAAGTTTAATACAAAATTTCAAAGTACAAATGTCTACTAGTAAGTTCAAGAATGAAAAACAGTTCGTCCTGAAGGCCTTACACAACTTTCAAATGGAATGAAACAAAATAACAAAAAACCAAAACAGGAGAAGGGATCTCCATCTCCCTAGCACAACTTGGACTCCGGCCCACTAAGCTCCACTACGAGCTACTCCACCTAAAATCAGAAACACACGAGTGGAAAACGAAGGTCGGCATGTGGCTGACTAACACAACGTAACGAGCCTTCCTCCGACCATCATAGCGGATTCCGGGGCGAGTACATCGCTCCTGTATGTACGCACGTAAAACAAGTACAAAAAAGACATACTAAGCATCGCATAATCCATACAATCAACGCACGTGTCGTGGACACCCAAAATCGCACGACCTAAGTTTTAAATACAAAAAATCTAGAGTACCTGCGACGTGAGGCGTGAAATCGCCTCCCGTCCTCAATCGTAGCGACACGAGGAACAAAACCTACAACTGTCCATACTGAAGTGACAGGGAACCAATTTGCCACGTGTCCTCGAGCGCAGTAATGAGAGGTGGTTCACCCTTCATCCTGAGTCGTGTGACAAGAGAATGTGTCACCTATCCTAAAACATAGTGACAGGAAGTGTAACTTCACTTCCGATCCCGAAGCGTAGTGATGGGAGATGTGAGTTCACCTCTGGTCCTTAAATGGTAATTTCCCAACATAGCCCGACGCGGGTCTTAACGTACTAGGACAACATGTCATAGCATAAACAACTATTAACCACAACTACGAAGTGACGAGTAATTCACCTGTCCTATGAAAGCCCTTAAAGACCGTCTTTCTAACGGGCCTAATGCAGGCCTAGCTAGGAACGGGGCCTTCATGAGAAAAACCCACAAATTTCCGCAACCACTGCTATGAACAATACATGACTTTCTCATTTGCGTACCTAAGGCTAATCATGTTGCACATCAACGTAAGACATCATCGATCTGGGCTTATCGCCATGGGTATGCTTCACACAACATACCTAAATCCAGACTCGTACACCTGATTACTAATGCAAATTCATGCTGAGGACGGACACAATCACCTAGCGTTGTAGGTTTTGTGCACCACTAGCCTACCACTACATCACTTCCCTTTTTTTACAAACAAGATAGAATCCAAATGAGAAGCAAAATAACCACAAAATTGAAGGCACTCAACAACCTTACCATACCAAGCACTTCACGCTTGTTTCAAGTCATAAAGCATCTTCTTCAATTTGCAAACGTGCTCTGGATGGTGACTAGAAACAAAGTCCGGTGGTTTCACCATGAAGATGTTTTGTCAATCTCACCATAAAGGAAAGCGTTCTTCATATCGAGTTGTTAAATCTCCCATTTTTGGCATGCCACCAAGGCAATCACCATACGAACCGATGTCATTTTAGTCACGGGACTAAATGTCTCTTCCTAGTCTTCTCCAAATTTTTGTGAAAACCCGCAAGCAACAAGACGAGTCTTGTACCGCTCGACACTTTCATCCGCCTTTTTCTTTACTTTGTACACTCATTTGCATGTAACATGAGTGACTCCATCTATTTTGGGCACAAGATCCCAAGTTCCATTCTTCATGAGAGCACTCATTTCTTCATCCATGACATCCTCTCATTCCTTCTTGCCTATGCTGTCATCAAAACAAGATGACTTCTGCTCGTTTAAAGGCCATGCAAAAAAAAGAGATCATGCTTACCACGTTTTCATTTATATACTGAGACGGTGGCACAATTGTCCTTTTTGATCTTCTAAAAGAGGGACCACTTTTCACTTCCCATTGCTAGCATCCGGTTCTACCACGTCATCAACATGAATAGAAGAAATACTCCCCCTTTATCCTTGCTCCATTACTAAGGAAGACTCACTTGAAGGACTTGGAGCACTAGGGGACATGGGCACGATCACCGACTAGTCTTCAACATCACCTCCATAGCTCCTTCCACCACTACTCTCCTCAAGAATCACACTTGGAATGCCATGATACGATGCCAACTCATCAAAAACCACATCTCGTGAAACAATGAAGCGATGTGTTGAGGATCCATACACTTCCACCCTTTCTTGCGCTCATCATAGTCGATGAAGTAGACTATAAATTGATGATCTAGACAGAGGAGAGTAGGATACAAAACCTGAGGCAAACCTAAAAACTTCTCATAGGAAGAGAAGAACAAAAACGAACCTGACGAAGGAGCCAATGAAAGGATGGAACTATGGAAGGTGAACGGAGGGATCATCCCCTAACGTAGAAGCAAGACGAGACGCCAAAGATCCTAGATACTGCCTCACAGGCTCATCCCCTCACGCAAAAGGAGGAGACGGGGCCTGGCGTCCAAAAGTGAGGGACGGGCGAATGGAGAGGGGGAGGAGCGGGAGCAGAAGACCTGTGGAAGAGCGGCAGAGGAATAAGAGGACGAGCGTGAGCGGGCGAACGGATTGGCGCCGTAGACGGGATGGAGCGAGCGAACATGACGCAAGTGGATGATTTTGGCAGAGCACGATTAGGGTTGCGGAGGCTCCGATACCATGCTGGCTATAATGAAATTGATTCATTGATTAAGCATGGGTCACTCCTTATATATATAGGAGTGACAAGAAGTAACAGAATAAAGAACAAAAAGAAAAATAATAACACAAAAACACTAACATTACAAATCTGTATGTGTGTAAATAACCCAAAAATAAAGAAAAACACAAAACAATAAAACACTACCAACTCGTACATTGACTCGATTAATAAAAGACGCCTAATACATCGCTTCATCGACTATGTTGAGCCAAGGATTCACAACACAACCACTTGAAGAAGAACACCAAAATATGAAGTGCACATGCAACAACAAACATACATGAAAATATAGAGACGAGTTGAAGTAAAATAACCTCCACTCTCTAGATCTAAAATACAATCTCCTTCCAAGTGGGCTTCTACCTTGTGAACCAGAAAATCAGCGAAAGAAAAAAAAACTAGAGAGAGGAGAGTGATGCAAGGATAAGAGGAGATAAAATCTGAACACTTCAAGTGGAGAGAGAAGACACTTTTACCAAAAAGGAAAGGCTGCTCTCACGGGCTTCTCTTTTTAAAATATTTTTTTTGAATGGCGGCGCTCCTTCACATGTGGTGGAGAGTTTAGAGAGAAAACCAAAAATAATATTTAATATTTAATACTCCCTATATTGTACTTTAAAATTTAACAATGTTTTGATGTTTCTGTTCTGATTCAGATCAGGTCTAAATTTTTTGAAATCATTCAAAATTGTTGGTTGTTTGGATTCATGACAGGGAGGTCGACCATGAAAGCTATACATCTCTTGAGGAGACTCATTGACAACTATAGAGAAAGAAAACAAGATTTGCATATGCTATTTATTGATGCTTATGATGGAGTTCCAAGAGAGATCTTATGGAGAGTCTTAGAAAAGAAAAGTGTTAATGTATCATATATTGACATAATCAAAGATATGTATACAAATTCAGTGACAAGGGTGAGGACATCTGGAGGATTATCATAAGAATTCCATATTACTGTTGGATTACATCAAGGTTCAGCTTTAAGCCCTTATCTCTTTACCCTTATCTTAGATGAGCTCACCAGACATATCCAACAAGCAATACCTTTGTGTTTATTGTTTGCGGATGATATCGTTTTGGTTGATGAGACGCGCGGGGGTGTAAACGCAAAACTTGAATCTTGACGAGATACTTTAGAAAAGAAGGATTTTAGATTGAGCAGGTAAAAGACGGAGTATATAGAGCTTAAATTTAGCAGTACAAGAAGGACATATGACTTCGTTATTAAGTTGGGTGATCAAGATATTTCCCGTAGTGAGTGTTTTAAATATCTTGGATCGATAGTTCAAAAAGATGGAGGTGTTGATAAAGATGTGACACATAGAATCCAAGCGGGTTGGTTGAAGTGGAGAGACACGTCAGGGATCTTATGTGATCCTAAAATACCACTAAATCTTAAGGACAAGTTTTACCGTACTGCAATTAGACCAGCAATGCTCTGTGGTTCTGAGTGTTGGGCAATGAATTGTGTACATGAGCAAAAAATGGGAGTTGCGAAGATGAGAATGCTTAGGTGGATGTGTGGACACACGAGATTGGATAAAATTAGGAATGAAAGTATCATGGATAAGACATGAGTAGCACCAATTTCAGAGAAGATGCGAGAAGCTCGTCTAAGATGATTTGGACATGTACAAAGGAGACCATTAGAGGCACCTGTTAGGCGTTGTGAGAGTCTAGTCACTAGGCATGTTAGACGAGGGAGGGGTAGACCAATAAAGACTTGGAATGAAACTATAAAGAAAGACATGATGTACTTAGACATTAGTGAGATTATGACAAGAGATAGGAACAATGACGACAAAAGATCCATATAGTCGACCCCACTATAGTGGGATAAAGGCTTGAGTGTTCTTGTTGTATTCAAAATTGTTGATTGCAGTTCCGGTCCGAGTAATAATATAAAGGAACTAGACTCGAATCATATTTATTCACGGTTCCAAAATTCAAATCGGAGCAAAATAATTCACTAGTGGTTTGATACGTGCCTCAGATTGGGAACATGTAACGGGTCGGCGATGGATGAAGCTTCGATAGTGATCTTTGCTTCTCGTTGGGGAGGCCGTTGGTGCGGTTGTTGGGCGGCCAATGAGAGGCGCGGCGATGGAGTAATTTACCATATATCCCGAAAAGGGGAGGAGATAGAGATAGAGAGAGATTGAGAGAGAGATCTTTCTACTATTTTCTTCATATCCCCGCAAGAGGCAAACCAAGCATATGTATAGGTTGCATGCCCCCCATTTACACTTGAGATAAAGTAATATTAAAAAGCTAATAAGTGGCTACCCCCCATCTAGTCATTAAACAAATGAGATAATAACAAGTGGTGCATAAATATAAAGAGGCTGCATGTAAGATCCCATCACCAGGTTTGGTCCGCGTGAAGATCATCATAGCAAGCTTAGTCTACGTGAAGATTATGGTGGCTGTCTTGGTCCTTGTGAGGATCATGATTGTTGTCCGCCCCATGGAGGTTGAACTCCGCTTCGTTTGTTAGTTCGTTGCGTGCATGGCGTTGGTAGGTGTTACCCCAACACGAGTTTGCGACTTGATTCATAACATCGCCTTCCTCTTTGACGGGCAGGTTGTCCTCAAGCTGGGTAGGGAGTGCCAAGAGTGGAGTTGTTGGCGGCTCACCGATGAAAGGTTTCAACTTGAGATATGGAGAACATCATGAATGTGAGCGGTGTCTGGGAGGTGAAGTTGGTAGGCCACGTCGCTGATTCGTTGGAGGATTTTGAAGGGTCCGTGGAAGCGTGGGCTGAGTTTCCCTGAGAGTGAGGGTTGGCGGGCGGATAGCAGACGGTAAGGGCGAACCTTTAGCCATACCCAATCACCTTTTTTGAAGGTGAGGTCGTGATGACCACAGTTGTAGCGAAGTTCCATTTGGTTTTGGGCTTAGAGTAAGTGCTCTCTTGCTGGAGCCAAAAACTGGTCACGATCTTGGAGTTCCTGTTCCACCGTGAAAAGAGAAGAGGAGCCATGGTCGTAGGAGATGAGACATGGTGGTTCATGGCCATATATGAGTCGAAAGGGGATTGTTTGGAGTGCTGTGTAATAAGAAGTATTATAGTAATATTCGATCCAAGGAAGCCATCTTACCCATCCTTTAGGTCGATCACTTGCCAAATAGCGAATGCATATTTTGACAGTCCAATTTACCACTATAGTTTGTCCATGTGATTCAGGGTGGTATGCCGAGGAAGAAGCTAATTTAGCTGAGTGTGAATAATTCTTTCCAAAAACGGCTTGTTAAAACTGTCTCATCTAGAAACGATGGACTCGGGTATGCTATGCAAACAAAATATCTCCGCGAAGAAACTTTATGCGACGCGCTTGGCGATAAGTGGTCGGCCTAGTGCGATGAAGTTAGCCCCTTTTGAAAAGCGATCGACGACCACCATAAGGATTGATTTACCTTTGGACGTTGGAAGTCCTTCCACGAGATCCATTGAAACATCCTGTCATATTTGAGTGGGAAATGGTAGTGGTTGCAAAAGACCTGCCGGTAGGAGGTTGCCGGTTTTGTTTTGTTGGCATGTGACGCATCGGGCAATAAAGTCCCGAACTCGCCGACCGAGAACCTTTCAACAGAATTCACGACGAACACGTTGGAATGTTTATGGACTCCATGACTTCAGCCGTGGGTGTCTTCCAATATGCGGACAATGATGTTGGAGGCGGGGTCGAGGTAGATCCGCCCTTTGTAAACAATGAGGCTGTCGTGGACAGTCCAACAAGGTGAAGTAGTGCCTTCCTGTATGCGATGAACAAACTCGGATAGAGTGGCCGATTGTTGGATCTCGCGGCAGAGGTCCTCGACGATGGTGGCGGATGGCTCTGAGATTACAAACAGATTTCCAGTTGGTGAGGGCATGATGTTGTGGTGAGTGCGGCGGGAGAGCGCGTCGATGGCGCGTGTGGCAACTGAAATATGCAATGAGGTGGTTGTTTTGCTAGAGCATAGCGCTCTAACCTTGATCGGATGTGTCACACTCGACATTAAATTCCGTGGTAAAATCTGGAAGGGTGTGCACCGGGGCGGCGATAAGAGCTTGCTGAAGGTTTGTAAATGCAGTGGAGGTTGCTGCACTCCAAGCAAATGAGTTCTTGCGGAGAAGAGTGATGAGTAGCTTGACAATGGAGCTATATCCACAAATGAAACGGAGGTAGTTGCTGGTAAGTCCCAAAAATGCGTGCTGGTCGCGGGCTATCCGGAGTATGGCCAATTGGCCACCCCTTCCAGTTTCGCGGCATCCACTGAAACTCCTTGAGAGTGGACTATATGCAAGATAAGTGACACTATCCTTGCCAAACATGCATTTAGACCCCTTGAGATATAATTGACAGCTCTATCTACGTTACCATTGGCTTTCAGCTTCATCTTGAAATTCTACTTAATATGAACACTATACGAAGAAAGCATCTGAATTTTCTTATACTATTTTCATTTGCTAATGATCATTTCTCAGATTTAAGTTTCTTTATTCTCTTAGATTTAGTTATTTAACAACCTTATTTTATTCATCAAGTAATCTATAATAGGATGCTTCGTCTACCTCTGCGTTTTCCCTCTTTGACTCAATCAATCACTTTCTCTGTCCGAGCTTATTTGAACTTGACCAACAAAGTAATTATTTGTAGGCTTATCCCCTGAACTCGAATCATTTTCATCACATTTATACGAGGTGCTCTTGTACGTTACCTGGAGAGAATGCTAAATGTCAAAAAGTAGTTTTACATATAGAAAAATGATGCAAATCAGATTTTTCTAGTATAGAATATTTATAGTCGTAGTGTTGGTAGCATATTTATGTTTATCTAAATCATCCTACATTTCCTTAGATTTTACAATAGTAACTAAATTTTGTGTACTAGTGGGTGTCATGTACTTGCGTTCAATCACTTACCACATGTCAAGCTCAAGCTTAAGCTCAGTGGAAATAAACAAAACTACGCTGCTAGTTTTAAAAAATCTTAATCGGCTTCATTAAATAAGGGTTGCCAATTCATGATGTGATCTCCAGGGAGCTCATTAGAATTGTTGGTTGTCATTCAAATTCTAAATTGTAAGACCTACAGTAACAAAGAATCTCATTATGATATCATTTATTGGATCAGTAGACAACTTAGAGAGTGAGAGAGGGAGAGAGGGAGAGAGGGAGAGAGAGAGAGATGGGGAGGGAGGGTTAAGATTGTCTACCGATACAACAAAATTTTCGAAGGCTACAAGTATATCATTAAATATATTGACATTTGAAAGTTTAGGTTATGTTTTTTCACATATGCAGTTTGTGCTTGTTAAATTCGTAAATTCATAGGGGCTATTTTGGTAATTTCTAAAGGGGTGGGGAGATTTTGGTAATTTCTAAAGGGATGAGGAGATTTTGGTAATTTTTAAAGGGGTGGGGAGATTTTCAAAATTTCGAAGGGAGAGGGGATGTTCCTATAAATACACAAATTCACAGAGGAAGTTAGCATAATACTGTTTATTATAAGATAAAGCAATCCAACACCAAGGAAATAAGTTCTTTGATTTTTATGCAGTACACTTGGATAATTAGCTAGTACCATGTTAGAAAAATAGTCTAAGACCAGCAAATAGTTCTTTTTATCATATATTTCTAGTTTACTGCTCATTGGCTCTTAAAATGCATCAAGTGAAGCTACTGTTTCTTACTTTTTTAATGTGGTCCATTACTTTTACTCGAGAATTAGGTATAGAATATTTTGCTGTTTTTTGAACTCACGTTTAAACTGATCTATTGTCATCATAGGTAGTTGCAGTTGGTGAATGTGGCTTGGACTATGATAGACTTCATTTTTGCCCTTCCGAAATTCAAAAGAAGTAGGTTGAACCCTATGTTTTCTTATCCCATATTTGTTTTTGTACCACACCGTGTGTATTCTTACATTCTTATATTTGTTCCAAAAAGAGCTAAAGGGAATTGTTAGAAGAAAATCATGTAAAGGTCAAAGAAAGGCTCATCTAAGGCCCTCTTCCATCTTATGTTTTAGTTCCACATCTTGAATGAGGATTTTCTCTCTATTTCTCTTCTTATATAAGTGTACAAATGCTTGTATTTACACCTTGAAGAAGTATTAATGAAATTTCCAGATTATCTCTTGATATTTTGAGCGTTTTTATACATGGTATCAGAGGATCAGTCCTATGATCGTTTTCCTCCACATTTGGCTCTGGGCGGATAGCTTTCTACTACCCGCGGTCTCTGCTTCTCTAACCGCATCGCCCCTGTGCCCGCTGTCTCCTGTTTCTACCCGTAGCTATCTTTTCCTGTGGATCCACCCCTCCCTCCTTCCTCCCGTCTCCAGCTTTTATAGCTTTTCCCCCCTCTTATCTGTGGGTCCCGCAGCTATCTTCTGCTAACCTGTTCGCATTTGGTCACCTGTTCGCTCTGTTGGCCGCGACCTTGTCTAGACGACCTTGTCTAGTCGACCTTGTCTGCTCGCTGCGACGGCCTGCTCGCAGCTTGCTCTGTTCGCCGCGACGACTTGTTTGCTCTGTTCGCTCTGGACACCTCTTCTTTGCTGATAGCCTGTTCGCATTCCGCCGCAGCTTGCTCTCTAGATTAATCTCTACCCGCCAGGCCGCTAGTCGCTTTCCGCTGGTTCTTCTCAAGTCGCTAGTCCTAGCCGCTGGCCTCTGCTTCCGTCAACGGCCTTCCTCTCAGACCGCCCCCGTTGCTCTCAACTCGCTGCTCTCGCCAGAGGTTGTTGCTTTGCCGCTGGTCGCACTGCCTATCCGTAGTTCGTGCTCTCTTCCCTCTATCCGCTGGTCGCGTTGTCGATCTGCAGGTTGCCGCAGGTCCTTGCTTTACAACTGGTTATTTTGCCGCTGATCTCTCAGTCCGCTGGTCCTCCATGCCGCTTCTCTCAGGCTACTGCCTCTCCTCAGGCCACAGTTCTACCAGTCTAGAGGTCATGTTCTCCTGGTCGCTGCCTCTCCTTAGGCGGCCGTTCTCTCCTCAGGCCTCTTCTCTCCAGCCGCTGCCTCTCCAGGTCTCCTGAAGTTCTTTGCTTGCCTCCTTCCTAGTTCATGAATTCGACAGTTGCACCCTCCCTTCCCGACCGTGCTACTGTTCCTCTCCCCGAGGTTCGTGATGAGTTGCGAATCACCATCATTTCTCTTAGTGGGAAGAACTTTGTAGAGTGGGTGCACTCTGTCCGCGGGGTTCTTTAGTCAAAGGATCTCCTACACCATTTGACTAAGGAGACCTCTTCTGCACCCACTGATGACAGACTTCGTGACAATGGTCGTGTTCAGAGTTGGATCCTCAACTCCCTGAATGGAGAACCTTACGGTATGACCATGTACAGGAGACGACCAAGGCAATGTGGGATGAGCGCAAAAATAGACATCTTTTTGATGTTGTTCGCTCGCTCATGATTCAAATGCAGGTCCCCAAGGATTATTGACACTTTGCGATTTCCACAGCGTGTTATCTCATTAACCGTCTACCCTCCTCTGTCCTCAACTATGTCACTCCGTATAGTATTCTCTTCCCCTCCACCCCGCCCTTCCCTCTCACGCCTCAGATATTTGGTTGTACCTGCTATGTCCATATGCTTGGCCCCTCAACCGACAAGTTCGCTCCTCGGGCAACCAAATATATGTTCGCTGGTTATTCCCGTACTCAGAAAGTGTATGTTTGCTACTCCCCCACCACCCGCAAGGTGATTGTTTCTACTGATGTTACTTTTCTCAAAGAACAACTCTTTTGCGCTACTATACCCCCCGCCTCCACCATCGTTATTACCACGACCTGTCATCCCAGTTACGTCTCATCTCCCACCTCTCCTTGCAAATCAGTTTCCGGTCCGCACATGCCACCACTTCTTTGTGTCTACACTCGCCGCTCCGCCGCTCCGCCGCTCCGCCGCTCCGCCGCTCCGCCGCTCCGCCGCTCCGCCGCTCCGCCGCTCCGCCGCTCCGCCGCTCCGCCGCTCCGCCGCTCCGCCGCTCCGCCGCTCCGCCGCTCCGCCGCTCCGCCGCTCCGCCGCTCCGCCGCTCCGCCGCTCCGCCGCTCCGCCGCTCCGCCGCTCCGCCGCTCCGCCGCTCCGCCGCTCCGCCGCTCCGCCGCTCCGCCGCTCCGCCGCTCCGCCGCTCCGCCGCTCCGCCGCTCCGCCGCTCCGCCGCTCCGCCGCTCCGCCGCTCCGCCGCTCCGCCGCTCCGCCGCTCCGCCGCTCCGCCGCTCCGCCGCTCCGCCGCTCCGCCGCTCCGCCAATCTCTGACACCGTACGACCTGTTAATCTGGCTCCTGCCTTCACATTTCATCCCATGATGAATTATGTATCCTTACATCGCCTATTCCAGACGCTTCAACACTTTGCTACTTCATTATCCTTCGTTTCTGTACCTAACTCTGTGCAGGAGGCTCTGCAACATCCGAGCTTGCGAGCGGCCATGGAAGATGAAATGACTGCCCTCTGGGCTAATCAAATATGAGATCTGGTTTCTCTTCCTGCAGGACAGAGTTGTGTTGGTTGTAAATGAGTCTTTATGATCAGGCATGCTCCTGATGAGACAATTAATCGTCTCAAGGCCCGTCTTGTGGCTCGCGGATTTACTCAACAACAAGGTATCGACTATGAGGAAATTTTCTCTCTGGTAGCCAAGCTCAGCACGGTTCGTGTCCTACTCTCCTTGGATGTACATCGACAATGACACATACATCAACTGGATATCAAGAATGCATTTCTCAATGACGACCTACAAGAAACCGTCTACATGCAACAACCTCCCGGGTTTGAGACCACAAGGAAGTCCTGAGTTTTTCACCTCAAGAAGTCAATTTATGGTCTCAAATAATCTCCTCGGCTTGGTTTGACAAATTCAATATGATTGTCCGCGAAGTTGGATTTACTCGGAGCTCGACAGATTTCTCTTTATTTACTCGTCATCAAACAACAGACACGGTTCTCTTCTTAGTTTATGTTGATGACGTCCTAATCACGGGAGATGACTCAAAGGGAATACAAATGATCAAGCACCACCTGAACTCTGTTTTTCATACAAAAGATCTGGGGAATCTTCAGTACTTCCTTGTCCTAGAGATCGCAAGATGTCCTGATGGCCTTGTCTTATCTCAACGAAAGTACTGTCTCGACCTTCTTCAGGATGCTGCCTACTGTGGATGCAAGCCGATTGATACTCTTATGGATATTAATCACAAGATTTGTGCCCATGCCTCTGACACCGATCTTCTCCTTCTAAATCCAGAATACTATCAACGTCTTGTTGGAAAATTGATCTATCTTACAGTTAAAAGACCTGACATCTCTTTTGTTGTTAGGGTTGTCAACCGATTTATGCATTCTCCTCGGATGTCTCATTTACAGGCTGTCGAACGCATCCTACGATACTTGAAAACAACCTCTGGTCAAGGGTCGGTATACAAAATCTATTGCTTTTCTACTCCAACGTTGGTTGCGTATTCGGAAGTTGATTATGCTGGCTCCCTAGATGATTGGCGTTCCACCAACAAATTCTGTACTTCGAAGGTCACCTTGTCACCTGGCGCAGCAAAAAACAATATGTGGTTGCTCGCTCTTCGGCCGAAGCCTAGTACTGTTCGATGACATCTGTTGTATCTGAGCTTACATGACTTGAAAATCTCCTAAAGGATCCGGGAGTCAATCTTTCCTCACCAACTACTTTACTTTGTGACAATCAACCGGCTATACACATAACTAAGAATCCTGTCTTTCATGAACGGACGAAACACATTGAAGTTGACTAGCACTTCATTTGGGAAAAAGTTCAAATGAAGAAACTAGAGTTGAAACATGTTCCGATAATTGATCAAGTTGCTGATCTTCTCACGAAGGCTCTACCCCGTGTTCTATTTCATCAATTCTTGCCCAATCTGGGTGCTTACGACTTGTACACTCCAACTTGCGGGGGAGTGTTAGAAGAAAATCATGTAAATACCCAAAGAAAGGCCCATCTAAGGTCCTCTTCCACCTTATGTTTTAGTCTCACATCTTGAATGCAGATTTTTCTCTCTCTCTCTTCCTATATAAGTGTACAAATTCTTGTATTTACACATCAAAAAAATATTAATAAATTTTTCAGATTATCTCTTGATATTTTGAGCGTTTTTCTACAGGAATCATGGTCGACTTGTCATGTCCATATTCTTGATAGATATAACCCCACTTGCACGTGAAATTTGGGAGTTTGGGGGACCTAGGAATCCCTTCGTTTGGAGCATGCATGTTGACGGGGATTACGGATTGCAGACAGGCCGATCTTTATTGGAACCTTCACGAATCTAAATGCGCAGACGGCGAAGTTAGGATCGTCTTATGGACTATCTGAGACGGTGGTCGTGTTTAGAGCGATGACGGGATATTTGTATGGATTATTATTATTTTGTATTTTTTTTTCATGTGTTAGTAGGGGTTGAAGTTTCAGAGGATCTGGACTGCCCATAAAGATCTCTGTCTAATAATGGGGGTTAAGTGCTGATTTTTGGGAGATCTTTGACAGAAATTTCGGATTCTCATGGTCGTCCCGAAAATTTGATTCCGTGAATTTAGTGTCAAAGCCAAGGTAACTACTCATCCTCATCGCCTAACTACCTCTCATTATCCCAAACAACCGCCGACACCGACCACCTCTTCTCCCTTTTCTGCAGTAATTCATCTGTTAGATATGATGCTCATTCTGAGTGGTAGAATTAGCTTAGAGTCACATCGGGTGTTGGGATCACCCTCTCTTGTACTTGTATATATAGTACGTTTGTTCATATTAAATAAAATCAACATTCAATCCTATCATAATATCAAAACGAGGTTCTTTTTTCACGAGCTAGGGCTTCCGCGTCTCCTGCGATTCTGATCCCGCTTTCGCCATTGCATCCAAACGCACTCTGCATCGCGATCTTCCCGTTCCTGCTTCCGCAGTCCCCGATCCAACGACGACAGGGCTTCGTACTCGTCGACGCGGTTCTGGTATCAGGGTTCGACGTTGGTTGTCGACGACGGAGATCGTCGGCGACTCGGTGTCGCGAGAAGAATAGGCATCTGTAATAGAGGAAATTAGGCGCGGTTGCGACAGATCGACAGAGAAGTTCCGTTCGTGAGTCCTCTGTCTTCTCCCGATCTCCTCTACCTCTTCCGCGACATCATCTGTGCCGTAGCCCCGATCTAGCCCGTTGGACCTCCGATTTGTTTGCTGGTTTCCGCGCCTCCATCATCAATGGATTCCGAGCCTCTTCCGCACAAAGCCGCGATCGATCCTGCCGACCACCGTACCGCCCGTCTATTCCGTTGACCAGCGCCTCTTCTGCGATCAAGCGCGTCCTCCCGATCCAACACATCTTTTTCGCTTGATCCCGTCTCCTGCGTTGTTGATCCCGCTTTCGCGGCCCGTCTCAGTTTCGCGACCCGTCTTAGTTTTCTTAGATTCAGCTGGTTTACTCCTGCTTCCGCAACCCGTCTATTCCTGCGATCTCTTCAGGACGCTCTCGCTGCTCCCTATCCGGAGGTTGAATCGACACTGCCTTCGCCGATTCCCGTCGTTTCCTGCCACCGGATGATCTTGTAGCCCCGACCTCCTCGGTTGATCATCTCGATGGCATCCGGTCCCCGTCCTCCTTCGACATGTTCTGCAGCTCAGTCTGGACAGCAGCGTGCTCCTGGTGCACCCTCCGCTCATTTCTCGGCTCCAGCGCTGTATCTCTCTGTATCCGTGTTTGCCCAGCAGTTCTCCCAATAGGCTTCTCTGCCTCGCTCCTCTGCCTCTGTTTTTCCACCGACTGCTTCTGATGCCTCTGTTTCTCAGTCGGCTGCATCCGCTCCTGCAGGTATCTCTCCCTCTGACTGGTTGCTTGACTCTGGAGCCTCCTTTCACATGACATATGATGCTACCCACCTCTTGTCCTGTCAGTCCGTCTCCTCTGCCCTTAGTATCATAGTAGCAGATGACACCATTCACCCCATCACCAGTTGTGACCTCCTTCATACCAGCCACTTTCATGTTTCTGTTGTTGCATATTTACCCAAGTTATCCATGAACCTCATATACGCAAGCCAGCTCACATCCTACGGTTGTCTTGTTACCTTTGACGAGTTTACATGCAGTGTGCAGGATCGTCTGACTGAGGCACTCCTTGTAGCTGGTCGTCGTCGTAGCAAGATGTCCGTCCTTGATCGCCTCCATCTTCCATCTACTACCCCGTCACTGATAGCTTCTACTCTGTCTTTTTTCGGCGGGTTTCTCTCAGTGGCATCATCGTCTTGGTCACCCAAGTTATTCACGTCTTACGACTCTCATTACTCATGGCTTTCTTAGTCGTGTTCCTGTTGATCGGTCCCACTCTTGCACGGGTTGTAAGGTTGGTAAGCAACTATAACTCCCATATCCGTCTAGTGAGTCGAGGTCACAACGTCCTTTAGATTTAGTTCACTATGATGTATGAGGTCTCGTAATTTTTGTATGCAAAGGAGGACACCGGTATTATGCTATTGTTGTTGATGATTATTCCCGTTATAGTTGGGTGTACTTTGTGCATTCTCGCTCTGAGTTCTTTCAGATTTATGTTACCTTTTCTGTTATGGTGCGCACACAGTTCTCTGTTTCCATACGTATTTTCCGTTCAGATTCAGGGGGGAGTACCTCTCTCATGCTTTTCGAGATTTGCTAGCTACCCACGACACTCTTCCTCAGCTTACCTGTCCCGGTGCTCACGCTCAGAATGACATTGCTGAAAGGAAGTGTCGCCACATTATTGAGACAACCCGCACCCTTCTTATCTCCTCTCACGTTCCTCCTCATTTTTGGGTTGAGGCTGTTTCCACCGCTGTCTATCTTATTAACCTGCATCCTTCCACTTTCCTTCGAGGCCAGTGTCCTGGTGAGTGTTTGTACTCTAGACCCCCACGTTATACTCATTTTCGTGTTTTTGGTTGTCGATGTTATGTTCTTCTCTCTCCACGTGAGCGTACCAAGCTCTCTGCTCAGTCTGTTCTTTGTGCCTTTCTTGGATACAGTACCGAGCACAAGGACTATCGATGCTATGACCCAATTGCACGTCGACTTTGCATCTCACGTGATGTCACTTATGACGAGTCTCACCACTTCTTCGTGTCCTCTGTTCCCTCGACCTCGCACTCATCCGTTATTTCCTCTGATGTGCAGTTCCTCACTCTTCCCATCTCCCCGCCTCATGTATCCTCCCCTGCGGTATGTCCACCTCCTCTTCCCTTGCCACAGTCTACTCCGTCACCTCCTTCATTGTCACAGTCTACTGTCATCTTCTCACTCCTCCCCTTCGCCACCTAAATATCCCTCTGATGCGCTCGTCGCCCCCCTTCCATATCACTACACTCGTCGTCCTCCTCCTGCTCCCTCGCCTCCAGTGCCCTCAGACTTAGTGTCTGTCTCCCCCAGTGAGTGTCCTGTGGATGATCCACCAGTGCGTCGCAACCCACCTCGTGAGCGACGCCCTCTCGACCGCCTTAGCCTTGCCACACTACCGCTGGACCTACCTGCCCTTCCTGCTACTGTTTGTACTACTCCAGAGCAGACTTCCTATCGTGAGGCTGTTTAGATACCCTAGTGCCAGGTTGTTATGTCTGCTGAGTTGGCGGCGCTTGAGCACACTCGTACATAAGATCTTGTTCCTCTTCCACATGATGTTGTTCATATTACTTGCAAGTAGGTCTTCAAGGTAAAGATTCCCTCTGATGGTTCTTTGGAGGGGTATAAGGCTCGGTTAGTTGCTCGTGGTTTTTCAACAGGAACATGAGAGAGATTATGACGAGACCTTTGCTCCTGTCGCACATATGACTACGGTTCGGACTCTTATTGCAGTTGCAGTTGTTCGTCATTGGTCTCTGTCTTAGCTCGATGTGAAGAATGCATTTCTTCACGATGATCTTCAACAAGAGGTATACATGCTTGCTTCCTCCTGGTTTATCCTCTCCTCCAAGACTTGTCTGTCGTTTGAGGCGAGCTCTTTATGGGCTCAAGCAGGCACCCCGCACGTGGTTTGCACGTTTCAGCTCAGTTGTTACATCCGCTGGTTTCCAGCCAAGTCCACATGATCCAGTTCTGTTCGTGCACTCCTCCCCTCGTGGTCGGACTATATTGTTACTTTACGTGGATGATATGATCATTACTGATGATGATCCTTCTCATGTGGCTTTCGTCAAGCATCATCTTCAACAGCAGTTTCAGATGATTGACCTTGGACAACTGGGCTACTTCTTGGGCATTGAGGTCAGTTCTATAGACCGTGGTTTTCACCTCTCTTAGCAGTGTTATACATCAGATCTGCTAGCTCGGGCTGCTCTCTCTGACTCTTGCACAGTGGACACCCCTCTGGAGCTTCACCTTCAGCTATGTATGGATGATGGGGTTCTACTCTCTGATCATACTCGTTACCGTCACCTCGTTGGGAGTCTTGTCTACCTCACCATTACTCGACCCGACATTGCTCATGTTGTTCATGTGTTGAGCCAGTTTACTAGTGCACCCACCTTTGTGCATTACGATCACTTATTGCGGCTCCTGCATTATCTCCGGGCGATGACTTCTCGTGGTCTCTTCTTCTCTAGTAGTAGTTTTTTACAGCTCCGTGCTTATTCAGACACTACCCGGGCCAGTGATCCTGTTGATCGACTCTCTGTCACTGGTTTCTGTCTGTTTTTGGGTTCTTCACTTATTGCATGAAAATCCAAGAAACAGTCTGATGTTTCTCGTTCCGTCATTGAGGCTGAGATTTGGGTCATGACTACCACCGCTGAAGATATTATTTGGCTCTATTGGCTTCTTGAGGATCTTGATGTTTCTTCTCCCGATCTCACTCCACTCTACTGTGATAACACCGGTGCCATTCAGATTACTTTAAACCCGGTGAAACACTCTCTCTCCAAGCATATCGGGGAGGACGCTTTCTTCCAACATGAGCATTATATTATGGGCACTCTTGCTCCTTCCTTTATTCCTTCTGAGCAGCAGATTGCAGATTTGATGAGAAAGCCGCAGACGGGGACCCAACATGTCTATCTACTGTCTAAATTCTCGGTGAATGATCCCCTGTGAGTTTGTGTGTGGTGGTGGTTGTAACACCCCTTCCCAGTTTTATAATAATCAGTCATCCGGCCGGGTCAGCGATATAAAGAGAACTAGAAAACAGTATCAAAACTAGTACACAGCAGGTATAAATTAGAAGCTACTAGAAATTTTAAACTAACAACGGAAGCTAAGAAAGTAAACTAAGGGTAACCACATACCTGATATCTGGATTCACAAAGCCACTAAACATGAATAGAAGTGAAATGACTGAAATTCTGAAATAATATCATAAGTCTGATACATGACATATAAAACAATAACAAGGTACATTGCCCATATTTACAAATACATGATGAAAAAAGGAAAACTGAAAGTGGAAGCTACTACAAACTGACTGCACTTAACGCTCATCCTAGGCGAAGTTTCCCACCTGGGTCACATGCAAAAAACATTGCCCACGAGGGGTCAGAGTAAGGAAAAATAACTACTCCTAGTGACACTAAAAACTTTTTCTTAAATGATGAATGCATGCCTTTTGAAAAATGGTTTTGTTCATTAAAATCTTTATGCTGTGATACGCATGCGCTTACTATGCTTCCTGGTTAACAGAGCTACTCGTTCTACGCTTATGAGCTTTCATTATATTTACCCAAGTCCCGACGTTCACTAACTAGTGTACTGTCCCACGTCAGGTCTATACTTGAGTTTTAGGCGATTTCTAGCCTGCACATCTACTTGGAAAGCTCTAGGCAGAGTAGCTCCTAACGCGCATCTGAAACTGACGACCCGAGACCATCTGACGAACTCAATTGTTCTAGTGTCGTGCGGACACGGTCTCGAATCTTCTAACCATCTCAAAGGGAAGTCAACTCCCAAGACTGTACTGCTCATAGAGTACCATATGCCTTATGAGAAAGGTAGCGCGCCTCTACCTAGCAAAAAAGACTTATGTGTGTTTACCGACCTTTTTGGTCTGATGCTACTCTGCATGAGACATTTCTTTTGGTGTGCTACTGAGCGACCCTTGACTTTCTCGTGGTCGACTAGAAGAGACATTCACGCCCTTGGGTTGGACAAATTCCAAGCTTACGTACACGGGTAAAGGTTTCGTACCTAATGTTACTGTTCATGATCTGACTACTTTGGTCTTGAAGAAGAGTGTCATCCTACACATTTTCCGCGACCGTTTTCCTATCATCACACCTTTCAATGCATGATCATGATACTTGTACAAAATCTACACATGCGTATACAAAAAATATATTGCTTGCTATGTCTAACTAACATGAATTAGATTTCCTTACAGTGGTGCTGCGACGTTCGTACACTCGGCGCGACGACATTTGCTTTTCCTAAGGAATTCCGACTGCTAGGAACTTTCAGAATCTTGTCCCGAGGCTACCAAAATCCTGAAATCCAAAACAACCATACTTTACATATTTTCCCTTTAGGGTTTTTTTTGTTGGAAAAATTCCAATAACGCTAGGGTAACACAAAATCAACGGATAACCTAGTGTATTAACTTTACGAGGGAGTGATTGAGGCTCTCAATGCGCCCAACTCAAAATTTGCGGTGGATTCCGTACTCCAAAACCTATATAGGGCAATATGATAAAAACCTAAGTTAGATTAACTTCCAAATCGAAGAATTTACATGAAAGAATAGAGATAAAGGAGAAATAAACTCACCGTAAACGAACGATTTCAACTTCCATCGGTTAGGGTTGAATCCGGCTCTTCCACGACCAAGGAAAGAAAAGGAAACACCCACCGACGCTCGTAGAGGAAGGAGGAGAAGTCGGCGTGGACTTTTGGAGGGGGATCGTCCGGCGGAAAGACAGCGGGAGGGACGTCGGCTTGGCGTCGTCGATTGCGGAAGGGAGGAATCAGGTGCGGCTTCTTACGGCTAATTCCCGAGAACAAGAGAGTTGCGGGTTATACAAATTGCGGTTTTACTTATCTCCCGTAAAAGAATAAGGCGTGCGGGATGCGGTTTGCTTATTAACCGTAAAGAGAGGGGGAAAACTACTATTGGCACTCCAAACTATAAATTTTATTTATTCTTGCTAAACGCAACCCATACCACACTAACTCCTTTGAACTAAACGATTTCTTGCCGCGCTTCGATAATAAAATTTAAAATGTGTTACACTATCATTATGACTAACACACTTCTCAAATTAACGGACGCGGACTTTAGGAATAGTAGCATTGTACCTCGACGCCGCGCTGCCTCGATCAAAATCCGTCGTGACTCGACCCTACAATTAAAATTAAATTTCACGTCAAAACTTACGGATGTTACAGTGGTGGTGGTGGTGGGGGGGGGGGTGTTAGATATGATGTTCATTGTGAGTGGTAGAGTTAGCTTAGAGTCAACTCGGGTGTTGTGATCACCCTCTCTGGTACTTGTATATATTTTACATTTGTTCATAGTGAATACAATCAACATTCAATCCTTTCATCATCAACGGTCCATTTCCCAAGGCATGGCCACAGTTTTCCTTAATCAAATCCTAGGAAGCACCGGTACAGATACGGGTACTCGGTATGATTCGTACCCGGTACGGGAAAATTTTAAAAATAAGGATACGGGTACGACATAATACTTATAACAAATATTAAGCATTAAGCAAACATCGAAACATCAAACATAAATCATAACTTGAAATACAAGTGATGCAGGACGGCGCGTAGGGTTTGCGCTCCTGTCGGCTTTTTTCTGGGAAACCCTAAATGCGTGCGATGATTAAATTAAATTTGTAAACAAAGTAGAGCGGGCGTTGCGCAGACTTGAAATTAAACAACTTTGATTTTGGAAAGCACAAAAACTATTTGTTAAAAATTGAATTTTCTTGAATTATAGGTTCAATTCTAAATTCGGGAAGGAAGTTCGCAACTTTCATTCCGTTCCCCTTGTCGTAGCTAAACGGAAATCGTGAACTTCAAATACGTTTCCGTTTGGAGTTTTCGACGTAGCGTTCGTTGACAAAATTCGGACGAATACTCAACAAGAATCTATTTATGCTAATGAGAAAATTTAGACACACAAAAAAGATGTAAACAAATTACCCATAGAAAGAGGCGTCTTTCCTATCCTAAGTCGACGACGATCACGCGAGGAACTCCTAGTCATCTTCGACTTCCTTCTCCGAGCCGGCCTCTATCGCACACGGGCACCACGGAAAATTGTCACTCACTCACAAGTGGTTCCACGTAATCTCTCTAGCAAGAAATAGCTATTTACGGAATCAATTAACCAAATTATCAAGATTCATTCACTCAAACAGTAACAACATCACATTACTCTATTCACTAACTATTCACTAACTCTTCACAGAAGCAAAGAACATAAACCACTCCAACAATTGAACAGAAGCCAACTCTCTGTTCACGGAAGCAACATTAGCCAAAATTAACAACTACATCAACAGGACTCGATGGAAGCAGCAACTAAGCAAAAATTCAACATTCGACAACCTCTCAAACAGGAATCAAAGAAACAAAAATGTAACATCCAATAATGTCATTGTTGATGCCCGAAAACACAGAGGGGTCAAGCACCACCAGCTAACGGTTCGAACACCGGGGAATAAGGAAGACTGCGAGTAGCGATCTACTAAGCGGATGAGGGCTGGAAGAAGAGCAGGGCCGTGAACCACGACAACAACAGACTTCGCCCGTCGCGGCCTGAATGCCTCTCTTGCGACGGGCTTTCCCTTGATTGAAGAAGAATTGGGTTACAAGTGAAAGGAAAAGGTTAACAAGAGCAGAGCGAGGGGGAGTCCGCAAGGCACAGGATTCGAGTCCGCAGCCTGTAACAAGTAGGCTCCTGGGTCCGAGTCAGCGTGCCTTGGGTGCACCACCTCCCCCCTATTTATAGGATAGGGGGCCTGCCCAAACAGGCAGGGCTAAAATAACCGGCTGCCCGGGGTACAGGAGAACCGGGCAGCGGTGACGGGAAGCAAAAAGAAAGAACACGCCAGTCCGCGCAGAAGGGGCGGACTGGGCTCGCGGACCAGAGCTTCCACTGCTGCTGGGCGCGATCCTTCTGGAGGGCAGCGGCCTGGGCGGACGAGACACTGCGTCCGCCGCTGTAGAGAATCTGATACCCGTCCTGGCGGACTGAGCGGACAGATCCTTGCGTCCGCTGCTGGGGTACCTTGCCGGATTGGGGACCTTGCCGGACTGGGCGGACTGATAAATCGCGTCCGCGCCTGCTGAAAGGGGGCTTTGAAATCTTGTAGTATGCTGCGGACTGAGGGGTTAACATAATCCCCGCACATTTTTAAGTTTCCAGAAAACTTCGAAAATGTTTTCTTAACCGCCGAGTCCGCATGCCTCGAAAATGCCGCCAACACTATAAATATCGCAGGAGGCCCTGGAACTGTTGAGAATCTCGATCGGTACGGGGCGCTACTCACCACTTGCGGTCTCTACTTTCCAGTCCGGCATGGCTAGGCTTGGAGCTTTCTTCTCTAGTCTCACTTCAAAGGGCGATCCCGCACTGTCGACGCCTATGAGGACCAAGAAGATTGTAAAGAGGTCAACAAGAAAAGATCCTGTCCGCCCCACAGGAGAGAGTTCCCAGAGCCAGAAGCCTGCGGAGAAAGAAGTCCGCCACGCCGACATATCTGCTCGCGAAGACGCCGCAGTCGACGCCGAACCATTGAGAAGTGAGAAGATGGTGACACTGTCGGACTCTGCCCCTTCTCAGAAAACTGCAACGTCGGCGGACACCACTGGCGAACACATTGAGGCTGACATATCTTCCCCCAATGCCCAGGTGCCTATCGTTAACTTGGATGAAGAAGACAGGCGGACTGAGGAAGAGGACGATGCGCCCTCAAAGGCATTGACTGCTGTGAACCCAGAGCCTGTCCGCGAAAACCAGCCCGACCTAGGGGGGTCCGCCGCGGATTCTGCTGAGAAGACTGCTAAAAGGAAGAAGAGGAAGAGAGACGGGGCGACCGTCGCCGAGCGGGTAGAGAAGAAACTGCGCGCAATGAAGGAGAAGAACGTCTCCAAGCGGACGGGGGAAGCGGACTTACAATACAGGCCGCGCGACAAAGAAGTTCCGGATAGCGATCTGGTTACTCCGGCGGCCCAAATCCAGGGAGATAATTCCCTCTCAACGGTCAGTCTATCCACGGATGAGATAATAGATTCCATAGACGTCGATCGACTTGATTTAATCAACGAATCCTTGCTGGTTGTACTGCAGCAATCTGAGGCGGAGACTTCTGGAAATAAAGGTGACGAACTCCCTTCCTTGTCCGCTGCGGAGGAAGAGGAAAGAGAGAGACTGAAGGAGAAGATAGAGGAGCAAAAGAAACAAATTGTTGCTCATGTTGCTGCAGTAGGGGCGGCCTCGAAGCAGGTCGCGGCGGATAAAGCCGCTGAGGATCTGCGGATTGCTGCGGAGCTGATGCGGTCAGGTAAACTTCAACCGGCGCCTAAATATTTTCAGCGTAAGTGGCTTTACAGGTCGCCGCCGCGGACGTCAAGACCAATCAGAATCATCACCGAGACGGACGATATTGTGGTTTCAACAAGTGCGACTGCTGAGAAAAGAGCGAAGGTCCATCGTGAATGGAAGAAGCGGTTAAGTGCCTTTGACCCAGAGCGGGCAAGGCGGCCAATCATCTTCGATAGTCGGCAACTCGCTGCTGCTATGTCTAAAAGTGATCTTTCATCCTTTCTTTGCGTCCGCCGCGAACTGTCTTTGAATGTGGAGTTGACTTTGTTTGTTGCAGGTAGGAAGTCGCCGCCGGGCTCCATCGAGAGTGGTGAGTTCGTGGTAACGCCGAATACCGGTGGTGACGCGGTCTCGCCTATAGAATCCGCGAGGGATGAGCCGCCCAGCCTGAATATGATTAAAGAGTTAGAGAAGAAATTTGAAGCTGAAATGCAGTGTGTCAAAGCTGAGTTAGAGAAAGCAGAGGAGCGCGAGAGGGCGTCCGCGACGCGTGAGAAAGCGTCCGCGGAACGCGAGAAGGCCCTAAAAGACCAGATCGCCAGCATCTCGCGGGCGCTGGAGAGGTCTGAAAGGGAGAAGAAGAGGCTCGCGGATGACGTCCGATTCTACAAGGGCAAGCACTTGGCGTCAGTGCGTGAAGGAAAGGAGAAGCGGACTGCTGAGGTCGCTGAACAGAGGCCGCGAGCGCCAGATCGCGCTGCTCCGGAGATCGCTGCACCGGCAGGTGTCCAACAGCTCGCGGATCAGGAGCCGAGGCCGGCGGCGGAGCCAATGGTGCCTCTCAGCCGGATAGATCGGGAGGCTGCTCACATGCACCGGACCATAAATGTCATTCATCATCATCTCTGCCGTGTGTACAGCGAAATTCTCCAGATAAGCGATCAAGCGGCTCATCTATGCAGAGACAGGGCAGAAAGGCCGGCGCGGACCGACAACAGGGACCGCTGAGTCCGCAATGCCTTGAGCTTTTATTTGCTTAATTGTATAATTATTTGGGATAATTGTGCTCCAAGCAGTGCTGTTGTAAAATGAACTCTATTTGATCTGTGCGGACTCAGATTATATATCCGCGAATTATATAGCTTAATCCTTGTGATGTGGCGAATTGCGCGGACTAATGCTGTGTCCGCTTCTCGATATTTAACATGCAGGTGGCAATACTGCTTTGAATTTTCCTTGGCATGTGAATCTGTGCTTGCATCCGCGTTATCATTTGGCTGTTTTTTACTTTTTGCGGACTGTGCGGATTGGAACTGCGAGCTCATGCGGCCTGATCAAAAAGGTGTCAGACTTTTTTGCTATAAATAGGGCCTTTTGCTTCCTCTTATGCAGGAAACAACTGAAGTACAAGGAATCCTGCGGCCTGCAAAATGGTGTCCGCGCGGACTGATGCTGCTGTCGCCTTCCATTCTGCGAACCACAGGAAATGCACATTGACAGAGGCCGACCTGGTCGCCTTTGTCGAAAAGAAGATGGCGGACTCAAACATCCTTGTCCGCCTTCCCGCCCATCAGGAAAGATTGAACTTCTCAACCGCGACCCAGATCGCCATTCCTGTAGATCATTTCGACAGCGGATTCAAGTTTCCGCTTCTATGGGAACTCGCTGCGATCTTCGAGCACTATGGAATGGTGCCTGGCCAGCTCGCGCCAAATACGCTCGCTGCGATCTGCAGCTTTGTTTCTTACTTGCGATCTGAAAAGATTGCTTTCTCAATGAATATCTTCCGAAAGATATTCTCTGTCCGCTCTATCACCGCTTCCGGAGGCCGCCCCTATAAGGGGGTCATATACTTCTACTGCAGGGGAATGAAGGTTGTGGGTCTCCCCAACAAGATCCACAACTGGACCTCTAGGTTCCTGATTTTTGAGGGCGACCTCGGGTTCGCGCACACCTATCCGCAGGTGCGCGCGGACTCCGCCTTCAAAAGCGTGCAACTGGATGATCTAGAGTCCGCCATCGTCGAGTTCCTGGCCAATGCTAGGCTCGACATCGAGCACTATATCCCGCTGCTGGCGAGCTTAGCGGACGTCATGCCTGAAGAGAGTAAGTAGCTTCCGGACTCTGCTTTTGCATCCGCCGCGACCTTGGTGTTTAATCCATTTGTTTTTGCAGCGACCTTGGCGGTGCCCGCTAACTTGCCGCAGACGCCCAGCGGTTTTGTCCCTACACAAAAAGAAAAGAAAGAAGCAGTCGCCAGAAAGAGGAAGGAGGAAGGGGATCCCGCAGCGGACTACTCTTCCTCAGAAAGCTTCTCCATGAGCGGCTTCGGTATCAGCCAGAAGGACCTTAGGGGAAACCCTATGGTCCACTGGCACAGCAAGAATAAACACGTCCGCCTATCCACAGCGCTTCCTTCGTGGAAGAGTCCGCGGATATCACACCACGCCCATATCGCGATCTCCGCGCTTTACGGAAAGCGCAACCTGAGCGACCTCAAGAAGGTGTCCGCCGCCGACCTCCCTCTGCTAGCCTCTCAGGCTTCTGCGAACAGCGCGGTGACAAATCACTATGTTGCCACTCTGGCCAGAGACCTGTTGAGGCAGAACGAACAACTTCAAAAGGATAACAAAGCGCTAAAGGAAAGGAACGCGCGGCTGAGAAAAAGGGTTGCTCAGCAAAGAGAGGAGCTGGGGGTGAGTTGAATTCGCAGCGGCCTTAATTTGCCATCCGCCGCGGTCTGTCTGACGTTTGCCTTTTCTTTTGCGCAGGTCGCCTATGACTTCCAATCCGCCATGCTCCGCGACGGCTGGCTCAACAACTTCCAGTCCGCCATGCTCCCTTTCGTAAAGGAGACCGTCGAGGTCGCTATTGAGCGACTTGTCCGCGACGGCTTCATAAAGGAAGGAGTGGCTGGCGTCCCTTTTTTGGAAATCTTCCCTGAGCTGGCTCCGCAGGTCGCTGCGATGGAGAGGGCTAACAAAGGCAAAGATATTATTCAGGAAGAAGGCGAAGAAGAAGAAGAAGAAGAAGACGGAGACGGAGGGCAAGGCGAAGAGCCAAGCGTCAAGGAGACAGCGGACAACGCTGCCTCAAGCCAGCGAGTAGAGGAGCTGTCCGCGGAGTCCGACTCTTCTGCATCTTCTTCTGCTACCGGGAGCTCGCATAGCGGGTCCGCCTCGAGTACAGGATCGGACAGCAGCGGGAGCGGCTCCGGGGGCTACTCTCCAGAAGTTGACATTGTTGGTGACAGCCCTGCACCTCCAGAGAAGAAGCAAAGGAACATATAGAATGATGTATTTTATCTTTTTTGGTTTTTGTAAAAAGTGGCGGACGCAAGATTGCTGTCCGCCGAACATATAGAATGATGTAAACAATTTTTGATGAAATAGAAAAAGGATATTTTTGGCATGTGTGCTTTCTGCAATATTATTTTTCCACGCTCACCGCACCCACACTTCGCAATCCGCACGTCATGCTGATAAGTTTGAGCTTTTATCTTGCTGATTAAAGAATATTATTGTCCGTCGGAATAAGAAATTGCCAGGCGGACTCTGTTGAATTTTAATTGCAGTCCGCACAATACGTCATTTATAACGAACTTGTGCTGATGAGAGAATCCAACTCATTAACCCATTCAACAATCGCCTTTAAAAATGACAAGAATAGCCGGCTGATAACAAAGCCAGGTGGTACTTCATTGAGTTCTAGTAGAGTCCGCATTTCTCTTTATTAATCAAATTATAACATGAAAACCATTCTGCGGACTGAGCGGATACAGAAAACCACTCTGCCAAAGAGAATCTATAAAATCCCAAGGAAACTGGCGGACTGTGCGGATAGGTAAGACTAGTCCGCCAAGATAGAAATGACCCATTGCAATAAAGAAAACCAATCCGCTCATAATACGAGAAATGATTTATAGCTTGCGACCAGGTGGGCAGGTGAGCCAGAGCGGCATACTTTCCTCACCGGGCTGCATGCTATAGAATCAATCCGAGCTGGCGGACTGAGCGGACACAAAAAACCAATCCGCTCTCAATAGGAGAAATGACCTATAGCTCGCGACCAGGTGGGCAGGTGAGCCGGAGCAGCATACTTTCCTCACCGGGCTACAAGCTATAAGGTCAACCCAAACAGGCGGACTGAGCGGATAGAGAATGCCAGTCCGCACATAACAGAAATGATCTATAGCTTGCGACCAGGTGGGCAGGTGAGCCGGAGCGGCATACTTTCCTCACCGGGCTACAAGCTATAGGATCAACCCAAACAGGCGGACTGAGCGGATAGAGAAAGCCAGTCCGCACATAATTCCCTGCGAAGAGCAAAATGCTCATTTGGCGGAACGGTTCCCTGCCCTCTTGCCTGGAGTACAGTCTAAGCTGTGGGTCTCCTGCAGGCACTGCTTGAGGGTACCATGGAGTGTTCGAGGGTTACAAGCTAAGATGACCCGCGGGCAGGTGAGCCGGAACGACATACTTTCCTCACGCGATCATCGAAGTTGTAACGATATCCTTATGACGGCATGGTAGAGCTTTTCCCCACCCAGCCCTCCATAATGCAGAGGTGGGGTCAGGTACTTGCCGGGATCCGAAGTCCAGAATCCAACCGCGCTAGAGCCTGCAAGCTCCCACTACACAGTGCGAAATCTCCTCGCAACACGTGGTCTTTGTGGTGTTACGCTAATGACAACAGCTCTAGGGGAGGTCTTGCTGAACTCGGCGATGTCTCCTGGTATCAGGGAACCGTTATAGGTCTTTGGGAGAGAAAAGAAACACTAGAAAAATGTGTCAGTATGGATCCTTCGATTAATAAAAAATATATTTGCAAAGCAAACATAAGAAAGAAGAAAGAGAGTTCAGGCGCAGAACCGTTTTTTGAATCTTTCTTAGCGTTTCATCTGTTATGATTACATAAACAAAACACTTGAAGAAGCGTTAGCAGAAAGTTTCTATTCATAATAACTCTTGAAGAAGATACACAAAGTAGAGAGAGGGAGTTTCAAGAATAGAACCGTTTGAGATCATCCCCGCTCCAGGTGTGTGGTATATCCTCTCCTTCGTATGTCTGCAAGCGGTAAGCGCCGCTCTTTAATGCTTCTTTGACAACAAAAGGGCCGGCCCAATTTGGGTTAAGCTTTCCAGTTGAATCAGCTCTTGCAGCAGCATCAATCTTCTTTAGAACGAGATCTCCCACTTGGAAGTGTTTGATCCTCACGTTCTGATCAAAGTAGCGGGCCATCCTTCTTTTGACCTCTTCCTGTCTTATGGCTGCTTGATCTCTGATGGCCTCGACGTGTTCCAAGCTGAACCTCATCTCTTCACTATTCAACTCAAGCCAGTCCTCAACGCCTTCTCTCGCAAGCAGAACTCTGGGTGACGGGACTTCAAACTCAACTGGTATAAGTGCTTCTGAGCCATGAGAGAGCTTGAATGGAGTCTCCCCAGTTGCGGATGATGGCGTTGTCCTAAGGGACCAGAGAACTGATGGAAGCTGATCAGCCCAGCTACCCTTGAGATTCTGCACTTTCTTTTTGAGCAAATTGAGGATCTGCTTGTTGGCTGCTTCTACTTGGCCGTTGCTTCTGGGATGATGAACTGATGCAAACCGCAGCTCTGTTCCGATCTGCCTGCAAAAGTCTATCATCTCTGAGTTGTTGAACTGCGGCCCATTATCAGTGATTATAGCCATTGGAATTCCATGTCGGCAGACAATCTCCCCCCAAATGAAGTTTCTGACGACCTGAGTAGTTGTCTTTGCCAATGCCTTGGCTTCGATCCACTTGCTGAAATAGTCGATCATTACGATGATGAAACGCCGCTGACTGCTTGCCATGGGAAAAGGACCAAGGAGGTCCATTCCCCAAACTGCGAAGGGCCAAGGAGTTGCAATCGATTTGAGGGACTGAGCTGCTTGGTGCTGAAGTGGAGCAAACTTCTGGCACTGAACACACCTTCTGGCGTAGATCTCAGAGTCTCTCTTCATAGTGGGCCAGAAATATCCTTGCCGCAGGATTCGTTTTTCAAGAGTTCTTGCTCCCGAGTGGCTTCCACACTCTCCTGAGTGAACCTCTTGCAAAACAGCGAAAGCTTCTTCTTCTGAAACACATCGGACCATGGTAGAGAGAAAAGTTTTTCTGTAGAGGACTCCCGCCACTAGGATGTAATGAGCTGCTTTTATTCTGAACTTTTTCTTATCTCTGACTGTATTATGATAATCTCCTGTTGACAGATAAAGGATGAACGGATCCATCCAAGAGGCACGTTGGTCTACTTACATCAGATCTCCTTCCATCACTGCCGGGCGGAAGAGCTCGGAAGTTGTCCCTCCTGAAAGCATCCCGTGCTTGGAAAGAAAATCGGCCTCCTCATTTTCTGTTCTGGGGATGTGCTCGATAGTAAAGCTCTTGAACCTGCCAACTTCTATCTTCACGAGAGCTAGATATTTCTTCAAGATTGGCTCTCTTGTTTCAAAGTTACCGAGGACTTGTGACGCCATTACTAGAGAATCGGTTTTGATGTGAACATGATCAATTCCTAATTCCCTTGCGAGCCTCAAGCCTGCTAGCAAAGATTCATATTCGGCCTGATTATTGGTTACTGGAAAGTAGAATTTGATGGCCTGCTCCAACTTGACTCCGTTTGGATTGATGAGAACCACTCCTGCTCCAGAAGAACTTCTGCCTGAGGCACCATCAACATAGATGGTCCAAGCCAAAGGTGACCTTTCTGCCTGATCAGAACTGGACTCTGGCATGTCGATTAGAAAATCTGCTAGTACCTGAGCTTTAATGGCTGTCTTGGGCACATAAGAGATTTCAAATTCGCTCAACTCTATTGCCCACTTGGCTAGTCTGCCAGAATGCTCTGGTTTTTCCAACACACCCTTCAAAGGCTGATCGGTGACAACTTGAATTGAATGTGCCTGGAAGTACGGACGAAGCCTGCGAGCTGACATGACTAGCGCCAAGGCTAACTTCTCCAGAATTGGGTACCGTGTCTCAGCACTTTTCAGAATATGGCTAACATAATAAATTGGAAATTGTTTTCTGCCCTCTTCCCGAAGAAGAACGGAGCTGACGGCCTCAGGGCCAACCCCTAGGTACAAGAAAAGAATCTCTCCTGGCCGAGGACTCTGAAGCAGGGGTGCTGAGGTCAATTGCATCTTCAACTGCTCAAAGACTTTGGAGCATTCTTCCGTCCACTCAAACTTGGAGGCTCCTCGAAGAGTTTTGAAGAATGAAGCACTCCTATCTCCAACTCGAGAGAGAAATCTGGCAAGGCCTGCTAGCCTCCCCCCTAACTGCTGAACTTCTTTAGGTGAACGAGGGGTAGGCATGTCAAGGATAGCTTTCACTTTATCGGGATTGGGGGCAAGTCCTTCCGGAGTAAGGAGATGACCAAGAAATTTCCCCTTACTTGCCCCAAACGTACATTTCAAAGGATTGAGCTTCATTCTATACCTACGCAGAGTAGCGAACGTCTCTGCTAGGTCTCGCAAGTGCAGCGAAAACGATTTACTCTTAATCAAGAGATCGTCTACATACACTTCTAGGTTCCTCCCCTTCTGATGGTTAAACACACGGTCCATCATCCGTTGGTAGGTTGCACCGGCATTCTTAAGCCCAAAGGGCATCACAAAGTAGCAATAACAACCATCATTAGTTATGAATGACGTGTGAGGAACGTCAGGCTTATGCATTCTTATCTGGTGATAACCAGAAAACGCATCTAAAAAACTCATATAAGAGTACCATACCGCGAAATCAACTAAAGAATCTATCCGAGGCAAGGGGTAGCAATCTTTAGGGCATGCTTTATTAAGTTTAGTGAAATCTACACACATTCGCCACTTTCCTCCTGGTTTCTTAACCATTACAACATTAGAAATCCAGGTAGGATATTGAATTTCTTTAATAAAATTTGCTTTGAGGAGCTTTGCGACCTCCTCCCTTATTGGTTCAGCAAGCTTTGTAGCCATGTCTCTCTTCTTTTGTTGCACGGGCTTGCAGCCGGGATCAACGTTCAAGTGGTGGCAAGCAACATCAGGATCCACCCCTGACATGTCCTCTGCTGACCAGGCGAAGACATTCAGGTTGTTCAGCAAACAGGAAATCAACTCAGCCTTTTGATCTTCAGGTAGTTCCGAGTTGATGGAGAGCTTCCTCTCCTCCCCCTCAGCAATGGGGACTCCTTGCGTCACCTGGGCAGGTTCCAGGTGAGCACCTTCGTCAGCAACGATTTCTGGACTGGAAGAGACTTCTGCAGCTTCTGTTGGAGCAAAGGAAGGGCTGGCTTCAACCATGTTGACAGTTCGGACATAGCACTCCCTTGCTCTTCTTGGGTCACTCCTGACCCGGCACATCCTTCCATCGGCAAAGAACTTGATGGCAAGGTGGTAAGTGGAAACCACCGCTTGATACTTGTTTAACAAGGGCCTGCCGAAGATGGCATGGTAGCTGCTGGGGGCGTCAACCACTATGAATTGTATCTGCTTAGTCGATCATCCGAGCTTCACGGGTAGGATGACGCTTCCCTCTACTTCCTTTCTCTCTCCCGAGAAACCATAGAGTGGCCCCTCAGTGGAAAGCAGAGGCTTTCCGGTTCTCAGGGCCTCGAAGGTAGACTTGAACAGGAGGTTGACAGAGCTGCCTGTGTCAACAAGAATCCTATCCACTGTGAAGTCCCCAAGCACAGCCTTGATTACAACTGCATCATCAAATGGATTGGCTGTTTGAGGTAGATCTTCTGGACCAAAGGTGGCGACTTCTCTTGGAGGAGCAACGGAAGAAGAGGCCACCTCTGCCTGGGTGACCCTTGAAATTGAAGATTTCCGGGTGGACTCGGTCCCGGCTCCACCATGGATGAAGAAGAGGCGTCCCAGGACCCCTTCATCATCTGCATCGAAGCACTCCATCGGGACGTTGATCGGCCCCAGACGGCCCTCGTCCTCTACATCCACGCATTCTTGGTAGGCCTCAGCTACCTCTTTGCCTTTCGAGGTGGATGGCTTCGAAGAGGAAGGAGAATCCTTCTTGGCCAGGTCAATCTTGCCCCCGGCAAGCAACTTCTCTATCAGCGCGCGAAGGGCCTTGCAGTCCTCAGTCAGATGGCCCTTTTCTTTGTGGAACTGACAATATTGTGTGTTATTTCTCGGCTTCCACATTTTCTGAGGCTCTTGCCTCTTTTCTTCTGATCTCCTTTGCAGGATCTGGATGACTTCGTCAAGGTCCAGATCTGCAGCATCCTCCATGGAGCTTTCATCAAATTGGATCGGAGCAGGCAAGGCTGCTTGTTGGAGGATGGGTAGAGCTTGCAATGGAACGGCGGGAGTGGTGGCCAACGGCAGTCTCTGCTCATGAAACTGTTGATGGCCTTGGAAAGTTTTCTTGTTGCGGAAGTTTCTGCCTCTCTGAGACGGAGGCTGGAAGTCTGGGCGAGGGGGCTTGCCACGAGAGGAAGAAGCGGAGGCATCCCTTCCTTCAGCCTTAGCTGTCAGGGATGAGACATAAGTCAGATTGGCATTTTCTACTTCTATGAAGCGGTTGACCATGGCGATCAACTCCTGATAGGTCTCAGGTGCCTTGGTCGTTGCTTTAAACTTCAGAGGGCCCTCCCGGAGGCCATGGATCAAGGCGACCTTATAATAATCGGGGTTTACACTCCTGACCCCTTGGATCTCTCTTTGAAAGCGGTCAACGAATCGCGCCACCGATTCATTATCCCTTTGCTTTATTTCAAACAGGGCAGCTGACCCATTCTTCCTCTTCCTTGAGGTAGCAAACCTCAGCAATAACTGGCTACGGAGCTCTGCAAAAGAAGAGATTGTGCCCGAAGGCAGCTCGTAGAACCACTCTCTCGCTTGTCCTTCGAGAGTGGTGACCAGCAGTTTACACTTAATTGCATCTGAGAGGCATCTCAAAGCAACTGCCCCCTCAAATGCCTGGAGATGAGAAACTGGATCTGTCGCTCCTGAATAGAAGGGGATGCGAGGCTCCCTGAAGTTGCTCGGGGCCGATTCCCATCGGATTCGGTCGACAAAGGGAGACGGGGTTTCGAACTCTGCGGGGTAGAATGGGCGGACTGGAGCCGGGGAGTCCGCGGGCTCGGCGGACTGGCGGTCAGCAAAATGGAGCTGGCGGGCTGGAGTGCCCCTGGCAGCTTCTCTGAAGAAATCTCTGAAAGCAAACTGCTCCTCCTGAGGGCGCAGAGGGGCAGCGGACTGAGCAGGGTTCCGAGGAGTTGCTGACGACTGCCGAAGCGGAGTTCGGCGAGCTGGGGTCTGGCGGACTGGCGAATCCGCTGGGTCCGCTGCGGCCTGAGGAGCAAGCCGCTGGGCAAGCGCGAGCAGAGCTTGGCTGATTGCGTCGAGACGCTGGTCAGTCTGCTGGCGGGACTGCTCGGCCTCAAGGCGAGCTTGCTCAATCGCGTCCCAAAGAGAGTCCTCTGAAGAGCTGGAGCGGTCTGAGGAGCGGGCTCTGCGGTCTGACATTTTCGTCCGCTGATTTCTAAACACTACTCAGATCTGAAGGTCGCGTGTTAACTGTTGATGCACGAAAACACAGAGGGGTCAAGCACCACCAGCTAACGGTTCGAACACCGGGGAATAAGGAAGACTGCGAGTAGCGATCTACTAAGCGGATGAGGGCTGGAAGAAGAGCAGGGCCGTGAACCACGGCAACAACAGACTTCGCCCGTCGCGGCCTGAATGCCTCTCTTGCGACGGGCTTTCCCTTGATTGAAGAAGAATTGAGTTACAAGTGAAAGGAAAAGGTTAACAAGAGCAGAGCGAGGGGGAGTCCGCAAGGCACAGGATTCGAGTCCGCAGCCTGTAACAAGTAGGCTCCTGGGTCCGAGTCAGCGTGCCTTGGGTGCACCACCTCCCCCCTATTTATAGGATAGGGGGCCTGCCCAAACAGGCAGGGCTAAAATAACCGGTTGCCCGGGGTACAGGAGAACCGGGCAGCGGTGACGGGAAGCAAAAAGAAAGAACACGCCAGTCCGCGCAGAAGGGGCGGACTGGGCTCGCGGACTAGAGCTTCCACTGCTGCTGGGCGCGATCCTTCTGGAGGGCGGCGGCCTGGGCGGACGAGACACTGCGTCCTCCGCTGTAGAGAATCTGATACCCGTCCTGGCGGACTGAGCGGACAGATCCTTGCGTCCGCTGCTGGGGTACCTTGCCGGATTGGGGACCTTGCCGGACTGGGCGGACTGATAAATCGCGTCCGCGCCTGCTGAAAGGGGGGCTTTGGAATCTTGTAGTATGCTGCGGACTGAGGGGTTAACAGTCATCAACTCCTTACAGCCAACAGAACCAGAACCAATTAATCGAAAATCAAAACCGCACAGCTATAACAAATTTTCTCATCAATCTCACGGCAACAATCTTTAATTTTTTTATCATCAACATTCCACCAAACAACACATACAACAATCTCATTTATAGGTAGCAAAGAAAACACAAAAATAACCCCTAACCGTCAGCTTCGTGGAAGAACGTTCATGGCAGAAGCTTGGACTGGTGCTGAAAACTGTCAGGGAGAGGGATCAAGGCATCAGAACTTGACCAGGAAGATGCGCGACGTGGAGCGACGCGCGGAGCGTCGGAATCGTGGGCCAAACGTCGTGCGGCTTTTCCTGGTTTAGCGTCGCAGTCAGGGAGGTGCGGGCAGAGCCTATCCCTAATATTGCAGGAGCTCTTTCTCTGGCCGAACGGGAAGACGGGCTAGGAAGATGAATAGTGCGGTTTGTCTGATTTAGGGATAAAATATATACATGTTTTAATTTAACAGTTAATTTATATGTATATATATATTTATAAGTATTATATATATACATATATATTTCACACAAAAAAAACAATTAAAAATTTGCACAACTCAGGGACGATAGAGGTCCGGTCGGGTGCGACGTCAGACACTTTTGCGACGACCTGACCTGGGTTGGTCTCCACCAACAAGTTCACAAATCAATGTAACATAACATGAAATTTTCAAACATTAAGCATTCATAAATATTACAAAATTTAACATCTTATATGTTTAACTAAAAGAGATAAAATTAAATTTAAGGCTCCATTTGGTTCGGCGGTGGCGGGTCGATCCGGCGGGTGGAAACAGAGAGTTCGAACCGGAGGGGGGAGGTGGCTGCTCCAAACGAAGTTTTTTGGGGCGTTTCTCAAGGCGGGAGGGTGGAAACTGAGCAAACACCGCCGGAGGTACGTTTGTTTACCCTCCTTCCGCGGCGTTTGCCCAAAACGGAGCTACGAAATGCCCAAACAAATAGAGCCTATGTCTACTCATCAAGCTTTTTCTTCTTCTTCTTCATTGTTGGAGATCAACTTCATTATCGGAGATCAACATCTTCAATCTCTGGTTAGTTTAGAGACAAGTTAGTCGTTTTGTTAATAACTTGCGTTGTATCAACACGTTGAATACACATGTAACAAAAACGTATCAGTACCAGAAACATACTCGGTACATATACACAACTTAATTGAACGTACCGACGTTTCCTAGCATAGAGCCAACTTTTGTTTACTCTAGAAAAGCAGGCTCCTATCACAATATGCAGAATGATGTGCTAAGTCCAAGTTTGCCCACATAGGTGCAGGGGCGGATCCCGGGGGGGGGGGGGGGGCAAACTGGGGCCCGGTCCCCCCCAATTTTTTTTTATTTTGTCATTTCCCGAGAGCAAATTCGCGCAACACGACCTAAATCGCGAGAGGCCTAGAGCAATTTTGCGCAGCCGGCCCCCGCAACTCCGCAACGGCGCAACCCCGGCGATTCGGCCTCGTCGTCGTCATCGCGACTCGTCGGCGAGGGTTTCCCGTTCGTCGTCGCGACTCGCCGGCGATTCTACCAGTCTCCGATCAACGGATTCATCGGTGGATCGGCGGTTGTTTCTCTCCTGGTTCTTCACAAATCAGAGGCACAAATTTGTGAGTATCTTCATCACTGCAGTAAGATATGCTTCGCTTAAAAGCATGATTCACTAATTGTTGGTGTTTTCCTTTCATCTTATCGCTTGTTTAGCTATTTGCGTTCAGAGATTTGGTTCTCTGTGGACTGTGGTGGATTATTTGGGGTTTTGTAGAGCTATGTTTGTTCATTCAATTTGATGTAGACTAATTTGTGAGTATCTTTATCACCACAAAAAGATATGATGCGTTGACGTCGGCTTCGCTTTAAAGCTTGATTCACTTCTCCTAGGTGTGTTTATTTCATCTTATCACGTGTTTAGGGATTTGCAGAGCTATGCTAGTTCATTCAATTTGATGTAGACTAATTTTTATCTAGGGTTTCCTGTGCTTCACTCTCTCTCTCTGATGTGTTTTTGTAAGATTCTTCTTTATAATATTTGGAGCAGAAATCCCCAAATCTCTCCATTGAACCTAATTTGGGAAGTTTATAGAAACTATTTGTTTAATTTGGGCGAACAACTGATGTAACACTGATGATTCTTGAATACCAGGGATAGAATAATCTAGAATAGTTCTGGATGTAACACTGATGATTCTTGACCAGCTTGCCTTTATCTAGTTTCAGTGTTTTGTTTTCTTCATTTTTTTTGTAGAGAAACTAGCTTTTATCGGTTATATGCTTTGCTAATAGAATGTTTAGATGCTTGTTTTTTTTTGTAGAGAGATTCACTTCTTTGAATTCATGGTTTGAATTCATTGAGATAACCGTGGTATTGCCGTTTCAATCTAGGTTAATTTGAAGAAGTTGAAAACTATTAACTCATTTTTCAATAAAAAGTCGTCAACCAAAGCTGAAAACTACTCTTCACCTGCAAATCTTGATTCTCCTTTATCAAATGTTGGTTCTTCTTTGGTTGAGAAGCTTCCACTAGTTATCGAGCGTGATCCTGGATTGCGACGTCAAATTTGGGAATATCACATAGATCAACAAGATGAAATGCGCCGAGCTTATGTTAAAGCGAGATCTTATCAACACAAACTTTAAGAGTATCCCTCCTCAACATCAGGTGAACATAATAGAAGATTTCAACAGTCTTGGTTTGAGAAGTTCTCATGCTTGGAGTATTCTCCTGCGAAAGATGCTGCATTTTGTTTACCGTGCTTTGTTTTCAATAAACAACCTAGTCGTCGTTGTGGATCAAGGACGTTTACTATTGAAGGGTTTCGAAACTGAAAGAAAGTAAATGGAAAAAATTGTGCCTAAGGATCATTGCTCTCCACACAATATTGCTGTCAAAAATTGTGTAGATTTAATGGTTCAATTTTAACACATTGATAAAGTGATGGAAAGACAAACATTTCAACAAATCGTAATGAATCGGTTGCGGATTGGAACTTCAATTGATGTCTTGCGCTATTGTGCATTTCCAGGAATCACATTTCGAGGCCATGATGAAAGTGCAGATTCTATTAATCGGGATAATTTCGTTGAAGTGATTAAATTGCTTAGAAATTATAGCAAAGAAGTTGATGAAGTTGTCTTAGAAAACGACACAGGAAATTCTATTTACATCTCACCAAATATTCAGAAGGAGCTTTTATCCCTTATGTCAAGAATGGTGCAAAATACAATTCGTAAAGAAATTGAAGATTCTAAATATTGCATTGTTGTTGATGAATGTAGAGACGAATCAAAAAGAGAGCAAATGACTATAGTGCTTCGATTTGTCGATGTTCGTGGGTTTGTATAAGAAAGGTTCTTAGATATTGTTCATGTTCAAGATACAAGTGCACTATCACTTAAACATGAAATTTCTACAGTTCTATCCAATCATAATTTGAGTATTCAAGATATGCGTGATCAATGATATGATGGTGCTAGTAACATGCGTGGTGAATGGAATGGTTTAAAAGCTTTGTTTCTTAACAAATGTTCACATGCTTACTATGTTCATTGTTTCGCTCATAAGCTTCAGCTAATTCTTGTTGCAATCTCAAGAGAAGTAAAAGCGGTGCATAATTTTTTCAATGAACTGATATATGTTATTAATACTGTTGGTGCTTCTTCGAAATGCAATGATCAATTACGAGCTGCGCAAAAAGAATATTTTGATCACATGATTGCTCTTGGTGAAATTGAGACCGACACAGGAGCAAATCAAATTTGTTCACTACAACGACATGGAGACACTAGATGGTCATCTCATCTAAACTTTGTTTGTAGTGTTATTAATATGTATAATGCCACTTGCTCCGTGTTACTTGATATTAGTGAAAATGGAGTGATATCTGCACAACGAGCAGATGCTGAAGCAGTTTTTAGAAAGTTGAGTGTTTTTGAATTTGTATTCATCTTACATTTGATGAAATAAGTTTTGAGAATCAGTGATATTCTATGCAAAGCGCTGCAACAACAATCTCAAGATATATTAAACGCTGTAAATTTAGTTTCAACAACGAAAGCTCTCATTTAAAAATTATGGTCATTTGGTTGGTAATCGTTTTTAGGGACCGTGAAGATATTTTGTGAGAAAAATGAAGTTGAAGTTTCTGACATGACTGCTAAATACAATGATCGTCGCTTTCAAAGTTCACGTCATAACATTACAGTGGAACATCATTTTCGGGTGGACATTTTCAATGCAACAATAGATTGTGTGTTGCAGGAGGTGAACTCTAGATTCAGTGAAAATTTTATGGAACTACTTCGTCTTATCATGACTTAGATCCGAGCAATGAATACAAATCTTTCAGTACTGAAGATATATATTCTCTTGCAAAAAATTTCTACCATCAAGATTTCACTGAACATGAGCTTTATATTTTGAAAACTCAGTTGCTACATTATGAGCTTGATGTTCCTTCTCATAACGATTTGAATAATTTATCTACAATTTTCGAACTTTGTGAAAAACTAGTGGAAACGAAGAAATCAAAGACCTATTATCTTATTGACAGATTGATTCGACTCATTCTGACTCTTACGGTCTCAACAACAACTACTGAACGATCATTTTCAGCAATGAAGATTGTTAAAACAAGACTTCGCAACAAGATGGAGGATGAATTTCTAGCAAATTGCACGACTTTATATATTGAGCGAGAAATAGCATAAAAGTTCGATAAAAATTTGATCATAGATGAATTCTATGAAATGAAAAATCGACGTGCACAATTGAAATAGCTTAATATAATAGCTATTTATGTATCCTTTTGTTTATTAATATTGTTGTTTTACTTGATTAAGAACTAAAAAAGATTTTATCATTTGCATTTAATTTGCTTCTTTACCGTATTTTTTCCATCTGGTATTATGTCTCGGCCCCCCTTGTTACAATTCTTGGATCCGCCCCTGCATAGGTGTATCCATACGTACCGGTTCCAGATACGTATCCGTGCTTCATGGATCAAATCCCTCAAGTACAACCACGCAGAGGCCTGCATCTGCTATGGTTTCATCTTCAATGCTGTAGTAACCGAGCATATCACCAATAACCGACCATATCAATAGTAACCTCCCGCCCATGTTATTCCTAAATGCATAATTGCCATTCCACATTGGCAAAGTATTGGAACTTAGGTGCCGGAGCCTAGGCCACTTCTCCTCCAATAACTATCGCAGCTACTCCTTTCTGCACTTCCAATGACCGCCATAATTACCATCAATCCAATTACTACCGACTTCCTTCTCCTATAACTACCCACTATTCCCCACAACAACCTTAACTATCATCCCATAATTTCTTCCAAAAAAACCCACCCATTCTCTACTTAAAGCTCATGGTCCAGTCCAACAATCACCTAGTTCCATGACTTCCTCCAAAGAAAACTCTCTCACTCCCTACTTAAATCTCATGGCCATCCCACCAACTACCCAGGATGGTTAACTGCTGCCTCTCCACTTCCTCAAATCGACAATGAGTCACTCTCCTGCAGCCCAAAACCACACCACTCCTAGCACATATACTCCCTGCCCAAACCTCCAGCAGTCCTATTTCCCCTGTACTTAGCGCTCTATCTCATCCTACCTGCTGCTAGCACCACCAAATCACCCAGGAGTCCCCATTTCTTACATATCGAGTGCTTCCTAGTTCCAACCTACCAGAACACCACTGGAAGCCACATACACCTTGCTCTACCACTCCAAAATCACCTCTGAATTCATTCTTCTGCCCTCTGGAATCCACATACAACCCCTGCCCTCCCCTATCGAGCACTTCCATCATACCCACACCAACATTTTTCGGAGAATACCACCACCGGACATCCAAAGTTCTTATCTTCTTCCTTCGGCCCCTCTATATGCACGTAAGTATGTGTTTAAAGTTGTAATTTTCTTCATTGTACAAATTGTACTTATGTTGTTAGGGATACTCGTTCAAAGGGTATTTTTCCCGAGAATTTTCATGATTTGCATGGCTTAGATTGTCGTGCATTGAATTAACGCACTCTCGCTGTGCATTGAATTAACGCACTCTCGCTGTGCATTGAATTAACGCACTCTCGCTGTGCATTATTTAATTGCTTGCAAGCTTTCTTTGAATCCTATATTCTTGTTGTGATCACAGTGCATGCAAGCATATGTTGGGTGTCATATTTGTTTGTGACTTTGTGTGCTTTTTTAATTTGGTTAGACCTCACACATCAACACCATCGATTATTTTAGGAAGTTGAGAGATACTTATTATTATTTACAAGTCGCGTCATTTAGGTTATTATTAATATTATTAGTATTTGTTGAGTGGGTTTAGTCCCACATCTTGTGTTAGAAGTTTGTGAGTCCTTTGTAATATTAGAAATAACTCTTTATGGATGAATAATAATATCCAAGTATTTTCTTATTTCATTCAACTTGGTATCAGAGGTAGGTTGAAACCCTAGCCACACCAACTGGATGTTATCAGAGGTAGTTGCCTACCAGGAGACTTTCGCTCCTGTGGCCATAATGAACTCTATTCGGGTGTTGTTGTCATGTGCGGCTTGCATGGATTGGGATCTTCACCAATCAGATATTAAGAATGTGTTTCTTCATGGTGAGCTTAATGTAGAGGTATACATGAAATTCCCTCATGGGTTCGTGAAGAAGGGAGCTGAAGGTCTTGTCTACCATCTAAGGAGGTCCTTATATGGCTTGAAACAGTCACCTAAAACATAGTTTGACAGATTTCTCACGTCTATGCTCAAATTTGGGTACAAACATGTGCAGTCTGATCATACTATGTTTATTCTGAGACATGATCAGATGATTATGATCCTTATTGTCTATGTGGATGACATCGTGATCACTGGTAATGATATGAAAAAGATTGTGAATCTCAAGTCTCTCTTATCTGCTGAATTTGAGGTGAAAGACTTGAGAAAATTACGATACTTTTTGGATATTGAGATGACTAGATCCAATAAGGGTATCTTTATATCTCAGCGAAAGTACATTCTAGATCTGTTGCTTGAGACCGGGATGCTTGGTTTTCTTCCTGTAAACACCCAGATGGAAGAAAATCATGGAATTGATGAAGATGGTGACAGTGATCAGGCAGATACCTTACACTGCCAGAGATTAGTTGGAAAACTAATATATTTATCTCATACTCATCTCGATATTACTCATGCAGTTGACATTCCGCGTAGATACATGCATGATCCCAGGATCAGACATCAAGAGGCGGCATACCGTGTGTTACAGTATTTGAAGAAAGCTCCTGGTCGTGGTCTTCTGTTCTCTAAGAACGACCACTTGAAGATTGAAGTTTTCACTGATGTTAATTGGGCAGGATGTCGCTATGATCGGAAATCCACAACAAGTTACTGTTCCTTCGTTGGAGGAAACCTTGTGACATGACATAGTAAGAAGCAGAATGCGGTGGTCAGATCGAGCACAGAGGCAGAATACTGTGCAATGTCACAAGACATGTGTGAGGGCCTATAGTTGCGTACCGTTCTACATGACTTGAGCTTTCCCGTGACGTTTCATTTTTCCTTGTTTTGTGACAACAAGACATCGATTAGTATAACTCAGAATCCAGTCCAACATGACAGGACAAAACATGTTGAGATGGACCGACACTTTATCAATGATCACTTGGATAAAAAAAACTATGGTCTCGCCATTCGTCCACTCTAAAGATCAACTGCCGGATGTGTTCACTAAAAGTTTGAGAAGTGACGTGTTTATTAATGATGTTAGAAGATAGTTGAATAATATGTAAAACTCATTGTAATTGTGACCCATTTATGAGCCCAAGTTGTCTTAGGTTTTGTCCCACATTGTAGATTTGAGATTTCTCTCTGCTTCTCTTCCTATATATTTGTACTCATACTTGATGTTTATACAAGAAATACTACCTACAAGTTTCATTACTCTTACTTTCTACATCGTATTAGAGGAAGACGGTCTGACCTGTCCCTGTCTGTCCGCTTGGCCTGCTTCCTAACCGGGCGGTTTGGTCCCCGACTTCCTTCCCCTTTTCTAACCGCTGCTTCTGTGCGGTTAGCGGTTTCCTTACCGCCCTCTTCTCTTTTCTCTCTCTGTCTCTCTCGTGGTTCCACCCCCCACCCGTTTTATAAACTCTCGAACTGGTGGTCCCCCCTCCCGCCCTGTTCGCTGCGGTCTCTGCCCCTATCCGAACGGCCTTCTTCTCGCTTCGGCTTCCTCTATCTTTTTTTCCCACCGCACCTTGGTCGCAGTAACTCCGTTTACCGCTGGTGTTCGCACTGAGACCGTGCGGTCTTCGTTCTTTAGTCGCGGCGACTTCCCTTCCCGCTGCTGCTTCTCTCGTCACCGGCAACTTCCCTTCCCGCATGGCTATTCCTGACCGTTGCGGTTTTTCCTTCTTGCTGCTGCCTTCTAGTCGCGGCGATCTCGGTCTCTTCCGTGGCTCTGCGAGCTTCCTGCATCAGCATATCTTACCGCTGTGGCTTCTATACCCGCAGCTGGCTCCGCATTTTGGTCGCGGCCTCTGTCCGCTGGCGTGTTGACGCCGAGGCCGTGCGTTTTCTCTTCTCCGCCCCGCCTTGTGGTTGCGGGTTGTCTCCCTTAACCGCTGCGGTCTATCTACCCGCTGCGGTCTCCGCACTTGGTCGCGGCCTCCTGCCGTCGGTGTGTTGTCACCGAGACCGTGCGGCCTCTCTTCTGTTCCGCTTTTTCTGGTTTTGTCTGCGGGTCCCTTCTTCTTGAGCGACCTCCTAGTCGCGTGCGGCTTGTTCTTTCCGCTGCGGTTTTCTTCCTTGCCCGCTGATCTTCCCGTTGGTCTTGCCCGCTGTGGTCTCTGCTTGCGGTTTCTCCTAGCCGCTGGACTTGCTCGCTGTTCTCTTCTAGCCGCTTCGGCCTGTCTACGCTGGTTTTGCACGCGGGCTGTTTTTCTAGCCGCTGCGGATTGGTGTTCAGTTTGCCTTATGGATACTACTACAAACTCCGGGCAGTCCACTGGTACTTCTCTGCCACCTCGGACTGCTTCACCTGCCACTGAACTACGGGATAAACTCATGATTACCACTATCTCTCTCACGGGCAAAAGAAACTTTGTGGAATGGGTCCACTTTGTTCGTCGGGTACTCCAAAAGAAAGGACTACTTCATCACCTGACCCGAGCCACTCCTACCCTTCCCACTGACGAGTGGTTTCGTGATGACGGCTGTGTGCAATCCTGTCTCCTCGACGCTATGGATACCGAGCCCTACAGGATGACCATGTATCATGACACGACAAAGTCCATGTGGGAGGAAATTCAGTCCTTCTATTCGGGTCAAAACAGTATGCAGCATTTGTTTGACATCATTACTGATCTTCAATCCCTTGATCCCGGGATACTTGGAGATATGACGTCCTTCGTTGCTAAGGCCAAGACACTTGTTGAGGCGTGGATTCAACACCAGCCTCCTACTACTGATCTGGTTGCCCAACGGGCACAAAAAGAAGCTATCGGGATCGCCATGATGATGGCAAGGGTTCCTCCGCATCTGCATAGTATTCGTGCTCAGATACTCTCATCTGCCACTACTCCCTCTCTCTCCGATGTGTGCTCCATGCTTCTGAGGGTCACTCCGCCTCCCGAGGCTCCTTTGCCTCCCTCTCCAACTCTTCTGCAGCTACCTTCACAACATCCCTCCACTCATGGTACCTCGACTCGTGGGGGTTGCAATTCGTCTCGGGGACGAGGACGTGCTGGAAAGCCCCCCTGAAATGCACCTTTTGTGGTCGAGAACATCATTTGGAGGCTACTTGCTATCGTAAGCATGGTCTCTACCTCGCCTCCTTCAAATGCTCAGTCTGATATTGATGCTCTCCGCACCCATCTTCAGCAACTCGAAGGAGTGATTGCTTGCTCATCAAGTTCCGTGGCCTCCATCGCTAATGAAGGTATAACCTGTCTCTCTCGGGATTCTCACTGGATTGTGGACTCTGGTGCCACCCACCATATTACTTGGCAGAAGCCGCCAAAATACTTGGACTCTCCTCATCCCAAGTCCATCACTGTCGCCAATGGTGACTCCACCCCCTATATATTTGTACTTATACTTGATGTTTATACAAGAAATACTACCCAAAAGTTTCATTACTCTTATTTTCTACAAATGACATCAAAAAACTTGGAATGATCGACATCTTCCATCCGACTTGAGAGGGAGAGTTGAGAGATACTTATTATTATTTACAAGTCGTGTCATTTACTGTTATTATTAATTAATATTATTAGTATTTGTATGTATGAGTGAGTTTAGTCCCACATCTTGTGTTGGAAGTTTGTGAGTCCTTTGTAATGTTATAAATAGCCATTTATGGATGAATAATAACATACAAGTATTTTCCTATTTCATTCAACTTAGGATTCCACCACACACCATCACTCTATCGTACGTCGCGTTTTTTTATGTGTATTATGAAGTACGTACTTTTCTTGATGGTATTATTAGTTTCTCTTTAGGCTGATATCATTCTTACACATGCAAGTGCAATTGCTCTCCTCCTTTTCTCAAGGATGTATGTTATGATACAATTTTACGATCTTATGAGTTAGGTATTTTGCAAAGCAATTTGAATTAGCAGAAACTGTGAAGTTGCCAATGTTTTTGCACATGCGTGCAGCATCTGATGACTTCTGCAACATCTTGGCTGAAAATAGAAGCAGGTGACTTTCCTGAATGAAGTTTTGTTATTGTTTTAAAGTACATTGCAATTAACATAGAATAGATGATAAAATATCTACATAATAGATAAACAAAATATGTATAGCTATTTTTTTAATTGATTAGAACAAAATACGGGCGTTAAGCTTCTGCAAATTGTAAAGTGTGAATGACTCATTTTAGTTATATTGTAATCTTACGGTTTGAAACTATAAGAATGAATACATCAACAATCTTCGTGATGTAGAAGAACAGCTAGTATATCGCAAGGCACATCTCTGACGGCCTAGAGGCAGAAACATTGTGTTTAATGTCTTGAATTTTTCTTTAAAAACTTTTGATGTTTCTAGATTAAATCTTGTGTCAGGTCCACAAAGAGGGTGACAACGTATGACCATGAACGAATTTTTATTTGAAGGATTTATGGGGTTTTGGTGGAGAGGCAGGGCTGTGCCGGGCTGTGTGTCTGTGTGTGTGGGTGGGGGGGGGGGGAGTTGAGGCTGCGTGGGGGACGATGCGGAGATCAAATAGGGGAAGGGGTTATGGCAAGATATCCAGGAGTGGGTGTGGTTGTTGGGATAGAGGGAAGGTGATGAGGAATTTCGTTGGTGGCTGGGAAAGGCTGTAGGAGGCTGTGGAGGTGATCACTATAGATACTGCAATGGAAGGAGGCAACATCTAGGGTTTCTGTAGGGGATGGGGACGACTGCAAGTGCGTATGCTGGCAGAGGTGGCAGCGGCGGGTGCTTTCATGCAGAGGCGGCGGTAAGGAGCCTTAGTGGCGCCTCTGGAGGGAAGGATGAGACTTGTCGTGGATGGAAGGGGGTTAGGCGAAGGTTGGGGATGGTTGCATGAGGGCTCGCCAACACTGGGATTAGTGGCCATGGTGCGCTTCGACACCCACCCATTGGGATTCAGCACTTGATGACGACTGAGTGGTTCAAAAGCAGTCGAAAAATCTCAATTGCAAAACCCTAGGAACTAAACCATGTGATATATAAGGAGGGGAAGGAAGTTAAATGTTAAATCATCTGATGGCTTGGATTGTTCAATCACGTGATTTTGCCTAACTCCCAAACTACGACTCAGGAAATATAAAAAATACATAGAAGTACAAAAAATGCGTTGAACACGATGAGGACCAACAATTGTCCTTCCGGTGAACCCAAAATTCCGTTCACAAAAATGCGTTTAACAGCTTTGATATTACTGCAATAAGTCTGTGGTTAATAGTTTACACTCCTGCTTCTTTTGCTTGCTTTGTAGATTCACTCACGGAGTTGTTCATTCCTTCACTGGTAGTGCAGAAGATTGTGACAAGCTTCTATCCTTTGATAACCTTTTTATAGGTATGGCTGAAATTATGCTTACCCTTACAAGATGTAATTTAGCAAGCTTGCATATTTATTGACTAATATAGTTGATTGACATGCAGTGAATTAGAATTTTTTTTATTTTTCCTACTATAATTAAAACGTATCAAAATTCATATCTGCGAGATTAAAAATAGGATACTTGATGCAGGATAGGCGTCACACTTGCATGCCACCATGGAGTTCCACAAGGGGTCCCACCTTGGCATCACACCAAGGCGGCTTTATCAGGCCCGTGGGCCGTACACTCCAACCCGTGTCCGGTCCCACCACAGGAAGCCGAAAGGTTGTTGAGACCAAGATTCAATCTCGAGACCTCCTTGATAAAGAGCTCTCAGGCGAGCTCTCATCACAAATTGATTCGCTCTTTATCAAGGAGTTCTCGAGATCGAATCTCGGTCTCAACAACCTTTCGACTTCTTGTGGTGGGACCAGAGATTGGTTGGGGTGTACGGCCCGCGGGCCTGATAAAACCGCCTTGGTGCAACGCCAAGGTGGGCTCCCCTGGTGGGACTCTAAGGTGGCAGACAGGTGTGTCGCATGTCTCGCATCAATACTTATTTACTTTTTTTCAACCTTTATTTTACATTTTCTTTTATCTGTTTTACACTTTGAGCAATCTATAAAGGATTTCTATTTTAAAATTTTATATTCTCAATTTTTAGTTCTTATCATTCAATCGAGGCAAAATTACAAAATCTGTCCCTAAATTTTCATTTGGTTGAAATCAGTCACTGAATTTTCTTAAAGCACTCAAATTAGTCCATTGCTACAATCCGTTACAGAACTTAACAGGTACACTTACATGTCAGTGATGTCACCTATGTGGCTCCTACATGGCGCTTATTTTGCGCATCAGCTATTCTTTTCAACTTTTACACCAAATTAAAAATTATGTTTATTTTTTGAACATTGCAGATTTTTGTCGAACTAGTGTTTGTTACATCACTGTTCGTTCAAGTTTTTTTCAGGTACCAAGTTTTTTGAACTTTAAACATAAGAGATGCAGATAAACATTTACTTTGTACAAAACATTTGCTTTAAACAAAAAAATAGCCTATGTGCCACGAAGGCATGTAAGCATTCTTGTTAAGTTCTATAATGGAATGTGGTGACTTGATGAGAATATAGTTACATGCAAATCCGTAGAACGTTGAAGAGTCGTCAAGGGAGCGGCTAGAGGTGGGGATGACGAAGGGTGGAGGAGGATACTTTGAAGTCAGAACCACGGCTGACTAAGCAGAGTGTGCTCGGGAGAGAACTATCACAATCTCATAACAAAGAAAAGGGAAAATAGACTTGATTCTTAGATACCTTCATTCAACACATCTCATGTCTTTAAATAGGCTTACATGATAATAATGATAACTAATAACTCTTAACAACTAACACCCTTATAACTCTTAACATCTCATGTCTTTAAATAGGCTTACATGATAATAATGATAACTCATAACTCTTAACAACAAATACTCATAAAGATTCATCATAATTTAAAAGACCTATGGAATACTCAATACATATAAATAAAGGCACGACATTAAATGAAGACCTGATGCTCATTAAATAAAGACACCACATGTCATGCTGTCATACATAATTTATGGCATAATCTGACGACTAATCTATGCTCATTACATATCATCCCTCCTTTTCTTCGACCTTGCCCTCAAGCTCGGAACCATGATCAGAACTCTGAGCATAAATTTGTGATAGATCATTTGGTTCTTTATACTCTCACAAAAACATTGTCGCGGAGCATTGCCGTGTCATTGTCTTCGTTGTATCGATTGAAAGGTGGTGAATAATCCACAAGCATTCGATGATAACTCAAAACCATATCCATTTTTGTGAGTGCAAGTGGAGTGTCATCGTTGATCTTCGCATGGTCGATGTATAACAAAGTGCGTCCTTCTGAATGAGAACGACAGTAGGTGAGAATTGTTGGATGAATGTTGGATTGGCTGTGATATCAACGTCTTGCACTTGGGCGGGTAGGATTGTCAGTCATATGTTGAGCCAATGTTTATTTTGTGTGCAGTCATAAGGTCATTGAGTTTGGCGAGGGTGGCAACATAAATTGTCGGTGTCACCTTGTTAGCGATTTCGGTTGTCATCGTCTCTTTCCATTTTGTCAGACTCAATAAATTTTTGTTGTCCCACCTCATATGATGTCATGGTGGGTGCAGTCTTATATTCTGTTGCTTACTCTTGTAGTTCTCTAATTTATTTATTTTTCTCTGCTATTTATTTCTCCGTCCGTGCAAGAGATACTCGTATAATATGTATTTCAGTATTTGTAGTAGGTCTTAATTGGATTTCACTAGTGGAAGTTGGTACTGTTCCGCTATGTAAGTAGCTATTAAGGAAGGTAAAATGCTATGCTACACATCCTACAATATCATTAAAATTTAAAACTCTTTAGTTTTTGACAATTCCATAGGAGTAATTGATAGGTGTTTAAAAAAAATCCGCCTTATAATGAATGAAGCTTGTTGGGAAAGGATTAATTCAGTATTTTGTAGGTGTCGGGATCTATGTTGGCCCGTGGGATAGAGGAATTGATTTCGACGGCGTGTAGGGACCCTGATGACCTAGGAAACAAGTGCTGGAAATGGGGGCTCGATGGGGCCAAGGCTCGAGAATTGTTGTAATGATGCAGAGGGGAGCAGACACTAATACTGGAGGAAGTCGGTGCTTGGGACAATTCGAGAGTCTTCAGTCGCGCGTGAGGAGCCACATGAGCTTCTCGACCAGATCTGGAATCTCTGCATAACGACTTTGCTACGCTCAACTATATTGACAGGGAAGGAGCAAGGCCATAACAACAAGAAGTGAGCTTTAAGAAAGGCAATTCTACATATGAAAACACCAATGACCCTGAGCTTGAGGAGGGTCTCTACCCATGAGCTTGGGGCACGACTCGTGCGCAGTCTACGATGGACTAATGGGTTAAGAGGGAGTTGTGAAGGAGATGGAATGAAGGATGTGTTGATTGTGAGGCTAGAGGAAGACGATCATCTGTGGGGGGTTGGATCCTTGGACATCGGTTGATGAAAAGCAAGACAACATCATCAGAGGCTGGTTGAGAGGGAGATGTTAGCTCTGATACCAAGTTGTTACAGGCAAACTCGTTGAATGTTGGAGAGTGTCGAAGGAGTGGCCAAAGACGGGGATGATGAAGGGTATGGAGACGGAACCACAACTGCCTAAGCAGTGTGTGCTCAGGAGAGAGAGCTACTATAATCTCATAACAAAGAAAGGGAAAATAGACGTAATTCTTGGATACCTTCATTCAACACATCTCATGTATTTACATAAACTTTCATGAAGACTCATCATGATGACTCTTAACAACTAACACCCTCATAATGACTTGTAACTCATAATGACTCGTAACTCTTATTAACTAATACTCTCATAAAGACTCATCATAATTTAAAAAATCTATGCTAGACTCGGTACACATAAATAAACACATGACATTAAGTAAAGACGTTATATACATTAAATAACTACATGACATTAAATAAAGACGCGTTACATATTAAAAGAAAGACATGACAACATGCATAATTTATGGCATGATATGGTGACTAGCCTATGTCTACTGTTCTTATTTAAGTGTTCGTAGAAAGTTTAGGGACTATTTGAGTATTTTCAACCGAATGAAAGTTTAGAGACTGATTTTAGACGTACTTAAAGTTTAGGAACTGATTTTGTAGTTTTTCGTTCAATCAAATATGAATTTTTCTTTCACATCATTACATCAAATCCAATTTATCGTTCTATAGCTTTAAAAATTGATTTTATTTAATTTTTTTCTCTGTATTTGTTAAAACTTACATCCAGCCAAAAAATAATTGGCTATAGGTAGAACTGTATTTTGTGCACCATGATACATATGTTTTCACATGTTGAACCATATCCTCAACGCACCTTGTGCGTGTAGTGTCCTTGACCACTGGCATCTCCCCTTAAGTTGGCGAGTATATAAACATTTTTTTTGTGAAAATATGAGAAGAATGAAGAACGAAATAGAAATAAACAATCATAGACAGTACAAATTTACGTGGTTCACCCCAATATGGAATATGTCCACGGGCAACAACAGACAAATCTTTACTATTAAGAACAAAAGCAGTTACAAAGAGCGGGAGGATTTCAGAATTCAGAATTCTCAATACCCAAAGGTAAGAATGACCATGAGTTTATATAACAGTATGTATAATTATAATTTCCTTGACATGCCCTTTGGCACACGCCCGTGTACCTCGGGTGTGTGCCCCAACCAACACGTTCTTTCATCAACAGACGTGTAACAACCATCATGAAACCGTCAGAACCGCACACACCCGTGTGCGTCGGGCCGTGTGCCCCTAAACGTCACGTCTCCACCTTCTGGATACGTCCCTCCGACTTCTGAAACAGTTACAACCGCTCGCGCCCGTGTACCTTGGGCCGTGTGTCAGAAGAATTCCGTTCAGGACAACGAGTCTGGACCCCGCGAGTCGTGTGTTACGTGCCGCGGCTTGGGAGTGAGTGTTCTGACAAGATGAAGGGGGATCCTTCAGTTTGGCGATGCAATTTGGGGTGCTGTACGTGGGCGGCGGATTGTGAGCGGAAGAGTAAGGTGAGAGGTAGAGAGAGAGAGAGGTGAGAAAAGAGAAATTTAATTCTTCCAAACTTGTTTTACACGGTACCCATACATGGCTTTATATAACCCAGACATTACAACAAACATGAAAATAGAAATAAAGGAAACAAAAGGGGAAATAAAAATAACTGATCGCAGGCCCCCCCACTTGGGCTTAAACAGTGAGATAAAAATAACATGGAGTAAAAGATGAAATCAAGTGCGCTGGATAAACGGGCTCATGCGTGTGTCCTCGCGTCATTGTTGCGTCGTTGGTAGGTACTCCCCCAATGTGGATCCGACTCCGTTCCTCCAGGTACTGGTACCATAACATCTCCTTCCTCGTCGGAAGACAGCTTGTCTTCAAGCTGAGAGGGGATGGCGACGATCAGTGTGGTGGGTGGCTCGCGGTGGAACTGCTTGAGTTGGGATACGTAGAATACATCATGAATGCGCGCCTCGGGCGGTAGGTGGAGTTGGTAGGCTACTTCGTCGACGCGTCGGCTAATCTGGAAAGGGCCGTAAAAGCGCGACCCCAATTTGGTGGAGGAGTCTGTTGGGCGCATGGTAGCCTGGCAGTAGGGGCGACGCTTGAGCCATACCCATTCTCCGGCTTCGAAGGAAACATCCCGATGCCCGCGGTTGGATGTGGTCTCCATGCGGTGTGGAGCTCGGAATAGGTGGTCCCGAGCGGTGACGAGTAGTCGGTCATGATCAAGAAGTTCCTGGTCTACCAAGGTTATCATGGCGAGACCGTGTCCATATATGAGCAGTTTTTGTGGGTCGCGGCCATAAATGAGGCAGATCAGTGTAGTTCGGAGAGCTGAATGGTATGAGGTGTTGTAGCAATATTCGATCCAGGGAAGCCACTTTACCTAATCCTTGGGGTGCTCGCTCGTCAGACAACAAAGATACATCTCGACGGTGCGATTGACGACCTCTGTTTCGACATCTGATTGGGGGTGGTATGCGGAGAAGAATGCCAATTTTGTCCCGCTCAAGGTGAAAAGCTCCTTCCAGAAGCGGCTGGTGAAGACCTTGTCCCGACCGGACACAATGGTCTCTGGTAGGCCGTGCAAACGGAAGACGTCGGTGAAGAAGAGTTGGGCTACACGTTCCGCGATCAGGGGGCGAGCTACGGAAATAAAGTGTGCCCCCTTTGAAAATTTGTCCACCACTACCATTAATACTGACTCCCCTTGCTTCGTGGGAGTCCTTACACAAAATCTATGGAAATGTAGGCCCAAATTTGTGTTGACACTGATAGCGGCTGAAGGAAGCCAACGGGTAGCAGATTGGCAGCTTTCTATTGTTGGCAGATAACACATTTGGTGATGAATTCATGGACGTGACGACGCATGCCCTTCCAGAAGAATTCGGCGCGGATACGATGTAGAGACTTGTGGACGCCCTCGTGCGCACGGTTGTGAGTATCCGCCATGATGGAGGGGATGTGGGGTGATGTTGTCAGCAAGTATACCCGGCCCTTACATAGAAATAGGACGTGAGCCGTCCAAACTAATGGTAGAAGACCCTCTTGAACCCGTTTGAGCAATTCCATGAGGGCGGGTGTTTTCCCAATTTCGTCCCGGATGGTGTCCAGGAGCGGGGTCATCGGTCTGGAAAGGGTGCAGATGACGACAGACTCGTCTGGGTGCCGACGAGACAGGGCGTCCGCCGTCTTGTTGAGGGCGCCGGCCTTGTATTCCATCGTGAAGTTGAATCCCAATAGCTTGCTCACCCACCGTTGTTGCGGTACAGTTGTCAAGCACTGCTCCAGAAGATATTTCAAACTATAGTGGTCGGTGCGGATGACAAAGGAGCGGCCCCATAGATATGGCCGCCGGCGTTGTACGGCTTTGGCTAAGCCGATCAATTCCAGGTCATAGGCCGGCAACTTCCGGTGGTGGACTGCGGTGCCCCGACTGAAATACGCGAGCGGGTGGCCGCTCTGTTGGAGAACTGCGCCACATCCTAGTGTCGAGGCGTCGCATTCTATGTAGAAGGGTTTGCTAAAATCGGGCAGCTGTAGGACCGATGCAGAGACCAGTGTGGCCTGGAGTGCCACGAAAGCCTTCTGTGTGGCGTCCTCCCATATGAAAGCTGTGCGTCGTAGTAGGGCCAGGAGGGGTTCGGCTATGGAGCTGTAGCTGCGAATGAACCGCCGGTAATAACCCGTGAGTCCCATAAAAGCCCGTAGGTCGCGTTGCGACTGGGGCACCGGCCACGATGCGATGCCTTGAAGTTTCTCTTGGTCGGCTGACACCCCGTGCACATGTACCACATGACCGAGGTTGGTGACGCTGGTTTGCCCGAATGAGCACTTGGACTCCTTGAGGACGAGGTGGTGGTGGCGGAGTAGGGTGAGGACTTCCCGGATGTGATGGAGATGGTCGGGCCACGATTTGCTATATATCAATATATCGTCAAAAAATACCAGTACAAATTTGCAGAGGACGGAATGAAATACCTCATTAATCAGTGATTGGAAGGTGGATGACGCGTTGGTCAATCCAAACAGCATGATGAGGAACTCAAAATTCCCGTGGTGTGTCCGAAAGGCTGTCTTTTCTACGTCCGCGGTTGCCGTGCGCACTTGATGGTACTCGGAATATTGGTCGAGCTTTGAGAAGAAGCGTGCGCCATGTAGCTCATCGAGGAGTTCCTCGACCACGGGAATTGGAAATTTATCCTTGACGGTTTTGCGTCGAGTTCCTGGTAATCGACACAGAAACACCACATGTTGTCTTTCTTGCGGACTAGGAGAGCCGACGAAGAGAATGAAGAGACGCTCTGTTGAATAAGCCCTTGTTCTAGCATGGCGGAGCCACGCTCAATTTCATCTTTTTGGAGAAACGGGTAGCGGTAAGGGCGCACCACTACCGGTGCCACTCCTGAAAGTAGACAGATACGATGGTCTTGCGGCCGATGGGGTGGCAGCGTTGCGGGTATGGTGAAGGCGTTCCCAAATTCCTGCAAGAGTCGATGGAGCGCTTGGGAGTCGCGGTCGGGCTACACATTTGGGCCTTGTATAAGGAAGGACTACATTTTGGAGACGGGTGTCAGACATGGCCAGTCCATTCGTTTGGAATCGTGGTACCACTGCTTTGTTAAATTGTTGAAGTCCCAGGTAATGGGCCCCAAGGTGCGCAACCAACGCACGCCCATAACAATATCAAAGCTGTCAAGGTCGACCACCAATGGGCTGATCTCAAAGGTTCAGTTGTGGATCATTAAAGGTACGCGACGACAGAGGCCGGAGCACGCCATGCCGTGGCCATGGCCGAGACTTGAAGCTGGTGGCGGGGGCTGATTGTTAGTTGGAGAGCTATCATTTTCGTGCGTCAGATGAAGTTGTGCGTACTGCCCGAGTCGAGCAGGCCAACAAGGGTAGTACCCGCTACCTGGATGGGAAGTTGTAGTATATGGCCCCCCTGGTGTGCCAACAATGGCATGAACGAAGATTTTGGGGGTCTCCAAATCCGGATCTTCCCTGTCGTCGTCGGAGGGGTCATCCACTTCGATCCAAAAGAGGCATTTGCAGCGGTGGGTGGGTCCAAATTGTTCGGCGCAATTGCAGCAGTCCTTTGGCGTGACATTCAGCCATTTCCGCGTAGGATAGATGGCGATGAAATGGTGGTTTGGGTGCTTCGCTTGGCCTGGCCGGTTGGGCCGCCGACAATGGGTGGAGAGGTCCCAGGAAGGACTGCACCGGGTCCTGATGGGTTGTATGTTGACGGTCCAAGATGATGCGGCGTTCACACGTTCGAGCGATGTTCCTTGCGGTGTTAAGGTCCGAGGGATCTTGGAACTCGACGTCAAGGCGGAGGCGCTCATGTAGGCCTGCTGTAAAGATAGGGACTTGTTGATCGATCCGTACCGAAGGAGTGCAGGCGAGCAATAACTGGAAGAGATCGAGATAGTCCTCCAAGGTGCCCGTTTGCCAAATAGCGATGAGGTTCCCAAGGGGGTTTCCACGTAGCAAGGGCCCAAAACGGAGCATGCACGCAGCTTTGAACTCATCCCACTGGAGGTACGGTCGTTCACGCTGCAGTCGAGAGAACCATAGTTGGGCGGCCCCTTTGTGTGACGCTGCATCCTCGCGTCATTGTTGCGTCGCTGGTAGGTACGCCCCCAATGTGGATCCGATTCCGCTCTTCCTGGTACTGGTACCGTAACATCATGTTTAGCATCAGTCGTCGTTTTTGGGTTAGGATTCGAGGCATACAATTAACAACATTAAATTCCAACTTGTTACAGCTAAAACTAGTCATTAGACCCCTCATTGCTTCTGCCATCAAATTTGCTAGTTGACCATTTGAACTAACAATGGACGCAACCATTTCTCTGAATTCAATCTTCTTTTGGTCAAAGTGGAACTTGATCTCAATATATTTTGTCATTTCATGAAACACATGAGTTCATACAATATGCATAATAACTTAATTTTCACGTAGGAGCTTCATGTGTTTAAAACAAGTTAAATCATATCAACTTACATGGTGTTACTTCCATAGTTCTAGATTCAGTTGCTATTTGGAATAATGATTATGACCTTTTTATATTTATTTTGTTATTTTAGCCATCAAAATTCAGCTTTTATCAGATAGCATCAATTGTCTTTTTACATTGCCTCAATCTCACACACTTGTTTTTAGGTTATCTTAATTTTTAGAGAGAACATCGAACTAAACACCCGTTGTATAAAACATAATCTTAACATTGCATTAAAGAAACATCAAATCATGTAACCCCTCAAAAGTGAAGAAGCATGCTCCAATTCTCCAAAGATGATCGTATAATTGGCGACAAAAATCGATCTCGAGTCGGTTCTGATATGTGAGCTCTGGGTGGTTTGTTATTGTTATTTCTCTTTAGTCTTCTTTCCTAACACAAGGTACTTGTCCAAGGCATTCCCTTTTTAGGATTTTATTTAAAAAGGTTTTCTTTCCAAATTATTTTTATTTTCTCCCATAATCTTAACTTCTCAATAGATATGTCAACACTGAACCTAGATAGCATAACAAACATTTTTTATAAATATCTGTTAAATTTATTAGTAGTACCTGTAAAGATAATTTAGTTTTCTGAAACTGTAATTATTTATTCTGCATCTTCCAATGCCCCTTTAGTTATGGTGTTACAAGAATTAATGGTTTTTTTAATCAGGAATTAATGGTTGCTCTCTAAAGACATCAGAGAATCTGAATGTTGTGAGAGACATTCCTAGTGAACGAATGATGATAGAGACTGACTCGCCATATTGTGAGGTTAAGAGTACTCACGCCGGATTTCATTTTCTCAAGTCGATTTGGCCTTCTAAGAAAAAAGAGAAGTATGATCCTGATTTCACTGTTAAAGGGCGGAATGAACCTTGTCTCATTAGGTGAATGGGATACTATTGTTTCTTTTCTTCATTTATTAAAAGCTTTAATTACTGGGACATTTCCTAGGACTCGTCATCATTATTGGGACCTCTCATTGACTTTTTGGAATAATAAAATTTCTAATTCGAGTTTACATTGTTAATTATTAGTATAATAAGTCTTTCCTTTGGTAGGGGTGGTGCATTTTAACTTGGATGGAGCGCCTTGTAACATTGTAAATTTAGAGAGGGGAATTTTGTAATTTCAAAATGTAAAGGTGATGTACACATAGTTATGCATAGTCCCACGGATGGTCCGGATAATTAGCCTTTATTAAAATGATTATAGCTGTTTCTGAAAGTCATAGCAATTACAAAGTGTCAATTTCTGGAAACTTTGAATTGCGGCCTTCTTTTAACACTAGTATTCGCATTTGCAGACAAGTGCTCGAGGTTGTTGCCGGCTGTAAGGGAATCAACAACATAGATCAACTGGCCAGAACTCTCCACCACAATTCCTGCAGGTAATCTGTTCAATGTACTTATTAAGATTCTAGAAATTCACCTTCAAGTTATTTCCGAAGTTATCACGTTATGTAGCTCGCAGAGAACATTCTTCTCCCTTGTTTATATATATAAGAATAACATATATAAGCTCAAACTTTTTTAAGCCTAAAAAAACTTGAGCTGGTTCTCCCACAATACATGTCGGAATTAGGCAAATAATATATGCATTTTGTAGTCAAAAACGAGATCTACAACTTTCATGTTTCTCATTGAGTCATCTCGGTATAGATGAACATAAATTTAACATCAAAAGTCATCCGGACAAAACAGTTTCTTCATTAAATATTCTCCAAATCTACATAGATGCAATTGTTGAGATGTTGAAGTGCATCATAGTTGGCAATCTCCATGTTTGAAGCCATTTTCGTGCTGTAATTATCCACGCCCACCATGATCACATCGTTTCCGTGTTTGTCCACCGGACACAATAGCAATTGATGTTGTATAAATCCACTCTTCTCAACATGATGAATGGGAAATCTTCATTCCTTAGCTTTAAGGAGGCTTTGCTTTATCAAGCCCCTGATCTTTCTCCATGCTCATATGCTTTGGATGATCCACATCTCTTGATCAGGCGCCGACAAGCATATTTAACTATCAATGCAGCTGAGAGCCCTCATAGTCCGGGCATGACACAATTATCAGGGGCGAGCTAATAGCCTGTTATTATGTGGGACTCCCAGGGGAGGCCTGCTATGTCAAAAGCGTTTGTCTGTCCGCATGTCCCTCCCAAGTGGCGACATGGGGACATACACAAGAGATCCTATCAACTTATTACGACATACAACACAATTTATTATTTAGTTTTTTCATCTTCGGTGAGGTCTTTAAGAGGAAATACTTCTCAGTTATCTGTTCTGCTGCAGAATTTTCTTTCCCCATGAATTGGACACTCCTGCGGATGGGCTTCTTGAGACTGGAGGCGAAGTTCACCAAGAGGAGGTGTTGTAGCTGCAGTTTATAGGCAGGGATTGCATAAAGCTAGCCCTTTTATGGTGTGATTGGAGAACCATTCAAATATACTGTGTATAAACTTTTATTAATGGTGCATCGAGTCATCCCGATGCACAAAAGTTCGAATACTTCCTTTTCGTTGAGCTCATTGCACATACATGGTAACAAGTGTGTAGTCACGTGTGCCCACATGTGCCCATGTGTGGTTGGGGCCCGAAATGAGTTATTGGTTGGTTTCCTTGTTTTGGTGATATTATTGTGTTTAAATGGGGGGCATGTTGATGAAAGATGAATAGTTTGCATCTTGGCTTCTTTTTGGCTTTCCGAAAGATTGTCTCTTGCTACGCATAACAGTAGATATTTAGGCTCCATTTGGCGCGTGGCGGCGGTTAGGAACATGGGGGCTAAACTGTCATTCGTTAACGCCCTCCTAAATAACCTCATCTGTTTAAACATAAAAGTGGATGAAGTTTCTTAGGTGGGCGTTAACGAATGGCAATGTAACCCTCATGTTCAAGACCACAATCACCACGTTAAGGCTCACCTTTTCTTAGGCGGATGTTAACAAATGACATTTTTGGTTGCGTTTGACGTGGCTTATCACTATTTATTTGCTCCGGTGAGGTTGAACAAAAATGTCATTGTCATACCAAAATCTTATGCCTCATTAAAATTTTTTTGTAACATTTGTGATACCAAACATACATTCAATGATAATGACGTTTTTGTCTAGCCTCACTGGAACAAATAAGCTGGGATAAGCCGCGTCAAACACAACCTTAATTCCCGTGTTCATGACCGCCACCACCGTGCTAAATGGAGCCTTAACCTTTATATCAATCTATTTATCATCTCTCCAGCATTTTGGTAGTCGTTGCCGTCATTGTCGGCCTTTGTGATCTTTCGTCGAAGTTCTGATGCTACTTGATGGAAAATTAATTGCAATTATTTATCCCTTGGGACTCATGCCCATGATAAAACGACAAGCTCGTCCTTGTCAGGCTTTCCTTAATCTCCTTGTATCTAGAATTGGTGTGTTGTCCGTCGTAGATGTCTATTTATAGAGGTGATGAGACATAAGAGGACGTAAATAATTATAATGTGACGCCCACCACAATGTATGTGTAGTCAAGAATTGACTGAAAATATTTAATTATGGAGTAAACAATTTGTTAGAGCTAGGAAATCGGCTCACACGCAGAAGTTGACGTCTTGGTCCTCTTGGGGGCAAAGATCTCGGCTCGCAAAGTTCAGATCAAAAAGATGGTCGAATGTTACTACCCCTTGATACATAAGCATGAATCAAATAAAAGGTTGTGGCTATTTATTTTGAGATGAGGTGGTCGTGCTACATTGTGGTGCTGTTGTTGCATACACAAAAGTGTATACGTAAGAACTCTCCCTCGAAAATTAAGTGTTGTGCAAGTTGGAGGAAGGCAGACAAGGTTGTCAAATCTTCAAATATGTAACTCTTTGTGGGGATGTGAATTGTTTTCCATTCGTTAAAATGGGGTCCTATTTATAGCACTCTTTGTGAGGTCTCTAGGATGTCTTTGAGCTAGAAATGTGAGCTTGTCGAGCTGAGTTCTTGAGGCTGTTGAGCTGAAAAGCTAAGGCTGTCAAGCTGAGAGCCGTCGAACCTGATGACCGCTGAGCTGAATGTTGACGAGTTGAATGTTGTCGAGTTGAAGGCCTTCGAGCTGAATGTTGTCAAGATGAATGTCTGAGGCTGTCAAACTGGACACTTGAAGTGTCTTACTTATGCATTTATGCTCTCGATAAATTACGGATACAACACCATCCCTGCTTTTTTCAAGCTCGTTGTGCTTGGAAAAATAATGTAGGATTCGTACTTCAGTGAAATGGTTACAAGATGATATGCCACAAGAGGTTCCTGCAAAGATGAGGGACACGGTCAAAGTTATGCAAATAACTCTCAGAAAATTACATTTAATCCACTATATTGCTCTTTTAATCATACCATACAATAAATTAATAGGTGTCACTACATATGGTTGTTGTCATTGGATCTTCACAAATATAAAGGATATCTAATTTTGCAGGCTATTTTCATGAAGTCTAGGTTTAAGAGCATATTTTCAATCTATTTTGGCAGGTAACAACAAAATATGGTTCTTTAATAATATGGAGCTAGAAATTCAACCAACGAGATAGCCTCCATAAAGGTGAAGAAGACAAAGTTGAGCCTTCGTGAACAAAAAAACTCGACTAATATCATTTAAGATGAAAATAATGATTGAGATTTGCATTGTATGAATTGGAAGTGGAGGGACTCGGGGGGAGTAAAGTGCACCCTGTACTTTACGGTAAAGTGCGGGCATCCAACGGCCCGTGTGGATCTCCACACATATCTCAAAATGAGTGCATTTCAGCTCGCTTTGAGATGTGTGCGGACATCCAACACGGATCGTGTGTGCGGACATCCAACGCGGGTTGATGGATGCTCGCACTTTACGATAAAGTACAACAAGTGTACTTTACCTCTCCGGAATCCGAAGTGGAGGCACTAATAATGAGGAGATAAAATAATTGAATAAAAAATATATATATTCACTTTATTTAAAAGGGCACCCATCCTAAGAAAAACAAAATTTTGCTTTCTTATCACTAAAGTTATATATAAAAGATAAATTATCATAATCTTTTTGGTATTTTGCATAATTATAGGTTGCATCTCTCTATCATTCTAAATTATATTTAACCTTCATTCTAAATTTTTTCATTTTATAAAACTGCTCATTTCATAAAATTATGGATGAAAAGTGATAAAATCAGCTAAATTATTTTATGATATTCAATTTTAATCAAACATGCGACCTTTTTTCTTTATAAAATATGGATGGAAAGTGTTGAAATATGATAAATTATTTTATGATATTTCAATTTTATTCTTCATAATAACTCTACATTGATAAAAGGATCGTTATAATATACAGACCTTTTGTAAGGAGCTTAAAATCGTTATAAAAGAATATAGTTAAAATATCTTAGTGCAGTTTGAATTTTATCATTTTCCATCTATATTTCTAATGAAAATGACAATTTTGTAAACTAAGAAAACTCAGAGATGAGATAAATATAATTTTGAAAGATAGAGGGACGCAACTTATAATTATGCATGCATACTGTGGTGCTCATATTCATCTCTCCATTGAACCCTAATATTTTGACCATTTGGTGCAGGTCACACAGAAAAAACTACGGTAATGAAAGACGATTTAATGTGACAAATTATTATTAATGTCTCGAAATAAAATTCAACTGGAGATTCTCAAGCCTGTCATTATGTCGCGCATGTACACAACAACGCCGCACTTAAAGGCAATTTGTGGGGTCGCACAAAATCCTGAGTGCCTTCTCTCTTAAGGCAGTTCTTGGCAAGGGGAAGCTTTAGTTTGCTATTGTTTGTCAGATCGGGATGAAGAACGGCGTTGCCGGCGCCTGCTGTTTCGGGCGGGATAGGGTTTCTTGAAGATGGGGAGCGAGGGGATGGAGTGGCCGACTTTTTAATAATGAATTAAATTATTAAAAATTTAATTTAATAAAAATTCAAATTAATTTTATTAATTTTTTTTTAATAAATTTTAAAATTGTTTATATATTTTAAAAAACTATTTTGGGCGAAGCCCGCCGGGGGGGGGGGGGGGAGGGAGGGGCGGCGAAGCCCGCCGGGGGAGGGCGGGCGAACCCCGCAGCGGGCGAGAACGAGTGGAGCCCGTTCGAAGATGCTAATATATATATTCTGCTTTTTCTTTTACTTTTTGTAATTGATTCGGGGACAAGAATAAACATTTAAGAAATATGTCGGCAGCTTATTCAAGTGCAAGTTGTGCAATAGATTCTAGGTGAAAAGATTGGGAAATAATCAAAGGTGCTACTTGCCTTTTAACAAAAATGCGTTGGCTTGCTCGTTCCCCGGGGACATTAACTGTTGCTCACTATGTTAAGAATTATTTTTGGGAACGGGTCTCGTTCCCAAAAGTAGGAATGAGTGTACATAAATCCAACTGTATTTCAGTTGTATAGACTGAATTAATACAGTTGGATAATACAGTTGTATTTTTCAGGTAGATATACAACTGGAATACAGTTGGGTTTATGTACACCCGTTCCTACTTTTGGGAACGAGACCCGTTCCCAAAAATTGTTCCTATGTTAAAGACGTACAAGAGTTGGGTGCGCACGCGAGAAATCGGGACCGCTAATCTACTTTTTGCACGAATATTGACAAGTGTATGTTCGAAGTTCTTGTTAATGTATATTTAGTTATATAATGAGCTTTGAGGCTTAACGAGAATGAGTAGGGAGTTCCACTTTGATCACTATCCAGGATGCTTCGAGCGGCATAACATTCCAAACTGTCAAGCTTATTTTGAATCGTTGGATTTTAAGTTGATGTATTAGATTTTTGGCGCACACAGAGTTGTGTGCATCATACACATCAAAAAATTTATCTTGGGGGTGGGGGCGGATTTTTAATTAGAGTGGTCTTAATTTTAAGACTTTGTTTGGCGTGGTGGTGGGCTGGTGGCGGTCTTGAACGCGGGGATTGTGAACTATCATTCGCGACCGCCCGATCTCGCGTAAAGAGCTTCAACCAATTTTATGTTCAAAAATACTATTTTTTGGTGGCAATCATAATTATTGTCATGTCAAACATGCATTCTATAATGGTGACATTTTTGTCTAAATTTTTGAGAGCAAAAATAATGTGCCAAACACAGACTAAGGTTTCATTTGGTGTCGTGCGTGGAGACGGGGGCGGGAGGAGACGGGTTGCTGCTCGAACAGGAGGGGTGGAGCTGCTGATCGAAACAGGGCTTTTTGCCCTGTTTCTCAGGGCGCGGCGGGTCTAGCCGGAGCAATCGTCGACAGGGGACATTTGTTTACCCGATGTCCGGCAACATTTGCCCCAAACGGCCGGCCGAAACGCTGCGCCAAATGAAGCCTAAAGCTGAGCATTATGTCGCTAATTAAGAGGCAGTCACCATGGGATTGAACCCCATAAGTAAAACAGGAGGCCGTTAATGTAGATATTGTTAAAATATAACTTCCATGGTTAAAAAACAATAAAATAACAAAGATCAAATACAGCTATAAAGTAGCCTTAATTAAGCTTGAAAGTTGAAATCCATCCCAAAAGTTGGAAATCGTTTTTGGTACGTATACATATTTATTTTCGGAGGTGCGCTAGCAGATCTGGCCGTAAGATCACAAATTTTAACGGCGCAGATCATTTCCTGCAAAATACAACCGTATTTCTCAAATACGATCATATTTAAAAAAGACCGTACTTCAAATCTACACCGTTGATCTTGAGGAATATACGGTGGGATCTGCTCCCCGTACCAACTTATTTTATCAAAAATTGAGGGAAATCTTATCTTGAGCAGCACTATATTAAAGTGTAGTCAATTGGCTGAATATTTTATTCCCAAAAATGACAGTTATTAGTATATATTTATAATATACTATATTATAAATATAATATATATATATATTTTTTATATATGCATGTGGGCGGCAAAATAATACCGCGTCTATACGTGGAGTCATTAATTAACGAATTTATATTATATCCACGTGAAGACTGTGGTTGGTGGAAATTTAATTGCAGCTCTCCATTTGTTTTTAGGCTCCAATTTAGTAAGCGTTCTCTTCTTTAAGAGTGAGTGAGATTCAAGCTGGTCAATATTAAATTTAATGTTTGTGATTTACAATAATAAAACAATAATAAAAAACCAAATAGAATCCGTTCTTTAAAGCTCATTGGACGGCTCATGCGCTACCCGCGGTTCTTCCTGTGAGAGCGCCAAATAGACCTTTTTTTAGGTAACCATCAATTACAAATAACAACAGAAGCCTGTAACTTTGTGGGCCGGGGTTTGCGGTTCATAGTAAATTTGTGCATCGCGGCCCACCTGCTCATGCTTTTTCATTATGAAATCATAAAATGGGTTCAGCATGACAATGGTTATGACCGCTATCAAAAAATAAAACATTAAATTTGAGCATAAAAGTGAATTAAGCTTAGTAGGTGTGGTCAGGCATTTACGAACGACGGTTCATAACCACCGTGTTCACGATGCCAAACATACATTTTATCATGATGACATTTTTGTCCAAAGTCATCGTAGTAAATAAGCAGTGCCAAACGGAGCCTTAGTAATATACTTATAGGGCTTCAAAATTTTCAAATATGTGAATTTCTTGAAATATTAAGGATTTGGTGGTGTGCTTTATGCTTAAATATGTTGTGCAAATGTCACCTGCCCGCGAGTACGGAACTCGTCGCGGACAATAGCAACGGAAGCAAAAATATTGAGCAAATAATGACGCGCACCAAACAATCACAGAACGAGATTCCAAAACACAGAAAAAACCACAGACGACACACAACAAGAAAAACATTGATTAGCAAGGAGTAAAATTCGTTGCTAATTAGATAAATTCGTTGCTAATTTTAATTAGCAAGGAATTTAAGAACGAAAAAAATTTGTAGCTAATATGATCCTAGCTAAATTTAGCAACGAATTTATTTCTTTCTAATTAGCAAGGATTTTTTAGGAAGGAATTCTTTTGATGCTAATGTTTTTGCATTTTATATAATTATTTAGTTAAATTTAAATAATATCTATATACAAAAAAATATTTTTTTAATATGCACTTGTTGAGAATCGAACCGGAGACCTCTCAAATATAAATTCCTTACCCAACCAACTCTCCTAATTAATTAATTCGTTTATAAGTGACGGTAATATATATATATATATATATAATTATAAATTTATATTATTTATATATCCTGTTATTTATTTATACATACATATATTTATTTATTTATCTATGTTTATTTATTTATAATTTAATATATATAGTTTATTATATATAATTATTTATATATATCGTTATTTCTATATATTATATATATTTATATATTTCTGTATATTTTATATTTGTTTATTTATTTATATTTTTTATATGTATATATTTAGTTATTTCTCGTTGGAATAAGACGGGGAGATCGTACGGGAGTGTGACGAGCTCGGCGGGGAGATCGTGCGGGAGAGTGACGAACTTGGCAGAGGAATAGTATCAGGATGAGAATGGGGATATAATTAAATAACTTTTTTAATTTGTTTAAGAACTTATGATATATATATATATATATATATATATATATATATATATATATATATATATATATATATATATATATATATATATATATATATATATATATATATATATATATATATTTAAAAGTGTGATGAAAATATTTGGAGGGAATTGAATTTTTCGCTACATAAATATTTAATCTAAAATAATTAGCATAAAAATTTTGAAATGAAATATTTTGTTTATATTTAGCAACAAATATTTTGTAACAAAATAACTCGTTGCTATTTTTGCAACGAATTTTTTTGTTGTTATTTTTGTAGGTAAAAACAAATATCATTTACCTAGCTAAATTTGATGCTAATTAGCAACAAATTTTTTAGCCTTCCTAATTTTCGTTGCTAATTGAAGTTTTTCTTGTAGTGACAAGAGATATACGTGGTTCGGAGTTAAGCTCCTACATCCACGGGAAGAGCGCGCCGGATCCACTAATCGAAAACAAAATCCGATTACAACACAGACACTCAACGATCCTCAACGGATCGACACTAACCTAAAATATGAAATAAAGAACAACAGGAGAACAAAGAAAACTCCCCTATCCGCAGCCTGGATCTGAATCTGATCTTCGCCTCTGCCACGCGTCGCTGCCCTCCGGCCAAGAAAGCCGCTGCCCTCTTCAAGATGAAGGAACCGCAGCCTTATGCCTTCTTTCACCGCCGAAGTTGCCGCCGCCGTTGGATCGCCGGAGCCGCCGGAGATGGAAACCTGCACCCGCCGCTGCCGTGGATCTCCCCTCTCCTTCACCGGAGATGGAGCCGATGCCGCTGCCGTGCACTAGATCGGAACTCCAATCAATCTTCCGCTGCCTCCGTCAACCACCACTCGCCTGCAAGATCTGCTGCCGCTGCTGCCTGAGAAGAACCACCGGCCCAAGAATGCCGGAGAAGAAGCGCCTCTGCCCGATATCTTGCCACCGCCGGATCCCAAGGATCGCTGGACCTACGTAGCCCTAGATCGGGCTTGCCGCTGTCGCCGGAGAAGAAACCCTAGACCGGGCTTGCCGCTGCGCCGCTGTCGCCGGAGAAGAAGACCGCCGCTGTCGCCGAAGAAGAAACCCTAGACCGAGCTTGCCGCTGCGCCGCTGTCGCCGGAGAAGAAGACCGCCGCTGTCGCCGGAGAAGAAGTCGCCGCTGCCCAAGATCGGGCCCTTGCCGCCGCGCCGAACCTCGCCGAACTGCTGCCGGATCTCCGACCATCGCCGGAGAAGGAAGCGCCCGAAGCCGATTGTCTCTCCCGATCTCCCGATCCGCCGCTCCTTCTACTCCCGATGCCGCCTAGCCTGCCGGAGAAGAACCCTTGATCGGGTATAAAGCCCGATCCCTCGTCGGAGAAGAACCAACGCCGCTGCTCCGCTGGATGAAGCTGCCGCTCCTCGTCCGATGTCGCCGCTCGGTCGATGCTGCCGCCTCTCCCGTGGTTTTCTGATTAGGTTTAGGAATGCTAGATCGTTTTTTTCTCTGTGCAAGTTATAAATATATAACAAGACACATAACCGAACCGGTCCAGCTGGACCGGTCCGGTTTGGAGGCATCACAATAACAATCTCCACCTTGATGCTCCACGAACGCTAATACCGCCAAAAAACACGCAGACCCCTACTGGCGACTACAAGCCCCCTCTCCCTGGGGCCAGCACGATCAACGTGCATCAGTCTGAGTCAAGTCAAACTTGACTCGCCTCACTGATTTCTCCCGCATGCTCGCAACGCATTCCTCCGTAGGAATCTCCCGCAATATCACGCCTCCACCTCGAGCGAACTCCCTCAACTCCCGGTGATGCACGTCGACGTGCTTCATCCTTGCACGATAGACCAGGTCTACTGCAAGACGAATCGCACTCGAACTCTCACTGTGCAACTCCACCTTCTCCTGAGTGATCCTAAGTTCCTCGGTGAGACCTCTGAGCCTGATGGCTCCTCTCGCGGTGTCTGGGTACTCCTGAGATGACTCTCTACCCATCTCCTCTACGGCTGCGAAGATTCTACCTCCGCCAAGGTCCTCTCTCCGTGCACACGCCCTTGCCACGAATCCTGCCCCGCTCCTCCGCTGGTCCTTCCTAGCTTTTTGCTGAGAACGGTCTCTGCTCTCTAAAGCTCTATCGAAGGAATCGCGATCTGAGGAGATCGCCTGAAATGCATGCGCTACTGTATCCTGTACTCGAGAGACGGTCTGACCTCTCTCCTCGCATCTCCCCTGACAATCGTGGTGCCAATCAGTCTATAGAGCGATCCTGAACGCTCTCCTCTCAAGACTGTCTGTGCGCCTCGCCTGACCTCCAAATACCCGCTGCTACTGGTATAAGAATACCCGGCAGCCTCCAGAGTGCCTAAAGAAAGCAAGCTCTTCCTCAACTCGGGCACATACCGAACGTCGGTGAGGGTCCTAACCACTCCATCAAACATCCTAATCCTGATGCTCCCGACTCCAGATATCTCACACTCTGACTGGTTCCCCATCCGAACACGACCACCTCCACAGTGCCTAATACTGGAGAACCATTCAATGTTCGGGCACATATGGAACGAACATCCTGTATCCATGATCCAGGAATCTGTGGTCCCGACTACCACGTCGCAGCTTTGTGAAACGTGTAGAACATCATCATCGCTCACGCACTCGGATGCCACTGCAGCCTGCTGAGGCACAGATTCTTTGCCCTTGAGTTTCCTCACTGGGCAGTTGGCCTTCCAATGCCCCTCCTCCTTGCAGTAGTAACACCTACCCCTGGACCTAGGTCGATCATCCTCCTTGCCTCCCCCTCTCGATCTCCCTCGGGATGGGTCTCTGCTCTTCACGAGCAGACCCTCGCTCGCACTCGATCCGGAACTGCTCCTCTTCTTATTAGAGAGAAGCATCGTCACCACTTCCTCCATCTTAAGGGTATCCTTCTCATACAACATGGTGGTGACTAAATGATCGAACGACCTCGGGAGTGAGGACAAGAGGAGAAGAGCCTGATCTTCCTCCTCGACCTTCACATCCATACTCCGTAACTGGGATACCAGCTTGTTGAACACATTCATATGGTCCAACAACTGCGTTCCATCGGACATCCTCAAGCTGTACAACTGCTTCTTCACGTACAGCTTGTTCGTGAGCGACCTGGACATGTAGAGCTCCTCGAGCTTCCTCCACAAGTCCACCGTAGTTTCCGCCTCGATAACGTTGTACATGACCTCGTCTGCTAAACACAGCTGTATGGTGCTGATGGCCTTGAGGTCCAGCTCATCCCACTCGTCGTCGTCTTTCACCTTAGCCTTCTCCTTTCCAAGGAGTGCCCTGTGAAGACCCTGCTGAACGAGTACGGCCTTTATGCGCTTTTGCCAAAGATCGAAATCGATCCGCCCATCGTATTTTGGAACCTCGAATTTGGCCGCCATTGAATTTGCTCACTGGTCCGAAGGTCGAACCTCCCTCTGATACCAATTGTTGTGCAAATGGCACCTGCCCGCGAGTACGGAACTCGTTGCGGACAATAGCAACGGAAGCAAAAATATTGAGCAAATAATGGCGCGCACAAAACAATCACAGATCGAGATTCCAAAACACAGAAAAAACCACAGACGACAAGAGATATACGTGGTTCGGAGTTAAGCTCCTACATCCACGGGGAGAGTGCGCCAGATCCACTAATCGAAAACAAAATCCGATTACAACACAGACACTCAACGATCCTCAACGGATCGACACTAACCTAAAATATGAAATAAAGAACAACAGGAGAACAAAGAAAACTCCCCTATCCGCAGTCTGGATCTGAATCTGATCTTCGCCTCTGCCACGCGTCGCTGCCCTCCGGCCAAGAAAGCCGCTGCCCTCTTCAAGATGAAGGAACCGCAGCCTTATGCCTTCTTTCACCGCCGAAGTTGTCGCCGCCGCTGGATCGCCGGAGCCGCCGGAGATGGAAACCTGCACCCGCCGCTGCCGTGGATCTTCCCTCTCCTTCACCGGAGATGGAGCCGATGCCGCTGCCGTGCACTAGATCGGAACTCCGATCAATCTTCCGCTGCCTCCGTCAACCACCACTCGCCTGCAAGATCTACTGCCGCTGCTGCCTGAGAAGAACCACCGGCCCAAGAATGCCGGAGAAGAAGCGCCTCTGCCCGATCTTGCCACCGCCGGATCCCAAGGATCGCTGGACCTACGTAGCCCTAGATCGGGCTTGCCGCTGTCGCCGGAGAAGAAACCCTAGACCGGGCTTGCCGCTGCGCCGTTGTCGCCGGAGAAGAAGACCGCCGCTGTCGCCGGAGAAGAAACCCTAGACCGGGCTTGCCGCTGCGCCGCTGTCGCCGGAGAAGAAGACCGCCGCTGTCGCCGGAGAAGAAGTCGCCGCTGCCCAAGATCGGGCCCTTGCCGCCGCGCCGAACCTCGCCGAACTGCTGCCGGATCTCCGACCGTCGCCGGAGAAGGAAGCGCCCGAAGCCGATTGTCTCTCCCGATCTCCCGATCCGCCGCTCCTTCTACTCCCGATGCCGCCTAGCCTGCCGGAGAAGAACCCTTGATCGGGTATAAAGCCCGATCCCTCGTCGGAGAAGAACCAACGCCGCCGCTCCGCTGGATGAAGCCGCCGCTCCTCGTCCGATGTCGCCGCTCGGTCGATGCTGCCGCCTCTCCCGTGGTTTTCTGATTAGGTTTAGGAATGCTAGATCGTTTTTTTTTTCTCTGTGCAAGTTATAAATATATAACAAGACACATAACCGAACCGGTCCAGCTGGACCGGTCCGGTTTGGAGGCATCACAATAACATAAATAATTTGACGCAGATCTACTACCATATTGTGCACGTCTTTTATTGGTTAACTTCCAAGTATGCAGTTATATCTAGGGTTTGTTCGGCATGGTTGTAGAGGTCGTGGATGGGATAGAAGGTGATATGAGCCGTCGATTATGAACATTTGGCCACAACTAAGGAACTTCATTCATTTTTACGTTCAAATTTAGTTTTTTTATTTGGTGGCAGTCATATTTAATATCATGTTAAACACATATTTTATGAGAATGATATTTTATTTTGTCCTTAACACACCAGAGCAAAAACTTAGAATATAAACTTCCTACCAAGTAAAATCTCATCATTATCTATCTATGATTAATTTTTTATCATCATTTTTATAAATAAAATTAATTAGTATCTTTCATTATATTTCAAATCAACTTTAATAAAGTTGACATGCATAATTTAGGCCTATAGTAAGTTTAGGTGCTCTAATAAAAACAGTTTCAATTTAATGGATTCTTATCATTAATTTCTTATAATTTAAGAATAGATTTCTTATAATTTAAGAATAGAATGCAATGGCTTAAATAGACATTTTATTTTATTTTTAAAAGATAATTTATAATATATGTTAAGTCAATGGACGATGTCCCGACGAATGCCACAGTATGTATGTATGTATGTATATACAAGTGACAGATACGGGGCTCTGCCCCTACGTCCAACTACGACACAGAGGGCCCCCGTGCCCCGCGTGATAATATTTCAGCCAAGACATTATCCCAACGCGACGGTGCTTCCGTTGCTCGCAAACCCCAAGTGTTGTACGCTCGCCATGCGCATGAGTTTGCAATATGTTTAATAAAAAGAAATAAAATTAATGAATACCCGCAATTTAAAAGAGTAAGAAGTCTAAGAATTGACCGACATAGATGATCAACTGTATACTGTAAAGCTAACAAATTTTCATCGAAATAGGGCTCCTTGTCGCCGGCAAGGAAATTTAAGCTCTATTTGTTTGGGCGTTTTGGAGCTCCGTTTTGGGCAAACGCCGCCGGATGGCGGGTAAACAAATGAACCTCCGGCGGCGTTTGCTCCGTTTCCACCCGTCCGCCTTGAGAAACGCCCCAAAAAGCTCCGTTTGGAGCAGCCACCTCCCCCCTCCGTTTCGAACACTCCGTTTCCACCCGCCGGATCGATCCGCCACCGCCGAAACAAATGAAGCCTTAGTAATTACAATAATAATAATAATAATAATTATTATTATTGTTATACAGTGTATATGCCCATGGCAGGGCATGATTGCGTCATCTCTTACATCATCGGCCTTCATTGTTTTCAGGGACTATCACTTTTGAAAAGAATCAAATTTAAGGGCCGATAGGCTCATGACGTCATCTCCTTCTAGCTTCATCTAATTATATAAAATTTCAATTAATAATAATTGTTATTAATTATTTCTGTTTGCTGAAGTTTTTTTTACAGTGCATATATAATTAATAGATTATGTCATTTTAGCTATATATGTTAAATCAATTCTACTGACTTATCATGGATTATAAAATAAAGGAATATTACTTTTATCATCTATTTGGACCATTGTTTATGAATTAGGATATACATTTGCATACTTTATTAGTGATCACATCTTCAAATTGTCTTTAATTTACTACTAATTGTTGTTCTCCATCATCTGTTGCACCAACTTCAGATTCGTTAAGGTTTGACCCTTGTATCAAATTAAGGATGGGGACCTGCATGAGATTGACATGAGGTTTTTTTAAAAGATCAACAAAACATGTTCTTTTCCGCATGGTAAGAAATAGTGATATATAACCTGTAATTCGTCGAAATTAGAAGTACCCAAGCAGATGGCTATTCGTAGACCATTGGGCGAGCAGAGACGAGCTTGGGCGAGCAGAGGCGAGTATTGGCGAGTACCTCGCGAGTTTGGGCGAGTAGACCCTTGGAACTCGCTGGCAGAAGCCGGATACTCGCTTATACTCCCATAGGATTTTTTTATAAATAGCCCCCCATGAGTACTAGAAATGACACTTTTGGAAGAGGTGGAGGTCCCCCAAGTGGATACTCGCCAAGTTCATGTCTGCCTAGTATCTCGCCCAGCTTTTGATTGCGGAAGGGAAGTTTCTCCCAAACTTCCGGGTGTACAACCCCGTGTCCGGCGAGTAAGGCCGCCCGGGACCAAACAGATCGGGCTGAAGGCAGTAGGCGAGCTCGGCAGTAGGGAAGCCGAGCCCGAGCTCGGTATTCGTCGACCAGAGATCGGCGATTGTCGACCGGAGATCAGTATTCGCCGACCCCGAGCTCGGCATTCGTCGAGCTAGTCCCAGCTCGCGTCCTCCCAGTGGAACTCGACAACAGTGGGCGAGCAAGACCTGCCGAGATGACCAAGCCCCCAGCTCGCCTGGATGAACGAGGTACTTTTTACTGTTTTGCCCCCGCTGGTCTGCCTATAGCCCTTCAAGACAGCGAAGTTTGGCTGTTGGCAGGCCCAACCAAGGGTTTTCTGGTAATTTCAGGTCAGCTCTTTTGGTTATTGACAGTCCGGATTCCAAAAACTATAAATAGGACCCAAGGGGTACCCCAGAAAGCACGCTTCCTGTGCCTTCCTGCTCCAGTTTCTAAGCGCTTTCTGAGGGTACCTTAGCTCGGCTTCTGGCTAAGAAGGGGAAGCGCTCTGAGATCTTCCGGGTTTGTGGTGGGACCTCCCCGCCGAGCCCTTGGGTCGGTCTTTCCTTGTTTTCCTTGTTGTTTTGCTTGCAGGAGTAAAGTAGGCGCGAGACCACCCCTTCCCCAAGGGCGAACTCCACAGGAGATCGAGAAATCAGTTTCAACACTGGGTACGTGGTGTGACCTCCCTGCTGGAGCACTTGGGGTGTGCTTTTAGATATTTTTCTCTCTCCCGCGATCGTCATTTGAATTATGACGTCATACCGCAGTATTGGTAATCTTAGGCTGCCTTGATCCAAATTTTTGAAATAAGGGATTTTCCCGACTTCAACTAGTGAGATAGTTGATTTTAAGTAATAAAAGACACTTTTATTTTTTCTTGATATCTTCCCCATAAATGCTCTTCAACTACTCATCAACTTTCAATTGGTTAAGTATATTATATTATATGGGGTCTTACTTTATTTGTATAATAACACATTTCATAATATCTAAAATAGTGTCCGCTCTAGTTCAGCTCAATCACTCTAAGATGAATTGCGCAATTTTATCTTTTTTTTCATAAATCCTCTTGGGAGGTCACACAACTTAGAATTACTCATATCAAAACAGGCTTACCTATGGAATTCCCAACACAACTTCACGATTTGCTTAGAAAAGACACATTTACTATTTGGGGTTTTATATTGCTTACACTTAATAACTTTTCATTCAATTGTAAAGTGTGACTCATTTCATTATTTTATCTCTTTTCACATAAAGGTCTACCATTCTAGAAACATAGAAGATGTTTATCTTTGAGTTTTATCGCTCAAAGATATTCTTCACCCTCATTAAATGTAAGATAAAATGATAAATGACATCACTTAATTTTATTTGAATAGTGATTGATATATGTAATTTAGATTAAGCACTACAAACGACATTTATAGTAGAAATAAATGAAATTTGATGAACACAAATGAGGGAGATAAGACTCTTGAATGAGGATGCTAGTGATGGTGATGTTGATGTTTTAAATAGCAAGTAGAATAAATTGTAGGTAGAAAGGGGCATAAAACACGTGCAAGTTCGATGGATGACTAAAGTGATAAAATCATTCAATTTTTTGAATCATATTTAATTTTTTATAATGATTTAAGATTTATTATAAAGAATAAAATATAACACAATATTTTTTGATATAGAGTTATTATAAGAGAATTACTATTAGCAGTCCATAAATGGCTATTCGCAGTCCATTTCTAAACCACTTATTATTTAGCTCGCAGTCCTTAAATGGATATTCGCAGTCCAAAATGAAATGAAAAGTTCTCCTTTATAAACCCCTTATTATTTAGCTCGCACCTCATATTTCACCGTAGGTTTTACTGTTTCCCACCCCCGGACGTCTTTCCACCTGGAAGTCGTCGCCCCTGCGTCCTCTTCTTCCCCGAACGTCGTCCTCTGATAGAGCTTGGCCAGAAGCATTAAAAAAGCTCTGTATATGTAGTGATTTGGCGGCAGCAGAGCATAGGCAAAATGAAGAATCATCTTCATTAACATGTGCTATTCCTCTCTCGTTAATTCTCATTCACCGGCTCCAAGGCTTCTTTTGCTGGCGATCTAAACTTTTTTGGTATGGACAAGTTCTGCTTGTGCTCAAATTTTTATGGTTTAGAAGTCATGTTTCTCTCCGGATATCTTTTGCTTGCGATCTTCATGTCTATGCTTAATCATACCAAAATTTGTCATCCTCATGCTAGCATCGTGACTGCTCTTGCTTGTTCTCTGCAGCAAATGTCCTCCCAAAAACTCATGAATCCCTAAATCAACACTTTTGCTCATTTTAAAAATTTTGTATTTAATTGGATTTTTATTTATTTTTTATTCTACCTAAGAATTTTGTTTGTACTGCGAGTTTTATTTTGGACTACGATTATCATTTATGGACTGCGAATAAAAATGGACTGCGAATAGCCATTTATGGACTGCTAATAGTAATTCTCTATTATAAATAGCAAAATTAAAATATCATGCAATAATTTGAGATATTTTATTACTTTTTATCTCTATTTCTAAAAAAAAGTTCACATCTTTCAATATATATTGATTAGGAAGAATAAAATTAAATATCATAAAATAACTTACATATTTTATTACTTATCATCAATATTTCTAATAGAAAACGTCACATCTTTTAGTGTATAATCATTATTGATGGGGCTTCCTAGACTCGGTCCGGTCAAGTCGCGGTCTGTCAAGCACAACCCGAGTTGTTATCCGCATCCTGCCTGACCGCGCGCAATGCGGCGTGCGGTCCGCTCCCGCACACACACTCGGGGGAAGTGCATACCTGGGAGCGTGCACGCATCTAGGTGCAGCAACTCCTAGGCGCGCACCCCTCTACGCACACCTCTAAGCGCGCGTAGGATGACCAACAACATGCTTTTGCACGCTGTCGTGCCGCTCTGACCGGGCGGCTTCCAGAGAGGTGATAGAGAAATAAAAATATTATTATTTGTAAAAAGAAACAAAATGACATTTTTTAAAAAAATATTTTTTTTTCCACAAATATTTCGCAATAAAAAAAATTTTGTGGCTATTTTGCAACAAAAATATCGTTACTATTCCAGCTTGACGGCGAGATTGCACCGGAGAGAGAGCAGCTCGACGAGATTTCACGAGAGAGAGAGGAGCTCGACTTGATTGAACGGAAGAGTGAAAAGTTGAGCTTGATTTGGGGACAATCGACACTAGTTCTTCCATTAAATATCTCATGCAAATTCTTTTTATTAAAGAGGCTAATAAAATAAAATTGGAGGGAAACAAAAATTTTCCTCCATAAATATTTTAATGCAAAAATATTAGCATGAGATTTTTGAAAGGAAATATTTCTTTGCAATTTATCAACAAAATATTTCGTTGTTATTTTTGCCACAAAAAATTTTGTTCCTATTTTTGTAACTAAAAACAAATATTTTATGCGTTGCTAAATTTTTTGCTAATTAGCAACAAAGTAGTTAGCATTTCTAATTTTCGTTGTTAATTCATGTTTTTTTGTAGTGCCTTTTTTTCCTGCACCAGGTTAGTGCCACTGCCCCTAACATGTGCGGTGTTTCCTTCTTCCTGACGGGCGGACGCCCGTCCGCCGCCAGCCGCCCCTAATAGGGGCGACCTCTTTCTCACCGGGACGAGCGACTGTTTCGTCGCCCGTCCTCCCCCGGCACCGCCAATTTGCGGTTTCCTCTCCCCCTCGGTCGGCCGGCCTCTCCTCGGTGGCCGGCCAAGTCCCTCCGGTCAAGCGTATCCTTCGCCGGCGAGCAATCCCCCCCCCCCCCCCCCCCCCCCCGCCCGCCGCCGCCGCCGCCGCCGTCCATCATGTGCATTCTCCGCCGTCCGATCACACTCCCGCGAACACCGTCCGATCACACTCCCGTGAACGCCGTCCGATTACACTCCCGCGAACGCCGTCCGATCACACTCCCGAGACAAGAAACAGAGGGTAAGACGCGCTGAGCGCGCCTCCGAGCCTCAAAGCACCAGACATCAGAACGTGTACAGCAAGCTGCTCCCACCTTCAGAAATTATTAGAAGACTGCAAAATACAACGAGCGCATCGCTCCCCACAACACTCGAAGAAATAATTAGGCTTATGAGTGGTGATCTGTCACCCTCCAGGTTCTCTCTCTCCCCAATAGTTGTAACAAGAGGAGTTCTGTCGCCCTCGAGTTCTTGAAAAAACACTGTAACAACACTCAGATCTAGTGGAGGTTTGGTCAGCTCAAATCCGACCACGTGGTTTTTCACTCAGTTGACTGGTTTTTCACGTAAAAAAATTGTCTCGTCAGCTTTTCTTTCTGTGACTGTGTGTGCACTCGACGGCTCCGTGAGGTAAGACGGTCTAAGTTAATCCGGTCCAACTGGGGCGTCGAGTTTGGCCGCAACAATTATAAAAAATGAAATGTTGAAATATCATAAAATTAGTTGGTTGATTTTATAATTTTTCTTCAAATTTTTAAGGAAAGGAATATTTTATAATTTAAGAAAATTTGGAGGGGAGGTAAATATAATTTCAAAAGATAGAGGGGTGCAACATGTAATTATTCATAAACATCATCCCCCTCAACACAAACTATCTCATGTATAAAATATATATATATTCTAATATTCCCCATGTTTATTAACAATATTTTATTCTCATGGTTGAAATAAGGGTCCCCATGAAATTTCTGAGTCGAGCCCGTTGAAGTAAAAGTTAGTCCAACCGGTCCAGCAACACGCAAAAAACCGTACGCGCCCGAGAAGACCGAGCAAATGCGCCAGACCAGCGCCCAAGCATGCACGACGACCAACATGCGTGTGCTGTCCGTGTGTGCGCGCGCGACCATCCCGCGCGGTCCTGGGTGGCCGCACCCCGCGCGGCTGCGCACTGCACGCGCCCCGCGCACCGCCGGCGGACCCCACCGCCGATGGCGACCCTCGCCGTTGCCGGCAATCTCCCCCACCTCCGTCTGTCGCCGCCTCCGAGCAACTTGCCCGGGCCGCCCGAACTGTCCGGGGGGAAGGGGGCACTCCTGTCATTTTGGCAAAAATGGTGATCCGCGTGATTGAAATTGAGCGACGACATTCGTCAACACAAAGCACTCACCGAGACAATTACTGACGTGTCTCTCTAGAAAACTATAAATAGACCCTCAGACCTTCATTTAAAGCCAAACAACTTCAGAGAAAACAGAGAGCTCTGAGATTTTCCGGCGAGATCGTGGACTTAGACTGATCCTTCGCTCAGAAACTCGCTGTGCTCTTCACCTTGCACTACAGTTCTCTCACGCCTCAAGTGACGTCAACCGTCTCCGCGAGAGCGCTCCCATCTAGGCTTCGATTAAACGAGAGCGCAACCTTCAGAAACTCCGTGTACTTAGAATATTTTTAGCCGGAATGCTACCACCAAGGTTCTGCGAGCTCGGTGTCGTCTCAAGGCTGGAGCGCTTTCATTGAGGCTCCGATGATTTAGTTATTTTTTCTCATTTTCCGTGCTAGTAACAGAGTAGGGGCATGCCGCCCTCCGAGATCAAATCAATCTTTGTAACACTCCAAGAATCTAGTGGATTTTGGCTCGGCATAGTTCTAGCAACGTGGGTTTCACCCTTTTCGGGGATTCCACGTAAAAAACATCTCTTGTTTATTGCTGCGGTTTTCTTTAACTGATTGTATGCCCAGCTAGACTAAGAGCTAAGACGGTCTGATTCTCCGAATAGGGGAAAAAGCTGGTCAACCTTCAACAAACATAACATATGTTATTCGTGCCAATTAATTCGAGAGAAATTTCACTGCCCCGAAGAGAAGAATTATTTGGGACCATTGCTTTGGACAGTTGTTATGCGAACTATAAATTTATAGTGCATATAACAATTTCCTTATTTTAAGGTACACTAGCCAGCTCGAATTTTCGGGAAAAATTGTATGTCATTTAGATGAATCTGATTTTTCCCTCAAAAAATTATTTTAAATTAGGGCTATGCATATTATTCGAAACTTGAAAGCCGTTCAAAAATTAGAATCAGTTAAAATGGATTCGACTCAATTGAGTTGATTCAATTTTTCTCGAATCTGATTTCATGTCGATTTTGAGTCAGCCCTAAATCACTCGAAATATGATTAGAATCAACTCAAATTAAGTAAAAAACTAAAAATATTATATATCTATTAATATATATATATATATATATATATATATATATATATATATATATATATATATATATATATATATATATATATATATATATATATATATATATATATATATATATATATATATATATATATCTTTATACTATAAGCAAAGAGCAAAAGAGCATGGTGTAACATTTGGATGCCCAAAATACCCTTCATAATGGTGTAACATTTATTCCCTAAATACCCCTCATATAATCAACTCTCTTTTTCATTTATTTGGGTCTTTTTGTATGTGAAAACATATGTTTTTTTACAAAGTAAAAAATATAAACGTGATTTAGATTTTTTTACGGTCATTTTGAGTACTCATATGTATATGTTGCGGGCGTAGCCCGCAGCGACACATATAGCAGGGCGAAGCCCGTGCGGAGGCAGGCGAAGCCCGCCTAGAAGAGTCCGAAGACCACCCAAGAGCTCTCCCCTCCTTTTTATTTATTTGGGCCGGATCTTGAGTGGTCTTTTTAGTCATTTCTTCTTATACTTTGAGAACTCTTCTTATAGATGCGGACGAAGATCACCCAACTCGCAGACGACAAAAATGATTCAGTCTGATTTAGCCACCCTGTTCGACATATGGTAGATTTTGAGAACGAATGTCGCTCCCACGACAAATGTCGCCCACAAGATAAATGTCGCTCCCACGACAAATGTCGCCCCCTCGACAAATGTCGCACCCACGACCAATGTTGCCGCCTCAGCCAAATGTCATCCCCTCGACAAATGGTGCACCCTTGACAAATGTCACACCCACGACGAATGTTGCCCGCACGGGGTCCCCCGTGCACGACTACTTGTATATATATATATATATATATATATATATATATATATATATATATATATATATATATATATATAATATATATATATATATATATATATATATATATACTAGCATCTTCGAACGGGCTTCGCCCGCAATCAAGCGGGCTTCGCCCGCTTGACCTCCCGGCGGGCTTCGCCCGCCCTCCGCCGGCGTTCGCCCTTTCTCGATGCGTCGCTCCGCAATCATTTAGTTTCGCCCGCCCCCCGGCGGGCTTCGCCCGCCCCCGGCGGGCTTCGCCCGCCCCCGGCGGGCTTCGCCCGCCCCCGGCGGGCTTCGCCCGCCCCCGGCGGGCTTCGCCCGCCCCCGGCGGGCTTCGCCCGCCCCCGGCGGGCTTCGCCCGCCCCCGGCGGGCTTCGCCCGCCCCCGGCGGGCTTCGCCCGCCCCCGGCGGGCTTCGCCCGCCCCCGGCGGGCTTCGCCCGCCCCCGGCGGGCTTCGCCCGCCCCCGGCGGGCTTCGCCCGCCCCCGGCGGGCTTCGCCCGCCCCCGGCGGGCTTCGCCCGCCCCCGGCGGGCTTCGCCCGCCCCCGGCGGGCTTCGCCCGCCCCCCGGCGGGCTTCGCCCGCCCCCGGCGGGCTTCGCCCGCCCCCGGCGGGCTTCGCCCGCCCCCGGCGAACATTTAAAATAATTCTAAAATAAATCTTTAAATAATTTTAAAAAAATCATTTAATTATTAATTATAAAAACATATTAATTAAAACTTTTTTAAAATAAAAAAAATAAAAAAAAAAACAAAAAAAAAACCCCGCATCCCGCAATCCCCCACGGCCTCAGCCCGCCGCCGCGGCGGAGCCGCCGGCGGCCTGCCCGCCGCCCACCGGCGGGTTCGCCGCCCTCCGGCGAACCCGCCGGGGGTTGTCCGGCGGCTCACGGGCAGGGCCACCGCCGGCGGTGGCCCTGCCCGTGAGCCCCAAACTGGAGCTCACGGGCAGGGCCACCGCCGGCGGTGGCCCTGCCCGCTCGCCACCGGACAACCCCCGGCGGGTTCGCCGGAGGGCGGCGAAACCCGCCGGTGGGCGGCGGGCAGGCCGCCGGCGGCTCCGCCGGCGGCGGCGGGCTGAAGCCACGGGGGGCGGGATGCGGTATCGGGGAGGTATCGAGGGTGGATTGCAAATGAACAGTAACTCTGCTTTTGATTTGGATAATTGCAGGCCTCCGGTTTTGAATCCAAGGGCTCCTATTTGATGTAGTTTGATCGGACGGTCAAGATGAGTTTCATGGTGTGATTGTAGATATGCATATTGTTTTATATGATAAAGATATATATTAAAAAACACTAAAATTTAAACTTAACCAAAAAGAGTGAAGAGTTTAAGTGTTTTATTTGCTAAATTTAGATCTTATCCAATTTAATTTTGAGCCAACTAAGAATAAAAAGAAAAATGCTTAATTTTGAGGCATCTCGATTCGATTTCGAGATGACTCGAAATCGTGTCATTTTGATTCGAGACGACACGACTCGAAATCGATTTTGATTTTGAGCTGAGTTCGACTCGAAAATTTCGATTTCGAGTCAAACCCAAATCACTCGAACTCGACTCGATATCAGCCCTACTTTAAAGAACCTTATAATTAGACAAGTGACAGTGCACAGGGCCCTCCCGTGCCCCGCGCGACAGTACCTGGCTCGTGGCGGGATTTGCCAGCCCGACCCCGTCCCTGCGCGACAGTGCATGAGGCCCCCATGCCCTGCGCGACAATACTCCGGTGCCCCAAGAGGAATCCTCCCGCCTCCGGCGGGCGCCTTCCTTATCGCTTTTCCCTCCTCTGACCTCAATGGAATCCCATTGGCCCACCACACCACAATCCGATCCCCATCTATCTTTCCTTTCAAAGTCCGAGTCTTCAACCACCTCCCTCCCCAACTCCAGTCGAGCCACCCCAGCCTTCTTCATCCAAGCCACCTTTTGATCCCTTCCCTACCCCTTTCGACCCTCAAGCAGTCGGATTTCACTATTCCCCCACTCCTAGCCTCCTTCCAGTCTCTCCACAACGACCCCACAACTTTCACCATCCCAGTAGCCCACCCGAAGACCAATTTTCCCCTCTCCTAGCCACCAAACAACAACTCCTACACCTCCATACAACCACCACCACCAATAAATGGACAACCACTGGTTCTTAGCTAAGAAGGAAATATAGTAGAAACCTCCGACCACCAAAGAAATAAGAGAGCATCAGTGTTATCAAAAGAGAATGCTGAATTTTCAACTTACTTGGACGGGAAGTTTCAAATTTTAGGAAAACAACTCACATCTTTGGGATTGACCGGGACGCATGAATTGTTAGAAGGGGCGTGCGGCGGTTCAACCCATCTCGCAAGGTATTCAGGCTGCCTTCCTTAAACTCCTTTAGAGGGCTGCAGCCCAACTGACCTAACCCATCTCCATGCCCACAGGCGGGTTGTTGGTGGCCACATCCTCCCTTAGATGAACGAAACTCAATAGTCAAACACACACCACAGGGACTTCCTAGGAGATCACCCATCCCGTGACTACTCCAGCCCGTACATGCTTAACTATGAAGTTTTTCCATTTCTCATCATCAATTCAGCTGCATCTCAATTAAAGAAAGACTATTAGGCTAACTATTAGTCAAATCAAATATCTACATCATACAAGTAAATTAATTACTCCTACAAATCAATTTAAACAAACAAAAACAATGTTCATGCCTCTTTGGTCAATTATTAAGCTACCATCAGTTTATATTTTTTTCAGTGATTGGAATGGTGGTTGTAGCATGCTTATTATGTAATGGAATTTGTTGGGGATGAACCTCATTTTATAGAAAATAAGGGGTGCACATAGTCAAACCCCCATGATCTCCACCCAAAAGGAGTCGGATCATGGGTTTGACCGCGCATGCGATCACCACACCTGATCCTCCCGCGCACCGATCTCATTATGCACACAAAAGGAACCGCCGCCGGCGTCACCCCGCGGGCCGCCGACCGCCGCCCCATCCCGGTCGCCGTCTTGTCACCAAGGGTCGGTCAAGCCGGCGGCCCCTCCTTGGCTGCCGCCTCGCGGCCAAGGGGCGGCCGCCGCCTTTCGGCCAAGGGGCGGCCAGGCCGGCCGCCCCTCCTTGGCCGCCGCCTTGCGGCCATGGGGTGGTCGGGCCGGCCGCCCCTCCTCGACCGATGGCAACCTGCCTCGGCGAAGGCAGCGATGCGATCAACGTTTGCCCATGAAGGCCCACTCCCGCAGTTCGATCAAGGGGGAGCATAATCGGTCGTTTGAGCCACACGTAACCACCCACTAACCACCAGGTTAGTGGGGAGAATTTCATTAATATTTTAATGTTTATTTAATAGCGGTCTCCAAATAGCGGGATACGCGCACCAAAAACTATAGTAAAGATATTTATGTGGTGGTTACGGTGTGCAGACAGACGCATAACCACCGTAACCATCTCCCGGAGCCTATAAAAGGAGCCACGGACCTCATTTCTCATCATCTTCTTCTGATCTTTCTCTTCGGAGTCTTCTTCTTCCTCAGATCGAAGCTCTGCAATTTTCCTCCTATGATCCACCTCCGAGCCACCTTCGAGCCATACCCGATCCACAAGCGGGTCAAGTCACAACCACCTGGCGAAGCCGAATCTCTCAAGTTCCAAGCGGTCCCCGCAACTGCAAGATCAAGTGTGTCGCCTCTCACCTAAAATCAACAAGTTGCTATCCGAAAACCACTAGCGCAAAACACAATCTGTAACAACTCCCGGCGCGACGGCCTGTCGTCCGCCGCGTGCAAAGTGCTCTCCCACCCCATAATTGTAACAAGAGGTGACCTGTCACCTTCGACTTCACAAACTATCTATAACCACCCGAAAATAGTGGATTTTGATCGACATAGATCCGATCATGTGAATTTTTACCCAGTTGAGGAGTTTTTCCACGTTAAAACTGCTTGTGTACAATCAACCTACTCATTTGGCTGTGTGCGCTCGACCATCCCGAGAGCTAAGACGGTCCAAGAATTCTGGCCTGACCGGGACGTCGAGTTGTTCTGTAATAGGATTCATTCTTAAAAAAAAATACTTTTGTGTATGAAGGCTATAAAAGAGCAGGTGGTTTGTGGATATAATGAAATGTTTGAATTTTTTCCAAATCATGAAGATTCTTGCTATATTCAACATGTCTATGTATATATAGCTATACCCACTACTTGAACTCTGTCAGTAATTCTTGAGCACAATCTTATTATAGCCAATAGATACAAAAATTTGTGATATCAATTTATTCTCAATGCAAAATCAAACTCAACAAAGGTGGTTCTCAGGGTCAAAATGAAAGAAAGAAGAGTAACGATTGGGCGGGCTTGAGGTAGGGTTTGGCTGTGATGGTTTGAGATATCAGGATTTTAGCGGTTGTGTGGGACGGGGGTTTTGTCTTAATCGTTATTTGCAGGCCTTATTTCTTAGATCCAACGACTGCGATTTGCTCTATGGTTCATTTCCCGGCTTCAAATGCATCAATAAATTTTTCTTTTTATAATATAGATTTATCTGAAATCCCCAGGTAAAGTTTAATGTCATTTAAACCAACGTTTTGAAAACCGGACCGGACCGGCCAGTAGGACCGGTCGAACCGCCGACCGGTCCTGTGGCCGGTCCGGTCCAAAATTCAAACCGTTTCCGTTGGGAACCGACTGAAAACCGAGAAACCGTCCGGTCAGACCGGCGGACCGCTAACCGGGTCCGGTTATTCATAACCGGGCGGGTTTATTTTCCTCAGTTAAGATCAAATTCAATGATCTGATTTTGCGGTTGGGAGTCAAATTAGGGCAATACTTTAGTATTTCACTATTTCTTCATTTCAACCTTTCCATTCCAGTGGCTTTCCTTTCAATCGGGCGATCTGCAGAACAATAGAGGCGGCGGGAGCGACCTAGCCTTCTTCTTCTTCCTTCGGCATTGGTGAAGTCGAATACCAGGAGGGCTCGAGCAAGATTATCTTCTTCTTCCTCCGATCAAAGTCCTTCCTGTGATCCTAGGTATTTTTTTCTACCACTCCACCATATGATATTTATTTGTTTCTTTTTTGATCACTGTGATGATGTAATCTATCATCTCTGGTCTTTCGATAATCTCTGGCCTTCCTCCTACCCCTTTCATGTTACCTGCGAAATCTCATGTTACCGTCATTTCTTTCTCGTTGAAGTCACAGTCAGTCCGCTGTCTGCCGATTTCTGGGTGCAGTTCAAGGCTAAATCCTAATTCATGTAGCTCGTCCTTGAACAATGATAAGAGAAAAAAGAGAATTTCATCTGTTTTTCTTAGCTATTTACCAGAGTCGAACTGGTATAGGAAAGTGGACTCCTTTTTTGACTCAAATCTGTCTTCTAAAGGAAGAAGGCCAGGCAGTAAAGTTGGATCTGTTGCAAATTGCATTCACAATTTTGATGGATGTGTTTTACAAAAGCGGATACTGCAGGGAAGCAACTTTATTGTTGTTTAAGATCATGATTCAGATGAGTTTGTCTATAGATTCTAGTTTAATTTCTTCTCCCGGTCATGGTTATTGTAATATTGGGAGGATGGAAATCTAAATCAAGCATATTCATTATTTTTTGGGATTGTTAGAGGATAGAATCATAGAAATATAAAAAATAATTTATGCAAAAAGGAAGACTGTGATCATTGATCGGTTTAATATAATTAATGTTTATACTTTATAGTTAATGACTTAATGTTCAATAGAGTTGATCTTTTAATTTATAAGTTCTGTTGATACTTGATACTTGATAGGTTGCCTTTCCGACAATTTCTGTTTGAAGCCCTTGATGGCGTGTTTGAAAAGATTTTACTCGCACTGTTGCTAGTTGCTACTTGCTACTGTTGTCGACCTCCTTGCATCCACAGAACTTACTCTGCTGTCGGCCTCTTTGATCCACTCTAAGTTGGTATGAATTTTACTTTTGCCACTTGTCTGTACATTTTTATGTTTATGGGATGTTTGTCTGCCTTGCTCATGATAAGTTGATAACTTTGCATATTTTTATTGTTGTATGATGATGATTGTGTTGATTCATGAAAATTCTGTAGTGGTGCAGTTTTATTTACTTATTCACGATGATTGTATTGATTACTTGATTCACGATGCTTGTGTTGTTAATTGTTATTCACATATTCTTATGCTTTGAAGTATTGTGTTTACTTGATTATTCAGAGAATGGATGTGCCTACCGAGCCATCTAACATATCTACACAAGTTGTGCGTGAAAAAAATGATCCAGGTTGGAATCATTTTAGTCTAATCCAGAGTTCTGATGGGAAAAAAACACTATAAGTGTTTACACTGTGGAGTGATTTATAAGGGTGGAAGAATTAATAGAATGAAGTAACATCTAGCCGGTATAAAAGGAAATATTGGTGCTTGCAAAAAAGTTTCACATGATATTCGAAATCAGATGCAGGAGAATTTGAGAGTGATTTCTGACAAAAAACAGGAAGCACAAGAATCCTTGGATAGCGTAAATCCATATGGTGATCATGTTAACGATAAGAGAACATCTTCTATTGCTAAGTCTTAAAATTCTATAGTAGATGATAAAGGAAAAAAGAAAAATTGATTAAATTGAAAACTATTTCGCTCCTAGGACATCTGCAGGATCACAACCATCTTTGAAAAGTGTAATGGCATCAAAAGATGTAGTTCATCGTGCTGATATGACAGTAGCAAGATAGTTCTTTGATAGTTGTATTCCTATGAATGCTTTGAATTCAGCTTTTACACAAAAAACTATCGATGTAATTGCTGCAATTGGACCTGACTATAAGTTGCTTTTATACCATATGATGAGAATTAATTTACTGAAAGACTGCAAAGAAGAATGTCATCTTCTTATAGATTCATATAGAGAGCATTGGAGAGTAAGTGGATGCACATTGATGGCAGATGGTTGGACTGATAGGAGAAATAGAATATTGATTAATTTTTTAGTTTATTCTCATCGGGGCATTTCTTTTTGTAAATTTGTTGATGCTTCTGATGTCACAAAGGATGCACCGACGCTATGCTCTTTATTTTCAGAAATTGTTGAATGGATTGGTCCAACAAGTGTGGTTCAACTTGTTACTGATAATGCGACAAACTACAAAAAAGTAATGGAGCTACTACATGAAAGGTATGACAATATTTATTGGTCACCATGTGCTGCTCATTGCATAAATTTGATTTTAAAATATATTGAAAGTTTGAGTCATGTGATGGACATTACAAGAAATACTTCGAAGATTACAATATTTATTTACAACCATATATTCCTTTTATCTTTGTTGAGGAAAAAAGAAGGATGGAAAGAGATCGTTCATCCGGGAGCAACTTGATTTGCCACAACATTTATTACATTGAAAAGTGTATATGAACATAAGCATGATTTGCAAGTTCTAGTAACAAGTAAATACTATACTGATTCCAAACTTTCAAAAACAAGCAAAGGTCATGATGTTGTTAGTATAATTTTAGATAATCACTTCTGGAACATGTGTTTGGCGATGACAAAAGTTACAGGTCCGCTAATAATATTATTGTGAATTGTTGATTCTGATGAGAAGTCATCACTTGGCTATGTCTATGACGGAATGTATCGAGCAAGAAAGGGCATTAAAGTGATTTTCAAAAATGTTAAGATGTTGTATAAGCCATATACACTTATTATCAGAGATAGATGGGATCGTCAACTTCGTCCAAGACTTCATTTCGCGGCTTATTTTTTGAACCCTTCATTCCAATACGATCAAGTCAACTAATCTAATAAACCCGAAGTTGTGCAAGGTTTAATTGATCTTATTGGTAATAAAGACATTTGTGATAAATCATCAGTTGCAATGAATGAGGTTAGGTTATATCGTGATCAACTTGAAAGCTTTGGGAAGCCAATCACAATCAAGATGTCAAAAGAAATGCAACCTGGTCAGTACAATAAAGAATTAATTTGAATATATATTTTTGTTTTTCGGATTTAACTTTACTTGTTGACTATTGTTTTTAACTTTTTATCCTTATTTTTTAAATGAATGGTGGAGAATGATTGGTTCTAGTGTTCCACAATTACAAAAATTGGCTATTCGTATACTTAGTCAAACTTCATCATCCTCTGGTTGTGAAAGGAATTAGAGTGTCTTTAGGCAAATTCATACAACTCGAAGAAATCACCTCGAACATCAAAAACTAAATGATCTTGTGTATGTTCGCTACAACCTTAATATGAGAGATAGATATGATTATCCATGCATGTGAAGTTTTAGTTTTTACACTTTTACTTTTATGTTATAAAGTTCTAAATGAGTAAATGTGAATTTTGTCTTGTGCATTGTAATTTTTTGTAGGACATACTTCAAAAAAAGAAGTTATGATCCTCTTGATTACACGAGTATTGATTCTATGGATTTTTGGGTAGTTGAGGAAGAGCCGGCTCCAGAGCTTAATTATAATGATTTAGAGAGTGAAATCTATCAAGAAACTGCAATGCCAATTGTTGGAGAAGTTCAATCCTATAATCATCAAAATGAACAAACTAATGGTAATTTATATAAATAATCAAATATAAATATGCTCATATATTTGACTACTTATATGTGAAATGATTGATTTTTTTCTAATTTGATTATTCAGGTGATGAATGTGCAGATAATATTTTAGAACATGCCGATCTTGAAGAATTTGCAGCGAATTCATTTGATATACTTGATTTAAATTATTGATAACATATTATGGTGATGTTTTTGCATTACTTTCATAGTTAATTGTTTTATCTTTTTACACTGCATTACTTTGCATGGTACGCACATTCTTGTAGCAAATTGAAATTTTGTACTGTTTAAGTGTTTTTTAATTACTAGCTAATGGAATGATTGTAAATTTATAATATTTTTGTGAATTTGTTGCTTCTTAAATAGAGATCATCAAGCTTCTATAATTTATTTTGCAAAAATATCTCATGGTCTCTATATATCAGTATATGTAGCTAAACCCGGTTCAACCCCGGTTCAACCGATTCAACCGGTTAAACCTTGAACCTCTCCTCCTTTCGGTTCAATGTCCGTTCCGGTTCTGAAAACCTTGATTTAAATAATTAAACGTGCCTGAATATTTCAAAATTCACTTTAAAGACCCTGATTTATCCAGGTTATGACGCGCTTCGAGCACAAAATGCCTCATGCGCGCGGGATGCAAAATTTCTAGGTCTGAGTCCCGGACCATCTGCGACCAGTAATATGCCATCACATAAGTCATTCAGCTCCACGTGTAAAAATGCATGTCAAACTTTTTGCTATTCGCAAGCCTGAAATGTCTTCGAGTTGTCCTCCTCTAATGCAAAAGATATGTCTGAGATGTCCTGGACCCAAAAAAATCTGAGTCCAAGGTTTAGACGAAAAATGTCTCCCACCAGACACAGGGGTGGATTTTGAGGGGGGACCCGAGGGACACTGACACTGTTGAGATTATGACATCTCATCGCCAATCTCGGACCATCAGGATCGTGCCACGTCATCGATCTGTGGGAGACCACAATTCCTAATTCGGGCTAAACCTATTTAGGAATATTATTTAGGAAGATTATTAATAGGAGGATATATAATTATTGGATTATGACACCTCATCAATCTGTGTGCCTCCACAATTCCTAATTTTGAAGGAGTCCTATATTTGGAATATCTTTATGAGAAGAAATAAGACAATCTCCTAAATAGGATATCATCTTCCAAATTTGATATTTGATCTTGATCCTATAAATAGGAGCCTGCCCTACCCGTTTCATTCAAGCAATCAGAGAGAGAATCCAGAAGATCATTCAGCAGTAGTGAGAATTCAGAGAGGGAAAGCTTTGAGCTTTTCAGGCGGTTCTTCCGGCGAACGACAACAGTAGGCGGCGACATCTGGCGCGCAAGGTTGCGGCACATCTGGTCACCTCAGGCGAGGCGACATCCGGCCGGCCACCTGCAGTGGGCTCCAGAGGTTCAGCGGAATTAGGCGCGACGACGGCGGTAGCAGGCGCAGAGGCGACGATACAGGTGAAGCCAACGGAGACGGCGCATCCGGTCACCTCAGGCGAGGCGACATCCGGCCGGCCTCCAGAAGTTGACTCCAGGCGTTCAGCGGCTTCAGGCTGCTGATCCAGGCGGGATCGACATCAGGCGGCGGAAGCAGGCTGTGATTCCAGCGGGGAAGATAATCAGTGCCACTGTCGCCCGGCGACATCGCTATTGCCCGACGACAGCGTTTATTCAGTTTTTTTCTATTTTTTGTTTTCTCTCAGTTTGTTTCTTGTAATCTCCTCAGTTTTATAATGGATTTTTTTGGCGCGCTCTCCCCATGGATATAGGAGCCTATCTCCGAACCACGTATATTATTTTGTCGTCTGGTTGTGCTTATTTTATATTCAATTTTTACTTGTTATTTTATTGCTCAAATAATCTTCCGTTGCAAGATCCGCGACGAACCACTGTAGTCGCGGATCCGGTCCCAATTTCACAACAATTGGTATCAGAGCCAGGTTCGACCCTTCAGACCCCGGTGAGCAATAATGACAGCGAAATTTGAAGTCCCCAAGTACGACGACAAAATTGACTTTAATCTGTGGTAGAAACTGGCCAAAGCGGTTCTCGTACAGCAAGATCTTCATAAGGCTCTCCTCGGAAAGGAGAAGTCCGGGAAGAAGGATGATGAGTGGGATGAGTTAGATCTGAAGGCCATCAATACAATCCAGTTGTGCTTGGCCGATGAGGTTATGTATAATGTAATCGATGCTGAGACTACATCGGATCTGTGGAAGAATTTGAAGGAGCTTTATATGTCAAAATCACTCACGAATAAGTTGTACGTAAAGAAACAACTTTACAGCTTGATGATGTCGGATATCACTCCGCTTCTTGACCACATGAATGTGTTTAATAAACTGATTTATCAATTACGTAGTATGTACATTAAGGTCGAGGAGGAAGACCAGGCTCTTCTTCTGTTGTTTTCACTGCCGAAGTCATTCGATCATCTGGTCACCACAATTCTGTATGGTAAGGACACCCTGAAGATGGAAGAAGTGATGACAACGCTGCTCTCGAACGAAATGAGAAGCATGTCAAGCCCTAGAGCCGACGGGGGCTTATTTGTTAAGTGCAAAGACCCCACCCGGGGTAGATCGAGAGGAAAAGGGAAGGAGGAAGACCGACCTAGGTTTAAGTCCGGGGGCAGGAATACGAAGTGCCATTACTTGGAAGAATGAATGCCCGGAGAAGAAGTTTAGAGAACAGACGCATAAGCCACATCAGGCTGTGGTGGAATCCAAGGATGAGAACGACGCTGATGTTCTTCATGTTTCACCCAGCGGTGAGACCACATGCTCCTAGATCTTGGATACAGGATGCACGTACCACATGTGCCCGAACAAAGATTGGTTCTCCAGTTTTAGGCAGTGTGAAGGTGATCATGTTTTTATGAGAACGAATCAGAGTGCGAGATTTTGGGAGTTGGTAGCATCAGGATTATGATGTTCGACGGAGTGGTCAGGACACTCACCAACGTTCGGTATGTGCCCAGTTTGAGAAAGAGCTTGATTTCTCTCGGCACTCTGGAGGCCGCAGGGTATTCTTATACCGGAAACGACGGATGTTTGAAGGTCAGAAGAGGCGCGCAGGTAGTCATGGTAGGAGAGCGTTCCGGTACTCTCTACAGATTGATCAACACCACGATTGCGAGTAGAAGGGCGAGGAGAGAGGTCAGACTGCCTCTCAGGCTACAGGACACGGTAGCACATGTATTTCAGGCTAGTTCGTCAGATCCTGGTTCCTATGGAAAAGCTTTAGAGAGCAGAGAACGCTCTCAGAGGAAAGCTAGGAAGGACCAGTGGAGGAACGAGGCAAGATTCTTGGCGAAAGAGTTCGCGCAGAGAAAGGGCCTTGACGAAGATAAAATATTTACAGCTGTGGAGAAGAAGGGCAGAGTGTCGTCTCAGAAGTGCCCAGCCACCGTAAGGGGAGCCATCTGGCTCAGGAGTCCTACTAAGGAACTCAGGTTTACTCAGGAGAAGGTGAAGCTGCACAGTGTTAGTTGTCTTGCAACAGACATGGTCTATCGTACAACGATAAAGCACATCGGAGTGCGCCATCAGGAGTCGAGGGAGTTCGTTGGAGGTGGAGGCATGGAGTTGTGGAAGATCTCTACGGAGGATATTGATACGAACATGCAGATGAAATCTGTGACATGAGTCAAGTTCAAGAACGATCTTGACTTGACTCATTCTGATGCATGTTGATCGAGGAGGACCCCAGGGAGAGGGGGCTTGTAGTCGCCAGTAGGGGAGATCCAGGTTGGAGGTACAGATACGTTTGTTAGGCTTCGAGGTGAAGTTCGTTTATGGCGTGAGGCGTCAAGGTGGAGTTTGTTGAGATTATGACACCTCATCGCCAATCTCGGACCGTCAGGATCGCGCCACGTCATCGATCCGTGGGAGACCACAATTCCTAATTCAGGCTAAACCTATTTAGAAATATTATTTAGGAAGTTTATTAATAGGAGGATATATAATTATTGGATTGTGACACGTCATCAATCCGTGTGTCTTCATAATTTCTAATTTTGGAGGAGTCCTATATTTGGAATATTTTTATGAGGAGAAATAAGACAATCTCCTAAATAGGAGATCATTTTCCTAATTTGATATTTGATCTTGATCCTATAAATAGGAGCCCGCCCTAGCCGTTTCATTCAAACAATCAGAGAGAGAATCCAGAAGATCATTCAACACTAGTGAGAATTCAGAGAGGGAAAGCTTTAAGCTTTTCAGGCGGTACTTCCGGCGAACGGCAGCAGCAGGCGACGAAATCTGGCGAACAAGGTTGTGGCGCATCTGGTCACCTCAGGCGAGGCGACATCCGGTCGACCACCTGCAGTAGGCTCCAGAGGTTCGGCGGAATCAGGCGCGGCGATGGCGGCAGCATGCGCAGAGGTGGAGATACAGGCGAAGCCAACGGAGACGGCGCATCCGGTCACCTCAGGCGAGGCGATATCCGGCCGACCTCCAGAACTTGACTCCAGGCGTTCGGCGGCTTCAGGCGGCTGATCCAGGCGGGATCAGCATCAGGCGGCGGAAGCAGGCTGTGATTCCAGCGGGGAAGATAATCAGTGCCACTGTCGCCCGGCGACATCGCTATCGCCCAGCGACATCGTTTATTCAGTTTTTTTCTATTTTTTGTTTCTCTCTCAGTTTGTATCTTGTAACCTCATCAGTTTTATAGTTGATCTTTTTGGCGTGCTCTACCCGTGGATGTAGGAGCTCATCTCCGAACCACGTATATTATTTTGTCGTCTGGTTGTGCTTGTTTTGGATTCAATTTTTGCTTGTCATTTTATTGCTAAAATAATCTTCCGTTGCAAGATCCACGTCGAACCACCGTAGTCGCAGATTCGGTCCCAATTTCATAACATGACACCCCCATTATTTTTCAAAATGGTTAGTGCATTTGGATTCCTCTCGTCGATGCAATGAATTTGACTACTTATACGTCAAAAATGGTTGACAGATGAGGGAGAAATAATTCCGATAAGATGAAGATGTTCAAATTTTTTTTTGAAAGAAGTTAATGGCTGACCCATCATGTTAAAATTTTTAGAACCCAATGCCGTATTTTATTTTAAAAAACATGCACTTTCATTATCAATTTGTGCACCCATTATTACTAATTTTCTAGATCCGTCACTATCCGGATGAGCTCAAGGGAGAGCTTTTTAATAAACATGTTACTCATGTGCACCCCCCTTGAAAGTGGGGACGGTTAAGCCACTTTCGTACGTGTGTGTTTCTTGCTTTACACGCGCGTTCGGCTGGCTACCTGGATCCACTCCACACGTGCTATTTATATATCGACGAAGACATCAAAAGTCCCGTTTTTTGCATTTAAATTTGAATTCGAGGTTTTTCATTTATAATAAATTATTTTAAATTGATTGTTTAATTTAAAACATATAAATTTAATTTAATGGCAATCAAAATTTCTCTTTCTGCTGGTCAAGTTTCTTGTAGATCATCCAACGCACTGCAGATTAGGGTTGCGTTTGCGGGACTTATTTTTACCGGTCAATTGGTTACGATCGTATGAACCAAACAGTTAATTTACTTAATTAAGGCTCCGTTTGGGACGGTGGTGATGCTCGTAAATGCCTGGCTTAAATCTTCATTTGTTATGGGTCACCTAACAAACATCATTCGTTTGAACATAAAAGTGGATGAAGTTCCTTAGATGAGTATTAACGAATGATAATTTAACTTTCCATGTTCATGACTACCACCACCGTGCCAAACAGAGCATAAGTAAATTATGTTCGTCTTCGCTTCAGGGTTAATTGACGACATACAAAATAAAAATAAACTTGACAACAATATTTTTACCCGAAAATTGAAAAAAACTTGGGGCCTAGCTAGCCCAGTTTATTTGAAATCCACTATTAATAGGCTCATAGTACACAATCATATAAGTGAGGGAACATGACAAGTTTCGTCTCATGTTTCTTTGCAGGTCCTTTGTATGAATGAGAGCCGTCAAGCTCTAAGAACGTCATTGACATAAAGGAGTGAGAAAATGTCATGGATGGAGAGATGACCTCCCTCAGAAAGAACGAGACATGAGATCTTGTACCCAAGATCGATGACATTACTCCGGTAACGTGCAAGTGGGTTTACAAATTCAAGAAGAAGGCTGACGACAACATCGAACGGTACAAGGCTCACCTTGTAGCTTAGGGGTTCTCACAGCTGCACAGGGAGGACTATGAGGAGACATTCAGTCCGATTGCTAAAATGACTTCAGTTCGGGTGGTGATCTCCTTGACAGCTTGCCAATGATGGAAGATTTGGCAACTCGACGTAAAAAATAATTTTTTATGACGAGATTGACAAGAATATTTTCATGGTGCAGCCACCTGGTTATGTCTCTAAAGGTCATACAGGACACGTTTGCAAGCTGAAGAAAGCCATATATGGTTTGAAGCAGACACCTCAGGTGTAGCATGAGAAGATCGCAGAATACCTCCAATTTTGCGGATACTTCGCTTCAGACTCGAATTCAAGTTTTTTTTAAGAAAAGGGGGAGCTTCAGGTCCTCGTTCTGCTGTATGTTGACAACATGATCGTCACGGGAAACTCAGAGGAGGAAGTAGTTAGGTTCAGGGCTGAACTAACTATTCAGTTTGAGATGAAGGATCTGGGTAAGCTTCACTATTTCCATAGACTCGAGGTGGAGAGGTAGAAGAACGACGTGCTCATTTCCTAAAAAGGCTATACGGAGAGAACCGTCAAGCGATTCTGCATGCGGGAAGGGAAGAGCAGTTCTACTCCTCTGGAGGTTGGTCTGAAACTTCGGCGGGATAAGCGAAGGGTTCTTACAGACCCTTTGGTGTTCCGGGCTCTCGTGAGGAGTCATATATATCTGACAATCAATAGGTCGGATATTACTTATGCGGTGGGCAAGGTTAGTCGGTATATGATAGAGCCGCAGAAACATCATTTGGTGGCGGTTAAAGGAATTCTGAAGTATGTCAAGTGTACCTCAGAGATGAGTCTCTTTTATAAGATGGACACGAGCTTCAGTCTACACGACTATATGGATGCTGATTATGGAGGAGATACCGATGATCGGAAGTTGACATCTGATTACGTTTTCTTCACGGGATCAACAACTATTTCTTGGTGTACTAAGAAGCATGATTCAGTGTCTGTCTCAAATATAGAAGTAGAATGTAATGCTTTGGCCTTGACAGCTCAGGAAGCCATCTGGCTTAGAAGATTGGTGGATGACATCCATGAGGAGGTGCGAAGTCCTACTCTGCTTCGCGGTGACAACGAGAGTGCTCTTAAACTGGTCAACAATCTAATTCGTCACGCGTGAACGAATCACATCGAGATTGAGTATTACTTCATTCAGGAGAAAGTTTTGGAGGGGCCTCTGATGGTTGAGCATGTGCGGAGCGAGGACAATGCCGTAGACATCTTCACAAAACCACTGTCGAAGAGACCGTTTATTCGATTGCGAGGGTTGCGAGGGCTGGTTTCCACTTCCCACTTCAAGGGGGAGTGTTAAAATTTTTAAAGTGGGAGTAAAGTGGAGGTGGGTGGTCTGACTGGGCAGACCGCACAGACCGCACAGACCGTAGAGTCCGCCACGACTTGTCAGATATGTTTTGGTGGGTTGCAATCAATCTTGCGGTCTGGCTCAACAAGCACTATTGGTGAACATGCGGTTAGGGTTGTCTAACCGCATATGTGGCGAATTCATCTGGAGTTCGTTGAGTGCTGCATGATTATTGTTCCGTGTATCACCCAAAATTTGTCGAGATTAGAAGTCACTGATGATGGCCAAGATGATCGCGCCCAACTAGGGCGAGTGCAGAAGAAGTCACCTCTTAGGGGTGAGTGCAGCCTTCCAGAGTCGAGTTCCAGGATCCCTGGGTGAGTGCAGTCTCTTAGGGGCGAGTTCCAGGCTCCCTGGTCGGGTACAGTGTAATGCCCCAAAATTCGAAAGAAGGACGAGCAGCGTCGAGAGCCGAGTTTGGGCCTTGGTGAGGGTCACACGACCTAGGACACGGGCGTGTCCATGGCCGTGTCGTACCGGGTTCGTCGAGAGCCTAGGAAGTGGACGATTTTTTGCTCATTTCATCGACTAGTGGGGGACACGCCCGTGTCGGAGGTACACGCCCGTGTTGCAGGCGTGTTCTCTCGAGTGTCGACATAGAGGTGTCGACACAGTGGTGTCGACACAATGATGTCGACACAGAGGTGTCGACACAGAGGTGTCGACACAGTGGTGTCGACACAATGGTGTCGACACAGAGGAGGTGTCGACACATGCAGGGAACACGACCTAGGACACGGGCGTGTCCATGGCCGTGTCTTACCGGGTTCGTCGAGCGCCTGTGGTGTCGATGTTTTTCGCTCGATGAAGTGTCGAGGCAGTGAAAATGGTTCAGGACACGGGCGTGTCCAGGGCCGTGTCGAGAGTGTTCGACGAATTTCTGTGAGTTCGACGAAGAAGCAGTCGACGATCGTCGAGATTTCGAACACGGCCTGAGACACGGGCGTGTCCCAGGCCGTGTCCTTCTCGGGTTGAGAGCCGGGACTTGTGAGGGGTTGGACACGACCTGGATCCCAGGCATGTTTGGGTTGGACACGACCGTGTCAAATGTGACATGGGTGTGTCCTGGACCCGTGTCCTGGTTTGGGTGCGACAATTTCGGCGTTGATTGGGGAACACAACCTTGGACACGGGCGTATCACAAGCCGTGTTCGGCCCAGGTGTTTTGATTTTCAGTTCGGATCGTGGTCGTTCTTTCCCTTTTTTGGGGATCTGATGGTCCAAGTTTGCCCTTGCTGAGTTAAGTCCGAGAATAGGGTTTAGAAACCCTCTCTCTTCTTCAAGCACTCTCTTTCTAAGATCTAGAGAGAAGGGATAGCAAGGAAGGAGGTCTAGGAGAGATCTGGCTGCCGGAGAAGCTCCGATGCTCCAAATCGCGAGCCGAGTCCAGATCCGTGGAGGCAAGATCGTTGCGAATGTTTTCATCAGGCTAAGTTTCCATGGCTAGGAAGAGGGATCGGAAGGTAACGACACTTCTCCTTTTGGTTTTAGGATGCATGTTTAGCATCTTTTACTTTCTAGTTTTTGGGCACCAAACTCTCAAATGAGAGGGGTTTGGGTCGCCAAGCTTCAAGAGGAACCTCCGGGTCGATTGAGTCCGTCCCCGACATGTTTTTGCATTAGAGATCCGCTCCGTTAGTGGATTAGGCATGGTGGGTGAAGCCGTAGTCGCGACCGTTAGTCCGACTCGGTGATGTTACATGTGAGCTTTAAGGATTCGTAGAGATCCGTTACGGCAAGATGCCGTTTGTGATGTTTGCGATGTTTTCTCCCTTTTTCGAGTGAGTACGTGTACTCGGAACCGAATAAAGTTAGCTACTCAATGTCGGTAGATGGTTTCCTTGGTGGACGAGGTTAGCTTTGCATTAGTGGTAGATGGTTTCCTTGGTGTGCGGGAACGCTACAGTACGAATGAGGGACTAGGGTGGATTTGTCTTGGATTGTGATGTGTCAAGGCATGGCTGTGTCTCCGTGGTCGGTTGGCTATCCCGTGATGTGCACATCATGTGTGGAGAGTGTCCCTGGAGACTAGTCCCCTTATGTGAGACTGCCGAGAATGCCAAGCATGGGGAAAGCCCGGGCAATGAGGCCATGAGCGGGTGGAGTCCAGCAAGGCTTCTTAGAATCGGTCTGTGTGATTGTTGGAATCCTGACATGAGAAGTCAGAGCTTGCAGGCAAGCTCGGGTCTAAGACCTTGAGCGGGTGGGGCCTTGGCAAGAGTTCTGTGTGACAGCTTGTATGCCATTGGGGGAATGTTGGTAACCCCCTTTGTTTGCGGCTTTATGCCAATGGGGAAATGATGAGTACCCATATGATGTGATGATGTGCTAGATGCATACGCGATAGGGTGCCTTGGGTGAAGCCCGAGTTTTTGCATACATGCTACATAAGTAGGCCCTTTCATTATATGCTCAACAATAGAGAACGTGTATGTTGTTTGAGACATCCAAACCCGTTCTTAGTGCATTACTTGTTTATATATATATATATATATATATATATATATATATATATATATATATTGTATACGAAGTGCTGACTTGCAGGTTAGAGGGGTTCCCCGGGGTCCGTTAGGGGCGACCGGGAGGAGATGTGTTTGTTACATAGTTTGAGGTCAGCCTTTGCTGACCCACGTTACAATCAAATTTTTACAGGGCAAGGATCGCAAGCAGGAGCTAGCTCGCTGTCCAAAAGGGCCTAAGCCTCATGAAGTGTTATCGTTTTGCTGTAGCTCTACTTTTATGACATTGTATGTTTGATGCTCTTGTTTTTCGGCTTGCATGCCGAGGCAGTCTAGGAGTGCTTATGCACATTTATGACTGGTGTTATTATTTGAGCGTTGGACTCACTTTTGTTATAAGGCCTTAAGGCCGCTTCTATACTCCTATATGTTGTGGATAACTTCTAGTCTGTTTGCTTTTTTTCCGCTGTATTGTGGTTATGAGTTTTGAGATCGGGTAGTTATATCATCTTATAATACTGAAGCTGTGGCGTCTGTATGTTGTGGGGACCCGGCAGAACCCATATTATACGGTCATTACAAGGGAGATGTTACATGCAACCCTCCCCCCAAGGGTGAGTTTTAGGCTCCCTAGGCGAGTACAACCACCCAAGGGCGAGTTATAGGCTCCCTGGGCGAGTACAACCTCTTAGGAGCGAGTTCCAGGCTCCTTAGGCAAGTGCAGCCCCCTATGGGTGAGTTTCAGGCTCCCTGGGCGAGTGCAGCCTCCCAGGGGCTACTTCCAGGCTCCCTGGGCGAGTGCATCCCCCCAGGGGCTAGTTCTAGGCTCCCTATACGAGTGTAGCCTCCTAGGGGCGAGTTCCAGGCTCCCTGGGCGAGTGCAGCACCCTAGAGGCGAGTTCCAAGCTCCCTGGGCGAGTGCAGCCCCCTTAGGGGAGATCTAGGTTTTTGGCGAGTGGCGAGTCCCAGCTTCACTGGGCACTCACCAACCCCAGGATACCTCTTTAGGTCTACTAATTGTTGAAGCCAAATATGACCCCAACTGAAGTTCGAAGAAAAAGGGGTGCAGCCAAAACCTACTTCTCTCAAGTCTCACCCCTTGACTGGATTCTAAGGACCTAAGACTGACCCAAAAGTCCCAGCAGGGAGGTCCCACCTCACACCCGGAAGATCTCTGAGAGCTTCCCCTCCAAAGCCAAAGCTGGGCTTGGAGCTCCTCAGAAAGCACTGGAATTCGGGAGACAATGATCGCTTGCTTTCTAAGGAGCCCTTATGGGTCTATTTATAGCATTTTGCTGTCCTGAATTTACTGAAAAGCCCTGGTTGGTCTGCCAATAGCCAAATCCCGCTGTCTCTCTGAGGGTATTGAAGTAATTTCTCCTGAGGGCAATTAGGACATTCTTCCAAAGACCCTGGGCCCCACTCGGCGAGAGCCGGTGTCGAGACCTTTCGGCCCAGGGCGTGGCGCGAACGTTCTCGCCCAGCGCAAGCGAGAACTCTTCGGGACTGAGGCTTGGTTTGGACGAGAGCGCTTCCGCGCAGTCCGCGCTTGGCGCTCTCGGCCTACGGTTTCTCTTTTATAGCATCCGGCGAGAGCGTTTCCGCCTTCTGTGGGCGAGATCCTCCTTAGGGCGGGACCACTTCGGCTAACCCTCCTGTGACCATTGTGCCTCCTTGTCTGGCTCAGCGAATATGGAGTTGTACACAATCCCCGCTCTTTTTGAGCTAGCGCCACGCTCGAAAAGACATGTTCAACCCAAAATATTCGCTGAGCACGTGTCAACATCAGGGAATCTTTCGGTGGGCCGTACGACGCCTATAAATATGAGTGCCGATAGACGGTCATAACACTTCCCTTGAGTCGTCATTCTCCCCCTGAGCTCTCGCCCTCCCCTCCTCTTCCCCAGGCCTTCCCTTCTCTTATGTACCCTTACTTACTCGTTTGGAGTTGTAATTAATGTTCCCGCACTTTATTCGCTTATTATTTTATCGCGTTCCCGCTCGGCGAGAGCAATAGCTCTGTCTTTAATATTTTTGTATGCGTATGAGTTATCTTCCCAGGTCTTTGGGGTGGCGAGAGCCACCTTGCTTCCGCCTACCTTACCGGCCGCCTGACTTTTCGCCACGTTTGCGCCAGTTGCTTAGTGAATCGGTCGCTGTCAGATTCGGGCGGGAAAAACGAAGCGCCGCTGACCTAGGACGCGCCGGCTGTACCCCTGCCGCATTTCTGAAAACAGCCATCATTACCACGATTTTCTATAAATAGGAGGCTCACCTACCACATTCATTTCTCTGATTCCAGTCTCTCTCTCCTTTGTTGTTGTTCTCGCGGCCTTCGCAGAGCTCTCGCCCGTCTCCGTCTTCCACTTCCGTTCTCGCCCCGCTCTTGATCTCGCCTTCTCTTCGTGGATCTCGCCTTCAAACCCTATTGTGATGCCGGGAGGTGGTGAAGGACGATCCAATTGCGCGGAAGCCTTCCAAAAGCATCTCTTCCCTTCCTGCACTCTCACTCTGGACGAGTTTAATCTGATCAAGACTCAGCACGTTCCCGCCGGCTTCATCGCGCGGCCCCCGGGCAGTCATGACAAAGTCAACACCGCAGGGGAGGGGGAGCTTGCCATCCCTATCGAACACTTCGAGGTGGGCTTCCGCCTTCCGCTGTGGCCTGAGATGCGGCAGGCTCTCCGGTACTACGGGGTGGTTCCCGCGCAGCTGAACCTAACTCCGTGGCGATCCTCATGGCCTTCATATGTTATATGCGGTCGGAGAGGATTGAGTTTAGCTTGCCGATTTCCGCAAGTTATTTACTTTCCGCGCGAAGGGAGGCGTGGTGTTCTTCTCTGGGCAACTGCTGAAAACGATCGGTCTCGCCAACAAGCACCACCACTGGGGCGAGAGGTTCATCTACGTTTCCGGCGACTTCGGGAACGTACCCCTCGCCCCCATCCAATACGAGGATGCCGCCTACAAGCCTCCGTCCTTGGGCTCCCGCGAGAGCGCCCTCCTTGAGTTCTTCGGAACCAAGGATTTCGACGTCCTCTACCTCCGGCGAGACGTCGATTCTCTTCCTCCTGTACTTCCGGGAGAAGGTAAGATCTCGCCTGTATTTTCCTTCTTCTTGCTTTTTCCAAGGTTGGAATTTATCGCTATTGTTTTCGCAGGAGAGCGCGAGATCCCTCTCCGCCAGCCTTTCGACGAGGCTCGCGCCAGAGAGAGCCAACCTCCTAAGGACCCGCTGGCTCTTGCGAAAGCCGCCGCGCAGGCCTGCCGAAAAGAGTCGGGCCTCCCCCCCTCAAGCGGTGTTGTGAAGCGAAAGCCGGGTACTTCCGCACCTCAGCCAATCAAGAGGCCCAAGACCACGGATACCGAGAAGGGCAAGGCTGTTGTTGTACCGCCCGTCCAACCACTCCCCGCCGGCCACTCCTTCGAGGAGGTCCTGGAGGCAGTAAGCAGGATTGCGGCCACCAGGGGCGGCCCCGGGACTCCTGACGAGAACCCTCGGACCCCTGGCGCCGCCGAGAGCGAGGGTGCCGCCGCCGGGACCTCCGACCAACCCCTGTCTGACGAGGTGCCGCGGGGTCATCGTAACTTTGGTCTCGGCGTGAGGTGTCTGGACGCGGAGAACAAGCCACTGCTGCAATGGGACCCTGATGCCAACAAGGTCACGATCTCGTCCCTTTTGCCGAGCTGGGCGGAGCGAGACGAGGTCACCGGCGAAGCTTTCGCCTTAGGCTATGGCCTCTACAGCCGGGAGGACGCTAGCGTCTACGACAGGATGTCGACCCGGCTGTTGGCATACGACTCCACTCGCGCTTTAATGCGTGGGCTGGAGCTTGCGCACATGTGCGCCCGGCGGAGTATTACGATAGACCGCAACTTCCAAGACATGTTCAAGGCGAGGGACGATGCGGTGGCCCAGGCGGCCTCTCTGGCCAAGGAGCTGGCCGAGACCCAGCAACTGTCATCCTCGCGCCAAGCGGAAGGGGTAAGCGAGACCTTCCACAATCACTTGTTCTCGCCTTCCTAACCCTTCTCTTTTGCTAACCTTCTGTTGTTCAGGATTCCGCTCAAGCCGCACTTCGCGAGGAGCTGTCTCAGGCCCGATATGACAACGTTCTCCTGCGGGAGCAGATCGCGCGCCTCGAGGCGAGTGCAGCCCCTCCGCTGGATGAGAGATTGAAGAGCCAGTACTACTCGGCTTATGACATCGACAAGCTACTCCAGGGGAACGCGCAAGCCACCGTAAAGTTGACGCTGGAGACGCTGCGCGACATCAACTGCTGGGACGGGAGGGGAAAAGACATCACCGCTCAACAACTTGTCCCATGGCTCTTCGAGCCCATTCCAAAGCCCCTGGGCGCCCCCGATACCCCTCCCTCGGATGTCTCAAAGTCCCCCGCCGCGGGTGGCGAGACCTCAGGGGGGAGCTCCGGCGGAAGCTCCAGCGGGAGCTCCAGCGAGACTTCCGAGGGGTTACAGTTTGTCCCCTTGAGGGTCCCCTTCTCGCTTTTGTTCTTCACCTCTCTGTAAAGCGCGAGACGCTATCATTTTGTACCCATACAATATTATTAATGCAAATGTTTTTCTTGTGAACATTTCATCTTGTTATTTGCGAATGTGTTTGATGTAATTGTCGTGGTTGAACGCTTTCGGCGTATGCTTCCGCCAAGGCCCTTGGCCTTCTTAGGAAATCCTTAGCGATGAATCAGCAAGAACCCGCGGTAACCGGCCAGCCGGAATCGCGACTCTCGAATCCTTAGGACGGGACCGTCCCCTCTAGACTGCGCGAGTCCCCACTGGCCCATCGCATAACGATCTCGCCTGATTGCTCGAGAACCCTGAGAGGAACCTTTTTGGCAAAAGCCTCCCCACCTCGAGATCCTTTTGACGGGGACTCTCCTGCCGAGATCTATCCCTGCCGAGATCTATCTCTGCCGAGATCTATCTCTGCCGAGATCTATCTCCTCTTTTTCACTTTTCATTTGGTATTCCCAACGTGCTTCCTGTCTTGCATTAACCAAGCCAACCAGACCTAACCTATCTCCCACAGGCGAGCCTCCGGACCTGCCAGCTAGATGAGAGCCTGCGCAACGGGTCTACCTGGGGCCGAGCCGAGCTCGGGGTGCCGATGAAGGTCTCAAACCAACCAAACCTATCCCCCACAGGCGAGCCTTCGGACCTGCCAGCTAGATGAGAGCCTGCGGCGGGTCTACCTGGGGCCGAGCCGAGCTCGGGGTGCCGATGAAGATCTCAAAAACCACCAACCTATCCCCCACAGGCGAGCCTTCGGACCTGCCAGCTAGATGAGAGCCTGCAGCAGCGGGTCTACCTGGGGCCGAGCCGAGCTCGGGGTGCCGATGAAGATCTCAAACCAACCAAACCTATCCCCCACAGGCGAGCCTTCGGACCTGCCAGCTAGATGAGAGCCTGCGCAGCGGGTCTACCTGGGGCCGAGCCGAGCTCGGGGTGCCGATGAAGATCTCAAACCAACCAAACCTATCCCCCACAGGCGAGCCTTCGGACCTGCCAGCTAGATGAGAGCCTGCGCAGCGGGTCTACCTGGGGCCGAGCCGAGCTCGGGGTGCCGATGAAGATCTCAAACCAACCAAACCTATCCCCCACAGGCGAGCCTTCGGACCTGCCAGCTAGATGAGAGCCTGCGCAGCGGGTCTACCTGGGGCCGAGCCGAGCTCGGGGTGCCGATGAAGATCTCAAACCAACCAAACCTATCCCCCACAGGCGAGCCTTCGGACCTGCCAGCTAGATGAGAGCCTGCGCAGCGGGTCTACCTGGGGCCGAGCCGAGCTCGGGGTGCCGATGAAGATCTCAAACCAACCAAACCTATCCCCCACAGGCGAGCCTTCGGACCTGCCAGCTAGATGAGAGCCTGCGCAGCGGGTCTACCTGGGGCCGAGCCGAGCTCGGGGTGCCGATGAAGATCTCAAACCAACCAAACCTATCCCCCACAGGCGAGCCTTCGGACCTGCCAGCTAGATGAGAGCCTGCGCAGCGGGTCTACCTGGGGCCGAGCCGAGCTCGGGTGCCGATGAAGATCTCAAACCAACCAAACCTATCCCCCACAGGCGAGCCTTCGGACCTGCCAGCTAGATGAGAGCCTGCAGCGGGTCTACCTGGGGCCGAGCCGAGCTCGGGGTGCCGATGAAGATCTCTCAAACCAACCAAACCTATCCCCCACAGGCGAGCCTTCGGACCTGCCAGCTAGATGAGAGCCTGCGCAGCGGGTCTACCTGGGGCCGAGCCGAGCTCGGGGTGCCGATGAAGATCTCAAACCAACCAAACCTATCCCCCACAGGCGAGCCTTCGGACCTGCCAGCTAGATGAGAGCCTGCGCAGCGGGTCTACCTGGGGCCGAGCCGAGCTCGGGGTGCCGATGAAGATCTCAAACCAACCAAACCTATCCCCCACAGGCGAGCCTTCGGACCTGCCAGCTAGATGAGAGCCTGCGCAGCGGGTCTACCTGGGGCCGAGCCGAGCTCGGGGTGCCGATGAAGATCTCAAACCAACCAAACATATCCCCCACAGGCGAGCCTTCGGACCTGCCAGCTAGATGAGCCTGCGCAGCGGGTCTACCTGGGGCCGAGCCGAGCTCGGGGTGCCGATGAAGATCTCAAACCAAACAAACCTATCCCCCACAGGCGAGCCTTCGGACCTGCCAGCTAGATGAGAGCCTGCGCAGCGGGTCTACCTGGGGCCGAGCCGAGCTCGGGTGCCGATGAAGATCTCAAACCAACCAAACCTATCCCCCACAGGCGAGCCTTCGGACCTGCCAGCTAGATGAGAGCCTGCGCAGCGGGTCTACCTGGGGCCGAGCCGAGCTCGGGGTGCCGATGAAGATCTCAAACCAACCAAACATATCCCCCACAGGCGAGCCTTCGGACCTGCCAGCTAGATGAGAGCCTGCGCAGCGGGTCTACCTGGGGCCGAGCCGAGCTCGGGGTGCGATGAAGATCTCAAACCAACCAAACCTATCCCCCACAGGCGAGCCTTCGGACCTGCCAGCTAGATGAGAGCCTGCGCAGCGGGTCTACCTGGGGCCGAGCCGAGCTCGGGGTGCCGATGAAGATCTCAAACCAACCAAACCTATCCCCCACAGGCGAGCCTTCAGACCTGCCAGCTAGATGAGAGCCTGCGCAGCGGGTCTACCTGGGGCCGAGCCGAGCTCGGGGTGCCGATGAAGATCTCAAACCAACCAAACCCTATCCCCACAGGCGAGTCTTCGGACCTGCCAGCTAGATGAGAGCCTGCGCAGCGGGTCTACCTGGGCCGAGCCGAGCTCGGGGTATCACAAAACATTCAACTATGTTATGCCATGAAAAATTCGACACTAGTTAAAGGAGAATCAATCGGTAAAATATAACAAGTTTATTTTTGAGATACATGGTTACATCCTTCCCCCCTCAGGGGTAGAAGCGCTTTAGATCATCACCACTCCAAGTGTGGCTTAGGGCTCTTCCCTCCACGTCCTGGAGGTAGTATCCCCCTGTTCCGAGGACTTCCTTTACAATGTATGGACCTTCCCAGTTCGGGTGGAGCTTACCCACGGGAGCCGATCTTCCCGCCGCGTCGACCTTTCTCAGCACCAGATCCCCTTCTGCGAACTGCTTGACCCTGACATGCTTATCAAAATGCTTGGCCATCCGTCGCTTGATTTCTTCATGTCTGATAGCCGCCACGTCTCGCAGTTCCTCCACCATATCTAACGAGAGGCGCTGCGCCTCTTCATTCTCCACCCTCCAAGTCTCGTCACCTTCGCCCGCGGTTATGACTCGCGGTGACCGGACCTCGAACTCCACTGGTAGGACGACCTCACACCCATGAGAGAGCTTGAAGGGGGTCTCACCGGTGGTCGTGTTCGGGGTCGTTCGTAGTGCTCATAAGACCGACGGGAGCTGCTCCACCAATTCCCTTTTAAGTTCTCCACCTTTTTCTTCAGTAGGTTCACAATGATTTTGTTTGCTGCTTCCACTTGGCCGTTACTCCGAGGGTGATGGACGGAGGCAAACCGGAGATCTATTCCCAGTTGAGCGCAGAAGCTGATGAACTCCTCGCTGGCAAACTGGGGGCCGTTATCGGTCACTATTGCTTGGGGCAACCCATGTCTACAAATGATCTCCCCCCAGATGAAATTCCTTATAACCTGCGAGGTGACCTTGGCTAAGGCTTTAACCTCTAGCCACTTCGAGAAATAATCAATCATGACCAAAAGGAACCTCCTCTGCCCACTAGCCGGAGGAAAGGCCCAACTAAGTCCATTCCCCAGATAGCAAATGGCCATGGTGCCGTGATACTCCGGAGTCTTTGAGCTGCCAAGAGTTGAAGGGGGGCGTAGAGCTGACATTTTTGACACCTCCTTGCAAACTCCATGGCATCCTTCCTTAGGGTGGGCCAGAAGTACCCCTGTCTGACCACCCTAGCCTCCAGTGTCCTTCCTCCAGAGTGACTGCCGCACTCGCCCGAATGCACCTCCCTTAAAATCTTCGGGATTTCTCTTCGGTCGCACATCTGGCTAGGAGCCCTGACAACATCTTACGATGCAGACCTCCTCCATCATCAAGTAGTGAGCCGCTTTACGCTTAAAACTTCTCCCGACCTTGGTCCCCTCAGGCAGTTCACCGGTGGACAGGAAAGTCACAAATGGATCCACCCACGAGGGTTGCCGATCCACCAGCATCAATTCTCCTTCATCTATAGCCGGTCGGAATAGCTCCGCCAAGGTTCCCCCCCCCCCCCCCCCCCCGCGAGGTCCGAACTTGGCTAGTCGATCGGCGGCTACACTTTCTTCCCTTGGAATATGTTGAATTGAGAATGACCGGAAACCTCCGATGATCGCCCTTACCTTGGAGAGGTACTTGATGAGGGTAGGCTCCCGAGATTCAAATTCTCCCCGGATCTGCGATGCTACTACCTTTGAAACAGTGAAGACTTCCACGTCCTGAATCTCTAGCTCCTTTGCCAGACGGAGGCCGGCGATCACGGCCTCATACTCCGCTGGTTGTTGGTCACTGGGAAATGTAAAATAACTGCCTGCTCTATGGTTACCCCTGGGGACTTGTCAACACCACCCCCGCTCCTAGGGAGTGCCTTCCTGAGGCCCCATCAACCATCAACTTCCATGCTTCTCGCGGTTGTTGCTCTTCCCCCTCAACCTCAACAACGTAGTCTGCTAGAAAGTCCGCCACTGCCTGTGCCTTGATGGAGAGTCTTGGTACAAAGGAGATGTCGAACTCGCTTAGCTCAATGGACCACTTAGCCAGCCTCCCCGAGTGCTCCACTCCTTCGAAGATCTTGCGAAGAGGGTGGTCGGTCACCACCCTAATCGAATGCGCTTGAAAGTACGGCCGGAGCTTTCTGGCCGAGATGACCAAGGCATAAGCGAGCTTTTCCAGGATGGGGTAGCGAAGCTCTGCTTTTCTCAATATTCGGCTGACGTAATAGATGAGAAGCTGCTTCTTTCCTTCTTCCCTTACTAGGACGTAGCTCACCGCCTCCGCCCCTACTCCGAGGTACAAGGTCAGGTCCTCCCCATCTTTTGGGCTCTGAAGGAGGGGAGCCTGAGAGAGTTGTCTTTTCAGCCCTTGGAAGGCCTCTTCGCACTCGGCCGTCCATTCGAACCTTTGATTCCCCCGCAACACCTTAAAGAATGAAGAACACTTGTCTCCTGCCCTAGGAGAGGAACCTGCTTAGCCCAGCCAGCTTGCCTGTCAAGCGCTGGACCTCCTTGGTGTCACGTGGTGACTCCAGATCCAGGATGGCCTTGACCTTGTCCGGGTTGGGCTCCACCCTGCCGGAGTCAGAAGATGCCCGAGGAACTTCCCGCGGCTGGCCCGAAGACACACTTAAGGGATTCAGCCTCATTTTAAAACTTCTCAGGGTGGCGAAAGTTTCCTCGAGGTCTTGCAGGTGTGAAACTATGCTCTTGCTTTTGATCATTAGGTCGTCGACGTAGACCTCCAAGTTCCTCCCCATCTGATCCCGAAAGACCCGATCCATCATGCGCTGATATGTAGCCCCTGCGTTCTTTAACCCAAAGGGCATCATCTTGTAACTGAAGCATCCATCCCTCGTGATGAAGGAAACATCCTTGGTGTCAGGAGGGTGCATCCGGATCTGGTGATAACCTGAAAAAGCATCTAAAAAAACTCATGACAGAAAAACCGATGGCTGAATCAACCAGCGCGTCGATCCGAGGCAGAGGATAGCAATCCTTGGGGCATGATTTATTCAAAAGAAAAGTCAACACACATCTCCATTTACCACATCCTTTCTTCACCATTACCACATTGGAGATCCAGCCTGGATACTGGATCTGTGAGATGAAGCCACCTCCAGGAGCTTCTTGACCTCCTCGCGAATGGGCTCCTCCAGCTTTGTAGCGATGGTTCTCATCTTCTGACGGATGGGGCGGGCGCGGGGATCCAGGTTCAGGCGGTGGCAGGCTACGTCGGGCGTCGATGCCGGCATGTCCGCCGCGCTCCAAGCGAAGATGTCAACGTTGCTTTGAATGCAAGCTCGCAATGCTCCCGGGCCTCGAGACTCAACCCCCCGCTGACCCGTACCCTTTGTTCTTTTCCTGCTCTGGTGAAGACCTCCACCTCACCACTTCTTCATCCGGCTCCAGCCGCGACTGCTCCCAACCGGTCCTTGCCTCTTCCTCCAGCTCCAGCTCTCCTTTTTCCTCCTCCTCAATCTCCATCGCTTCTATCCCCCTCTGCTGCTGCTGCTCGGCCTCTATGCCCCCCGGGACCTCTCCTCGACTTCTCCTGCCACTTGCTCTTCTACTTCCATTGCCCCTTCGGGCTTTCCTGCCCATCGCTCCTCCGTACCACCTGCACATCCCCTCGCATCTTCTCTGTCTCTTCCTCTCAGGCTTCCTCTCCAGCTTCCTTTCTTACCTCCTCGAGGACCATCTCCTCTTCCTCCACAACCTCCTCTAGGGCCGCCATCTCTATTCCAACTCTTCCGCCTCCGCCATCCACGAAATGGGTGTGACTGCTGTAACGTAACATTACCTTGCCACCTTCGGGTCTCCTCTGACCCTGACCTGCACCCCCCATTGTTGAACTTGAGGCACTGATGGAACGAGGAGGGGACGCAGCGAAAGGCGCTGATGAGGGGACGCCCAAAGATGGCGTTATAGCTGCTCGGGGCGTCCACGATCACGAACCTGCAGTTCCGCGACATGCCCCCCAACCTTACGTGCAACCCTACTCCTCCTTCTACCTCCTTCCTCTCCCCGGAGAACCCGAACAGAGGTCCATCCGATGCCAAGACCCTCTTCCCTTCAACCCTCATCTCATCAAAAGCTTTCTTGAAGATGGCATTAACCGAGCTCCCGTTATCTACCAGTATCCTTGAAACGGTATAGTTCTCCACCGCCGTCTAAATCACCAGGGCGTCGCAGAATGGATCTTCATAGTCTGGCATGTCCGCTGATGAGAAAGTAATCTTTTCTTCTGGTGGAGGAACCTGGGAGGTTGAGGCCACCCCTCTCCGGTACATGGTTTGAAGGCTCCCCTTACGGGTTGCCTCAATCCCCACTCCTCCATGAATCACCCCGATTCCTCCCCGGGTCCCTACATCCACCCGGTCTTCGCACCTGTCCTCCGCTTCGCCCTGCTGCACCTCCACTATCCTCATCGGTGGATCCTGCCTCCCTGCTCCTCTGGCCTCCCTCAGCTCTAAGAACTCTGGGCAGGTGGCCGTTGCGTGACCCTCCTCCTGGTGGAAGTCACAAAAGAGCAACGCCTCCCCGCCCCTTCTCCCGTCTCCCCTTCCTCTTCTTCCTCCTCGAGCTCCCATTGCTGCTCCTCTCCCCCTTCCTACTTCCATGGCCTCCTGCGGTGGTGGGGGACGATCCCTCGGCTCCTGCCTCCATGCCGGTCGATCGAACCTCCGGGGCTCCCGCAGGTTATCTCTCCCCCGAAAGCCTTCTTCTGGGCCTTGGGGGCGACCCTCCTGGGCCTCCAACCCAACCGGTTGACTGGCTCCCGGGCCCCCCAACCCTGCTGCTGCCCAAACCTTCGTGGCTCCTCCCTTCTCCTTTCTTCCCTCAGCTCCCTCTGCTCTCTCGACTCCTTCTGTCTTCCCGCTGCTGGTTCCTTCCCGTCATCCTCTGCTAGCTTGGCCAACTTCCTGGCGAATGCTGGTTTGCTCTCTCGAAATCAATCTCCTTTGCCGCCCTCTCCATAAGCTCCTCAAAGGAGAGGGGGGCACCCTCTTCAACTCCATGCTAAAGAATCCCAGTCTCAGCCCCAGGGTGAAGGCCAGCATCAGAGCGTACCCTGGGACCTCCTGGACCAAAAGGATCTCCTCCTGGAACCGGTCAACATAGTGACCCAGCGTTTCATCTGGCCTCTGCCTCACCGCAAACAGACACTCCGCTTCCTTCTTCCGCTTCTTCGAGGTAGAGAACCTCAACAGGAAACTTCTCCGCAGATCCTCAAAACTGTAGATCGATCTCGCTGGCAACTGGTGGAACCAGTCCCGAGCCTTCTCCTTCAACATGATGGCGAACAGCCGGCACTTGAAGGCATCTGTCATCTGCCTTATTGACACAACGTCTTCAAACCACTGTACGTGTTGCATCGGGTCATCCTTCCCTGAGTAATAGGACATGTCGGGCTCCCGGAACCCCTCCGGTACCGGAGCCGAGATAATGAGCTCGCTAAATGGGCTCTCGCCTCCTGCCTGGCGAGAAGGCACGTCTCGCGGCCTCGGCTGGCTTGCCCGATCCGCGAGACCGAGCCCTGGGAAGAGTTCCCGCACCGCCGCCTCCTTCTCGCCTGGCTCTGTCAGCGCCTCCTTGCCCTGGCGCTGGCTCTGGCCAGGGAAGAGCTCCCGCGCCGCCACATCTCTCTCGCCAGCCTCGCCCGGGACCTCCTTTCCTGGGCGCTGGCCTGGGGCGTTCTCGCCCAAGAGCGGGACCTCTTTTATGGGGACCTGAGGTGTGGCCCACTCGCCTCTCGCCGAGAAGGCTAAACTGATTGTTTGCAAGACCTCTCGCCTGAACTCATCCAGCATCCTCTTTGTTGCTTCCTCTCCCCGGGTGGGGGATCCTCCAGAACCTGACCCTTCACCTTCACCCCCAGCCATGGGACCAAACTTAAGGCTTTCTTGAATCGGCTGCCGTCCACGCTCACCGCACCAGAACTGTTGAAGCCAAATATGACCCCAACTGAAGTTCGAAGAAAAAGGGGTGCAGCCAAAACCTACTTCTCTCAAGTCTCACCCCTTGACTGGATTTTAAGGACCTAAGACTGACCCAAAAGCCCCAGCAGGGAGGTCCCACCTCACACCCGGAAGATCTCTGAGAGCTTCCCCTCCAAAGCCAAAGCTGGGCTTGGAGCTCCTCAGAAAGCACTGGAATTCGGGAGACAATGATCGCTTGCTTTCTAAGGAGCCATTATGGGTCTATTTATAGCATTTTGCTGTCCTGAATTTACTGAAAAGCCCTGGTTGGTCTGCCAATAGCCAAATCCCGCTGTCTCTCTGAGGGTATTGAAGTAATTTCTCCTGAGGGCAATTAGGACATTCTTCCAAAGACCCTGCGCCCCACTCGGCGAGAGCCGGTGTCGAGACCTTTCGGCCCAGGGCGTGGCGCGAACGTTCTCGCCCAGCGCAAGCGAGAACTCTTCGGGACTGAGGCTTGGTTTGGACGAGAGCGCTTCCGTGCAGTCCGCGCTTGGCGCTCTCGGCCTACGGTTTCTCTTTTATAGCATCCGGCGAGAGCGTTTCCGCCTTCTGTGGGCGAGATCCTCCTTAGGGCGGGACCACTTCGGCTAACCCTCCTGTGACCATTGTGCCTCCTTGTCTGGCTCAGCGAATATGGGGTTGTACACTAATATCCCCTCCAAACAGTGGAGTTACGTTGTTGGCAGACCGTTTTGGACTTCGTTTAGTAAAACCAAAAGGTAGGATTCTGTTATTTGCAAACTGTGAAAAAGTACTGAGTAAACCGACAAGAGGTAAATAAAGGTAAATTTTATTGCTCAAAAAAGATAATCATTACATAAGTATGCCCCCTTATTTATACAAATTGGGGAAGATGAGAGAATACAACAAACAATGTGGGACTAAATACAAGTCAGGCGGGTTATGCGGTTTGACATGATTAAACCGCACACTATACAATGAATAACTGAACATCCAGTGGTAACTAAGGAAAGCCGCCACACTGCCTGGGAAGTCCGCTGGTACATGTCGCCAGACCGCAACTGCGGGTTGCCACATGACCGCAGTTGCGGTTATCCATCTGTCTGTTGTTGCAGCTTCATCCAGACCGTTGCGGTTTGACAACTTTAGCGGTCTCGGCGGACTCAGGTTGCGGGCTGACGACTTGTGCGGTTATATCTTGTTGTCCGCGCGGTTAACTTCTTGTTGCAATTTTTCTGTTTTCCTTGGTTACATTATTGAAGTTATTAATTTCAATTGGAGACGTTTGTGTTGTTTTTGCGGCTTCCTCATAATTTTTTTTTCAACTCTTGTCAGTGCTATCTCCAACGTTGGTTTATTACTTATTAGGGACAACAATTGGCTAAAATAATAAGTGCTTAGAAAGAAGTGCTATTAGTATTTGAACGTTTTTCTTATAAAACTTCATCATCTTATCAGTAAGCCCATCCCTTATCGGATCCAATCCGATAGGACTATTGGTTTGGTTATTATCCCAACCGGCTGCTTTTATATACTTCAAAAATAAAATTCAAATAATAAATGAATGGCAAGGATGCAATTGGCGGTGACATTAACCGCTGTCATTGACTTATATAATAATAGTCTGGTGGGAGGAATGAAAATTGTTGTCTACCAAAATATTTCACACTCCGACCACGTCGAAGAATATTATATATACATTAATAAATATATATTAATATAATACATTAATATGTATAGTCAATATAGATATATAAAATATTAAAAAATCAACAAAATGATGTATTTTAATATGTTGGCAAACCCAACGGTCCGGTCAAACAAACTAATCTAATCCGTGCCATAAAAATTGCTGGTAGAACGGTTGACAGTAGAAGAACCGCCTAGAACCACCATTTTATAATTGCCACTCAGACTTCGTTTGGTTCGATGTTTTTCCGTTCGACGTTTCGCCGCTTCTGTTTAGAGCAAATACCGCCGGACAGCGGGTAAACAAACGAATGGCGGCGGCGTTTGCTCTGTTTGCACCTGCAGCCAGGAGGAAACGGCCCCGATCAGCTCCGTTTCAACCCCCACCTCTCCCCCCGTTCCAAAGTGACGTTTCGACCCACCGGATGCTCCGACCACAGCCGAACCAAATATAGCCACCCGCCTACTAGAATCTATTGGAAAATGAACTGCTGGTTTGGTTATTTTGCTTGACCTATTATAAATATTATAATAATTCCAACACAACAATATTGGTCTCATTTGGGGGTGACTTTTCCTGCTTGCGGCTGGAGGAGACGCGACAAACGTCGTCAGACGCCGTTTATTTTGCCACTGTCCAACGGAGCTTGCTCCAAACGTTAGCGTGAAACGCCTAAACAAATGAAGTAGAAATGACAAAATGTATGCTCAAAAGTGCACATCAGAAATGTACATGTGCGGGCATTCACGCGAGCTGTTGGATGCACGCACTTTACTGTGAAATGTAGGGGTGCAGTTTACTCCCCCAAGTCCTCCTTCGGGAGCTATAAGCGGGGATGACGTTTCACGAGTGATATTTTTGGCGTTTTTGTTTTGGCTAACACATCATTAATGTTATCCTAAATTTTATGCAATAAATCATTTTTTTTAACTTCCAAACAGAAAAAAATTATAAAAAAATACAAATAGTAGGTGATAAGGTGATAAAGTCCGAATATGACATTTTAAAGAACAGTAAAATTAGTACTACCACCGTCCTTTTACATAATATCAAAATAATAATAATGGAGATATTATTGCACAAGTGGTGCGTGCTGTGTCAACGACTTGTAGTTTAGTTTAAGATGCAATTGTGATCATGAAAACACGTGCTAATGTCACAATAAGTCACGTGTTAATTTGATAAGGTTTCAAGTAGATTAAAGACAATAATACGACTTTACTCATGATATTCTATGACCCAAATAGATGCAAAATTCTTGAAAATGATATGAGATTCCAGAATATAATGATGCAAAATCTTAAAAAAAATATTTCTAAAATCATAAAAACTATTCTATAATATTATGGAATCACATGCATAGAGTTTTTTTTTATAATTTTCTTAAAGAATGTAAAATTTAAAATAATGATAGGAGTATAAAAGAGTTTAGCAAAATATAGGATAAAGAATTTAATTCTAAAGTCTTAATTTAGTTGGAGGGAAAACCTTCTAATCTATAGAAATAATAAGATGTCTTTTCACTTGAGCCAAACAATTCTGGAATCAATCAAATAAAATTATGCAAACTATCAATGAGTCAAGAGTTGCATATACAAGTGGCTGCATATAATTTCACTGCCAGAGAAGAGGTGAATGATGACTTGATCATTGCGAAGGGGGCAAAAAGAAACTATGGCAGCATGCGGCATTGCCAAGTGACTAAGTACGTTCTTGAAATTTACGCAAACCGCATATAATTAACGTCATGATACGCAACTCTATCTCATCAATCATATGCATATAATCGATTGCGTGCAGAAACATTATTATTTTCAATCATAAATGATCATAAAAATTCGTAATGATCGCATGCTGTCTTAAGAGATTATCACCCAAAATCAATAGGGTAGTCCACCTGAGAATGATATCCTCTATATTGAAATGGGTACAATCTATTTAACGATTCAAACAAGTTTCCGGCTGATCCGATAAGTTCACTAATCTCATTCTTGTATATTTTTTGTTTAATAAAAAATTACACCATTGAATCAAGTGAGAATGCATCCACACCCTCAAATTACCCTTTTTGAAGTTGGAGAGAATCCTGATCCAGTCTGACAGATGTCAAACTTGGGGTGGGTGAAAAGATTATTTTTGTAAGAGACAAAGTTTAAGATCTAGATCTTCTCGATTTCAAGGCAAACAAATTGTTTATATTTAAGTATTTAATGTATCAGATAGGGGTGCAATTTGGGTCGGTTCGGATCGATTCCATCCAAAACCAATAATCTCGGTCCATATAGGTTCGGTTCCAACTTTTCGGAACCGAAACCGACTCATGTACTCGGGATATAGAACCAGATCCAAAACAAAAGAAAAACTCGGTTCAATTCCGATTTGGTTCTTAGTTCCACTCATGCGTCATAATATTTTTCATATAACTTATGTATCAATAAACACTTCTAAATATTATATTCATTTAAACAAATATTAAACATTAAATATTCTTTTAAAGAAAATAATATAATCAAATAATTGTATGTTTAGAAGTGCAAATTAAAATCGTACATAATCTTCTTCAATTTCCGCTAATATATCATTAGAAAAACAAAAAAAACTCATGCAATTTCGTTAACTTATTTTAAAATACACTATTATTAGACTTATATTGAAAAGACTGCGAATTTGTAAGAAAGATGAAACTTTTAGGTTTAACTTACCGATACTATATTAGAAGACTCATATTGAATGATATAAAGATCTTATGACTCATATATTTTTATACTTAAATTCAATAATTCGGTTCTCAGGTTGGTTCTGGATATCCGAGTGTTCGAATTGAGAGGTCGATCGGTTCTGAAAATTTTGGACACAGAACCGAACCGAAACACATGAAAACTGACCTAAACAGCTCGGTTAGGTTCCAGTCCGGTTCTCAATTCTTCAATTATTTTTGCACATCACTAACTACAGATATATCATATATCATCCATCTCAAATCAAGGGGTGTAAGAAAAAAGAAATCCAACTTGCACCCTCAGATTACACCGAGCTAATTTGAACCATTAAATAAAGAAGGATATTCATTTTCAATTATATAAGGGCTGGGCCCCTCTATATAACTATTCTATTTTAAATAAGTTCTATTTGTTTTTTGGGATGAAATGCATTCAAAATTCTTTTGTTTATTTGGATGAAATGCATTCAAGAATGTAATTTTATTTTAGATATCATGACATTTTGTTGTCAATGTTTTGACTATTTTGGATATTGTCATGGACGAATTTATCTTGGGGCGAGTGCGGACGGTCTCTGACATTCGAATTTTTTTAAAAAAATTTAATAGTATTATCCACCGTTTAATTCATTGCTGATATCCGTTTCTTAAAAAAAATTGTATAAGAAACTGTTTAAATCATGACTAATACTTCAATTTTTTTTTTAGAAAATAATGGTACTAGCCACGGTTTAAACCGTGTCGAATACTCCTTTTCTTGGCCGTGAAGTAAATCGTGGCTATTGCATTTTTCCTCAAAAAAAGAAATACAAGTTACGGTGAAATCTTAGATACTCTGTTCCCATCATTCTCAAATCGTGACATGTGGACAACACGACAATTGACTCCGATTAGGTCTTCCTCATCAACAGAGTCAAATTTTTTGCGATCTGTGATGCGATCTTGGGCTTCTCTTTCTTCCCCCATCCGACCAGAGCTGAAGTACGTGTAACTTTTATATATATTTTGACATTATTAATATAAATATTTCATATGTTTTATCTATTTATTTTTCAATTTTTAAGTATGCCAAAAATTCTTGAGTGGCCCCTGGCCACTGGGTATTGGATTTGATGACCATCAAAATTTGAAAAAAAGTAACTAAGAGAATTTTATTTTCATCAAATTGTCTTTTAAAGCTTCTTTGTTGAACAACACTCTAATCTTTATTTTATCCAAATAATTTTATCGGGCAAACTTCACTATTTAGAAAGAATTAAATTTTCAAAGTCAGATTCTATGAGCTACTTTTTAATCATCGTCACCTCCATCAACGGTCGTGGTCGTAAATTAATGCGTTAAACCGTCATTAGTTAACAATCATTTAAAAAATTTCATCTGTTTGAATATAAAAATGAATGAAGTTTTTTAGGTGAATGTTTGACAAATGACAGTTTAACCCTTATATTCAGCCTTAATCACGTGCTTAATAAGCGCATAGATTATCAAGAAATTAGTAAAGTCTATAATTACAGGAGAAATTATTTCTGGAGTGTCTTTTTGATTTTTTTTGAAAAATTATAATTTGATATTTTTATAAAACTGTGACTTGAACTTGTAATGAAGAGTATTTGATCGACATTTAAAAATTTCATCTGTTTGTTATCCGCACAATAATTTTGGCTATCTGCATATGTTTGATATCCGCAAACCAGTTTTTGTTAAATTTATATCCTTAAATCAATTTTTTGATATCCGCAAATTAAAATTTCAAAATATTGTAAAAAAAATTTTATTCACAGATATTTCAACAGTCCATAATATCATCTAAACTTGATAAAAATAAAAAATTTTGGAGAATAAAAAAAATAAAGTAGTAAAATTTAACAATCAAAAGAAGTCAATATTGTTTTCTTTATAATCATCGCTTCACTTTAACCTTTAAACCTGAAATTAATTTGTTAAAAAAAATAAAAAAAAATTAAACTTATAAATTGAATATCTATATGCTAACAAAAACATACAATTAATATTTTGTATCTCAAATAGTTAGAAAAACCGTCATTGCACCACATGGAACGAACAAAGATTTTCCTAATAAATGAAATCGATCAATAGCTTGCAGATAGTCAAAACTGTTTTGTGATTACCTTACTTTGGGAAAAACATATAAAATAGAGTGCAGATAGTCAAAACTGTTGTAACGTCCCGTTTCACGCTAGGCCCCTCGCGCGGGTTCTGAGTCAAGGAACTTGACTCAGGCTCGGGGTGCACTGGCAAAAGGTGTCGAGTGTGATGGATGAAGTGTTGAGTTGGGTAATGCCCAACGGAACAAAAGGGAAAAGCCTAAGAGAAATTGGCTAAGGAAAATTCGTCTGATATCATCAAGTATATCCGACGAATTCGTCGATTATCATTGGAGGAAAAGCTTAAGGGAAATTCGTCGGATATCGCTGAGGATATCCGACGAATTCGTCGAGTATAGATGTTATTCGTCGAGTATCGCCGACTGAAACTCGACGCACTCGACGCCAGAAATCAGGAAACTGTCCAAGTGAAATTCGTCGGATATTACTGGTGATGTCCGACGAATTCGTCGAATATCGTAGGAGGAATTCAACGGGATTGAAGATGGATATATCGGCCAAGGAAAACTCGTCGAATATCGCTAGGGATATTTGACGAATTCGACGAATATCTCTTAGTCGGTTCGGCGAGATTGAAGGCGGATTCATCGAATGCTAAATTCGTCAAACGCTAAATTCGTCGAGCGCTGATTAGTCGAATATGCCAGACTATACTCGCCGATTCGTCGAGTATGGAAGCCGATACTCGCCGAATTTGACTTGTGCGATTTTCAGTTCTGGCAGAATTCACTGGACTGTTTAGGCGGGTTGAACCGGACTTCGAGATTCGTGCTGGGTGATTCCTTGGACCAATCATTTCATTAAGACTTAATATTGGCGGTCCAATGAGAAGATGACACGTGGCAAGTGACTAAACCTAATACCTAATATAAAAAGGAATGAAAGCCCAAACCCTAGCCGCACCTTGCCAGTTTTTGCAGAAGCCCTTGCTGCGCGAAACCGACGGAAGCAGAGAGAAGAACATCGCGGGACGCTGGAGTGGAATTTTTGGAGGAAAAGCTTCTTACCATCTCCCTTGGTGCTAGATCTCTAGTTATTCTTAGGAGAGATATCAACTCAGAGGAGTCTTGATTCGTGAAAAGAAGTTTCCTAGGAGAAGATCATGCTAGGGCTTGTGTCCTAGAGATAAGTTGTCTTCGAGCACTCCTCGCTTCTATGTGAAGATGAGGACTTGGTTTCGTGAAGAAAGTTGACCTTTTTGAGTGTGAATAAGGGAGGAGGAATTCTGTATGTGATTTGGGAATTTTGGTTGGAGGAGGAAGACGAACCGATGACGTTCGTTCCGCTTTAAGATGCGCACGAAAATCTGCTTTCTGCGCGCAGTGATTTTCAAGGCCATTTTCGGACATGGTGAGGCCAGATCTGGGTTTTTGGCTAAACACAAAAGTCATAACCCTTGGAAATACCTTTCCAATGAGTGATTACACGTTCTCATACGAGGTCTGTAGCCTCAGGTAAGTCCGATCGAACTTGCTAGATGTAAACGTGCAGAAAACTATTTTTCTGAACACATCAGACTTCGAGGCTGATTTCAAGTATGTTAGGTTCTAATCTGGGTTGCGGGCTGAATACAAAAGTTGTAGTCCTTGGAAATACCTTTCCATCGGATGGTTACACGCCTTCATACAAGTTTTGTAGACTCAGGAATGACCGAACGAAGTTGCTATACACCCAATCCCTTGTATTTGTTATTCTCGGGTTAGTATAGTATTGGGCTTGGTTCGAGTAATGGAATGGAAGATTAATTGTTGGGGTTTGAGCGAATTTGGCCCTATGAGAATGTGATAAACAAATGGTTGGGAAACATTATTGGGCGTGATCGTAACTTGTGTAATGGAACGGGTTTGGAAGAAGAAGTGACGCTTTGTAAATGAATTATCCTTGTGTGGATGTAATTACCGTGACGAAAGCATAATAGTTGGTGGATGCTTGATCCTTGAAAGAAATCAGAAGAGGTTGATGATTGGTCATGAGGCTTATTAAATAAGGAAGTCTAAGGTGGTCTACTGCTGTGTGGTGTGTTTACTTACGGGTAGTAGTGTGGATTGTAGGTTGTATGAGGTGGTTCGCCACCCGTGTTGATGATGAACCCTTAAGTGCCTTGGGGCACGAGATTATGAAAGGGTGTAAGTGCAGGTGTTTGACCACATTGGATTGGTAATGATGAAGAAGTACATAAGTGGATGGTTGACCTTAGTCCTTCGGTGATTTGTTCACAGAGGCACCTTCCGTGCCATGATAAAGTGAAACTGTATGTGGTGTGAGTCGACACGCGGTGTCGTAATCCTGGGTTAAGGATAGTATGACAGGTCTAGGGGCTCGCTAGTCGTCACACCGACGGGAGTTGACAGATAGACTTGCACGGTTGGGTTTTGATCCTCGCTGCTTACTTCCCGAGGCACCCTCCGTGCTAGTGGACAGTTAGCCTTGGTCCTTTGGTGATTTGTTCACAGAGGCACCTTCTGTGCCATGATGATAGGCCAGTTTGAGCTGTGTTCTTGGTGCACATCTACCTGAGACCTCTCTGAGCCGTAGTACGTATGTGAGCTCCACTGTTTTGTTCTTAGTGTTGAGGCGTACGGAGGCCTAGGCTTGGTAGTGTGGAAGCCCGTCTAGAAGTGGAGAAGCCCGCTCCACTGTCACCGCCTGACCACGACGGTTGACGCCTCAGAGGTTAGCTACCTTCTCGAAAAGTGGGAACTACAAGTATGTGTCGACATAGCAGTTACATGTGCGTGATCATGTGTGAGTCATTGCATTGCATTCATATCATTACATTACATACACAAGATCCTTATAGTATAAGTTTGTATGGATACTCTTATACGATGAGTTACTTTACTGTTGAGCCGATCCTCAACTTATATATTTGTATGAACATTCATATAAGTTGAGTTACTTTTTGTTGTAGTTATATACTTTATACTGTTGTAGATGGTAGAACTGCTAGAGTAGTTTGTTTACTCACTTGTTGTTTTACTGATATGCTCTGATATTATTCACTCATATACCACCTGTTTGTACTACTACTCATTTTTATATATATTGTACTTGTCCTTTTCTCTGCCCGGTGCCGAGGAGTCGCCGGGGGAGCGTATGTGATAGCCACTTAGTCTTATGACTAATGGTTACCACATCTTCCTTTTTAGGAGGAAATCCCGCAGATAGAGCAACAACAGTTACGCAGGAGGACAGCCAGGCCAAGACGATAGGGCCTGAGGTGACGGTACCGTCGATGCCGTTAGTAACTGATGTGAGTGTTTTGTAGAGAGACTCTTTTGTAGGCCATTTGGGCATGTACTCTGATATTTAGAAGCCTTAGTTGCTTCTCATTTCTTTTGTACTCGTGGACTTATATACTAGTGTGTATTTTGACTTCTGTTTATATATTTTTTATGTTAGATTGGCATGGATGATATGATTAGCCGGCAGGATAGACGTCTTGTAGCACATTTTAGTCTGTGTGCTAACGTTACCGCAAGGCGGCTGTTTTGGGCATAAGACTCCCCTTGTGCCGTGTCATGTGTTCCGGGAGGGGGGTCTTACAAATGGTTTGCGGATTGTTAGAGCTTTTGGAGTCCGAGCGGACAGGCGGTTAGTTCTAGCAGTTTGGCTCTGGCAATCGAGTTCGGGTGGACTACTGTTTTGTCTTGGCGGATAAGTCTTGCAGACTGGCAGTTTGGTTTGGCAAGTCTTGATGGTTTAACAATCCGCAGCTCAGTCCTGACGGTTTGGCAAATCACAGTTGAAGTCTGCCAGCTCACAGATCAATCCGGGCGGTTTGTTAACCTGTAATTGCGGTCAGGTGGCCAAACCACAATTGAAGCTTGGTGGTTTCCCAGGTTTGAAGTTGTGGTCTGGTGGACAAAATGCATTTGCAGTCAGGTAGCAAGGCGCAGTACAGTCCGAGTATCTCACAGTCGCGGTCTAGTGGCTTAACTGCAGATGGAGCTTGGCAGTTTCCAGCAAGCCGTTGGATAATTGCCAGTAGCCGTACAAAAGCTTGTTAGTCATGTTGTTAGATCTATTCAAACCGCATAGCCCGTGTGGCTTGTATTTAGTCCCGCATCGCCTATTGTATTCTTCCTCTCTACCCAGTCTTTTATAAATAAGTGGACATACATTTGTATTATTTACCTTTTGGAGCAATAAAATTTTTGTTATTTACATCTTTTCTCACATGATATCAGAGCTAACCGGTCCTTTGCTCTGGTTTGCTATAAGACCTCCTAGCAGAGCTCACCGTCTCTTTTTTTGTTCTAATCGCTCGCTCTTCTTTCCGCGGGTTCAGTCTTACCCCCAATCTCCCTCTCACCCTCCCTTTTCTAGTCGCACCTCAAGCGATTAGTTCTTTTCTTGCGACCACAATTGTGTTCACGCAGTCTCGCTCTGTCTGCACATTCTTGCTCTGTTCGCACCTTCTGCGATTTGTTCTCTTCTTTATCATCCTCTTTCTCTAACCGTGTGGTTAGAGTATCTTTATCGACTTTCTTGTTCTTTGCACGGCCTCTTCCTTTGTTTGCGTGGGTTTCCATGTCTACCAGTTTTTTCTTCTTTCTATGGAGACGTCATATTTCTCTTCTTCCTCTAATCTATCCATGCCCCCCTATCCGCTCCTTCCTCTATTTCTGGTAATTTGGGTACCTCTTCCAAGTTTACTAGACCGAATTATCCTGACTGGAGTGTTTCCTTTGTTTTTTTGTTATGCTCTCAGCATAAGCGTCGTCATCTTACTGATGACCCTCCTGCATATAGGTCTGCAACTTTTGATGACTGGGATGCAAATGATGCTTTTGTGAGAACATGACTTGCTAACAGTCTGTATGATGAGTGCCTTCTTGTAATTTGACATGATGTAACAGTTAAAGTTGTCTGGAATCATCTTGCAACTCTATACTCCAAGGGTGCACAAACTTCGTACATATATACTTTATATGCAGATCCTTTTGCTCGACCTGTCATGAATCCTACTACTGCTTATCAGGAAGTTCAAGCTTTTAGTGCTAAACTTCTTCAGCATCACCCCTTCTCTGCTGATCTCGCTGAACAATATAAACACTTTCAGGAGCTTCTAGTAGTGTGTTATTTGCTTTGCTTGCCTGAGTCTTATGATATGATTCGACAAGGAGACGATTGCTACTACTTTTACCTTGTCTACTTGTCCCTCTTTTTAGCTTGAACGCTCCTATGTCATTTTCCTTGGAACAAGGAGATGTTGATTGCAAGTAGACGATTGCTATTGGTACTGAAAGCATCGACTTGTTCTACCTTGATAATGTGTCTGCATTTTCTGCTTCCTCTTCTCTTCTACAGTGGCATCTTCGACTTTGGCATTTTCCTCCTCGCATTCTTTACCAGCTTCTACCTGATCTACCTCGAGGAGATCCTTATCTCAACTGTGAAGCTAGCCAACTTAGCAAACACCACCGTTCAACTTTTTCAGCAAAGCAAGGATGTAGTTCTTCTCATCCTTTTGAACTTGTTCATTCTAATATTTGGGGTCCTACTCCTACTAAGACCGTTTGTATGAGTAGTTTGTATTTTGTCACCTTTATTGATGATTTTTTGCGATGTACTTCGTTGTACTTGTTAAAATAACGTTCATTTTTTTATTTCAATGCGTTCTATATTGAGATAGGTATACAGTTTGATGTTTTTATTTAAGTGCTTCACACTGATAATGCCAAGGAGTACCTAAGTTAGTTTTCTATCTTTTGTATACATCATGACATTATACATCAAACTAATTTTTCGTGTACCTCTCAATAGAATGGGGTTGCTGAATGTAAGAACCATCATCTCCTTGATGTGCCTCACACTCTTCTAACTCAGATGAGTGTTCCTCAGTCCTATTGGGGTAATGCTATTTTTTTGTCTTGTTACCTAATAAACCGAGTTCCTTCTTTGGTTCTCAATTACAAAACTCCTTTCTCCATTCTGTATCCTGATGCAACACTGTTTCTTTTACCTCCATGTATCTTTGGATGCACATCATTTGTTCACTCTCCTTCTTCTGGACATAACAAACTCTCTCCTCTACCAGTTAAGTGCATATTTCTGGGCTATTGTCCGATATAGAAATAATATCGATGTTATGATCTTATTCTCTGGAAACAGTATGATTTTGCGGATGTCACTTTTTTAAAAAATTCTCCCTACTTTTCTCGCACCACTTCTCTCTCATCTTTTGATGATCACTCTTTTTTACCTATTATCTCTGCACCTCCTCCTGAACCTATTCCTCTTTCTTCTCTACCAGTCTCTGAGTCTACTTCTCTTTCTCCGGATTCTGCTTCTCTCCCTGAGCCATTGCTGACAGTTCTCGGGCCAGCAATCTCTCCGACGGATGAATCTGATATTACAAACAAGTCGGACCTTGTTCTTCCAATTGTCCTTTAGAAGGGAGTTCGTACATGCACTTAACATCCTCTCCATGATGTTGTTTCTTATGCTTGGATCTCTCCTTCATGCAAGAGCTTTTTTATCGCCCTTTCGACCAATGTCATCTCGTGCACCTATTAAGAAGCTCTTGTTATTCCTTATTGGAAAGCTGTCATGGATGAAGAGAAGAAAACTCTAATCGAACTAGGTACTTGGACTATTGTCCCTACCCCTCTAGGAGCTGATGTGGTTGACTATCGTTGGATCTTTATGATCAGGTTTCTTCCTGATGGTACCATTGATCGCTATAAGACCCGACTTGTTGCCAAATGTTTTATTCAGACTTATGGTGTGCACTTATTTGACACCTTCTCTCCTGGATTACTGCGATTCGTGTTCTCTTTTCTATGGTTGTTAACAAAGACTGGAAGATGTCTCAGTTGGATGTCAAGAATATCTTCCTCTGTGTTGGTTTATAAGAGATAGCCTATATAGAGCAACCTCTTGGGTATGTTGCTCAGGGAGAGTCTCAGTTGTGTAGATTGTAGAAGACAATCTATGGACTTAAACAAATCCTGCATGCTTGATTTGAGAAGTTCAGAAAAGTTATCTCTGCTATTGGTTTTACTCGAAGTGCGGGATCACTCTCTGTTCATACACAAGACTTCTATGGAGATAGTTGTTCTTGCTGTTTAAGTGGATGACATTCTTCTTACAAAGGATGATAAGAAGAGAATTGACCTACAGAGAATCAACTTCTTTAACTTTTTGTTACTAAATATATGAGGTATCCCAAGTACTTCATGAGAATTGAGATCTCCCAGAAGCCCAATTCTGTAGTTCTCTCACAACGGAAGCCTTGGATCTTTTGAAAGAGACATGTGTTCTTATGACTAAACCTGCTCGGTGTTCAATGACTGTTGGTGATGACAAGTGTTGGAATGAGAATTCACCTCTCGTTGTAGATATCATCAAGTATAGACAGCTTGTGGAAAAACTCATTTATCTGATAGTCACAAAAATAGATATCTATTATACGGTAGGAAGGGTGAGCTAGTTAATGTAAGCTTACAAGGAGTGTCATCTTCAATCAACTCTAAAGATCTTGAAATATGTGAAAGAATTTCCGGTAAAAGGACTTCTGTTTTAGAAGAATAATCATTTGAGAATTGATGACTATTCTGATGTTAGCTATGCAGATGACAAGTAGGATAAAAAGTCTACGTCTTGTTTTTGCACCATCACAGGAGGGTTAACTGAAAGAGCAAGAAACAGTCTGCAGTCTCCAGGTCAGTGTTGAAGCTGAATATAGAAGCATGACGTTGACTGCCTGTAAGCTGAAGTGGTTACGAGCACTAATGCAAGATTTGAGAGAAGTCTATGATCATCTCTTGTCAATGTTCTGTGACAACAAGATAGGTATATACATTTCAAAGAATTCAGTATTCCGTAAAAGGACGAAACATATTGAAGTAGACTGCCACTTTATCAGAGAAGAGGTAATGAAGAATCAAATTTGCATTCCGTGTGTTACCTCTGACAAAAAACTTGCAGATATTTTTACCAAACCAGTTACCCCTTCTTCGGACGTCTGTAACAAGCTGGGCATGATTGACATATATACTCCAGCTTGAGGGAGAGTGTTAGAGCTTTTGAAGTTCGAGCGGACAAGCGATTAGTTTTAGCGGTTTGGCTTAAGCAATCGAGTCCGGGTGGACTACTGTTTGGTCTTGGCGGACAAGTCTTGCAGACTGGCAATTTGTTTTGGGAACTCCTAGTGATTTGACAATCCGCAGTTCAGTCCTGGCAGCACTACAAGAAAAACTACTTTTAGCAAGGAGCTAAATACATTGTTAAATAACTAAATTCGTTGCTAATTTTATTTAGCAACGAATTTAGAAACAAATTTTTTTTTAGCTAATATGCTCGTAGCTAATTTTAGCAACGAAATTATTCGTTTCTATAATACAAGGATTTTTTATCAAACAAATTATTCCTAGCTAATATTTGTCATTTTATTTAATAATTTTATTAGATTAAAATAACTTTTAGATAAAATAAAAAAAAAAGATTCATTTATTTGTATCCATTGAGGTTTGAACCTGAGACAAACATTCCAACCATTATTACCAACTGATCTAAAGTATTTATGTGTTTGTAAATGACAATATTTATACATATATAAACATTATATACATATTTAAGCATTTATTTAATTATAACACTTCTTTGTTTATAAAATTATATAAACAAATATAAATATATAATACATAAATATATATTTAAACAATATATATTTATAGTTTGTTATATAAATATAGATATATATATATATATATATATATATATATATTTATATAATATATAAATATTTGTTCCTGTCTATTTATAATTTATATTGTTCTTTATAATATATATTCTTTTTCTAATTTAGATATATTTATAATTATTTTATTGAATATTAATAATTTATAAATATATATATGTACTTAAATAAATTATAAAATTATAAATTATATAAAGAATTAAATATTTTTTATTTTGTTAAATATAAATAATTGATACTATTTTATAAATATATATAGACAACAAATATGTTTTACGAAAGGGTATAGAGAAATAAAAATATTATTATTTGTAATAAGGAACAAAATGACATTTTTTGTAAAAAAATAATTTTTTTTCCACAATAAATATTTTGTAATAAAAAAAAATTGTTACTTTTTTGCAACAAAAAATATCGTTATTATTCCAGCTTGGCGGCGAGATTGCACGGGAGAGAGTGCAGCTCGATAAGATTTCACGGGAGAGAGAGGAGATCGGCTTGATTGAACGGAAGAGTGAAAAGTTGGGCTTGATTTGGGACAGCCGACACTAGGTCTTTCATTAAATATCTCATGTAAGTTTTTTATTGAAGAGACTAATGAAATAAAATTTGAGGGAAATAAAAAATTCCCTCCATAAATATTTTAATGCAAAAATATTAGCACGAGATTTTTGAAAGGAAATATTTCGTTGCAATTTAGCAACAAGTATTTAACAACAAAATATTTCGTTGCTATTTTTGCAACAAAAAATTTCGTTGCTATTTTTGGAGCTAAAAACAAACATTTTATGCGTTGCTAAATTCGTTGCTAATTAGCAACAAATTAGTTAGCCTTTCTAATTTTCGTTGTTAATTCATGTTTTTCTTGTAGTGCAGTTTGGCAAACCGCAGTTGAAGTCTGGCAGTCCGCAGATCAATCCGGGCTGTTTGATATCCTGTAGTTGCGGTCTGGTGGCCTAACCGCAGTTGGAGTTTGGCAGTTTTCAAGGTTTGAAGTTGCAGTATGGTGGACAGAACACAGTTGCGATCTGCTAGCAAGCCGCAGTACAGTCCGAGTATCTCGCAGTCGTGGTCTAGTGGCCTGATCGCAGATGGAGCTTGGCGGTTTCCAGCAAGCCGTTAGATAATTGCCAGAAGCCACACAGAAGCTTGTTAGTCATGCAGTTAGATATATTCGAACCGCATAGCACGTGTGGCTTGTATTTAGTCCCATATTGTCTTTGTCTTCTTGCTCTCTCCCCCGTATTTTATAAATAAGGAGACATAATTTTGTATTAATTATCTTTTTGGAGCAATAATTTTTTTGTTATTTCCATGTTTTCTCTCAAAGATAACAATCGCCTTATTTAACAACCACGAACAATAATTAATATTGATATTAATATAGTGTGAAGAAATTAATGTAACATTTAAAATAAATAGATCATAAACTTGAACAATTAAATCCAATTAAATGTAGATTAGACCCATATTTTTAAGAAGTATAGGCCCAACAAAATATTTGTCATTGGTGGTTTTTTTGGGGTTTGGTCTGATGTTGTCGTTAATGCATTATTATTTAATGTGCATGTCTTTCATTGTTGAATAAAAATGAGTGTTGTTATATACATGTCATTTTCGACAATATGCAGCGTAAGGATAAATGCAAATCAAACTAAAAAAATCACAGGATGTTGTGAACCCGTATAGGTCTTGTCCTGCACATAACTGAAATCGGCGCCAATTCGCCACTGCCATGGGGGGTCCAACTTGGCCGTAATGGATCCACAAACGGTTTAAAATAGATTAGTAAATTTAAAAAGGTGCTTATATTTGCAGGTCCTAAATAATATTTAGGAGCCTAAATATAACCATAATAAATATCTAATGAACTAAAAATATTATATTTGCAGCCCCTTTTCTCAAACCGTGAATCCACCTCTCTCCTTTTCCTTACATCAACTTCCTCTGCTGCTCACTATTTGCCAACGAGACCGTCGGATGCCGTTGTATTCTGACCCCACCCCCGGAGACCGCCACGCTGATGTGCTTGCGAGCAGAGGCCGAAAGAGGAGTCTTGGCGTCGACAGAGATAGGTCATGCTGCTTCCATTGCCATAACTTTCTAGGCCTGTAAAAAAACGAAACTGTACGAACCGAGCCGAATCGATTCAACAGAACCGACTTTTGGACCGAACTGATCACATCGGTTAGGGTTTGGTCTGGGGTGGCTAAAAACCGACCCATATTCGGTTTGGCCGGTTTCCACCATGGGACAGCTAGTTTAACCGAATCGATTAGCCAACATCATACATTAATTTTGATTTAGGTTTTATGGGCTTCAATTTTTCGAAGGAGAGGGATTTCATTTGCAGACTTTCAGTCTTCAGGCGCAGCTGTTCGATGACGCTATTCACGCCGCCGCCTCTAAATGGATTAAACTCTGCTATCCCTCGACCCTTTTTGTCTCCGTCAGTCCGCCTCTTCGATTCTTCAAATCTTTGGTAACCTCTCCCACGCGCAAATCAAGACGACGTCATCGACGGGCTCCCGAGTCGCGACCTCACATTTCTTCTTCCTATTCCTTATGTTCTTAATTTCTCTGAAGTTTTCATAGGAACCCTTTCGTCACCATATTTGCTTCATGCATCTCACACATTTCATAGGAAGTATTTCTTCTTCCTGCATTTCTATTTTTCCCAGAGGAGTGAGGCCTGACCTGTTGTTTTGTTTCTATTTCTTAGATTTCTAGATTTGTTTATGAGACCTCATAATATGATAACAAATTTATAAAGGATAAAATAAAATTGAATCAAAAGTATTGCAGTTATCATTTATGATTCGTGGGTGATTTTTAAGCATAGTTTTTTTATTAAAGATGTTGATTCAAAGCCGCAATTACAAATAAGAATTCATGTTAATTAATGTTCTTGAATCTATTGAGGTTTCAATTTTATTTTTACACCAATCATCATGCTCCCCTTCAATCTAGGAAGAGGAGAAGCTTGATTGCAGATAAGGTTTGCTGCATGATCCCCTATCCACACATTCTTTTTTAGATTTACATTCAATTGATTTTTTTTTGAGAAAATTTAGATTGAGAAATTTTGGATGTGTCAATATCAGTTAAATGTTATTAAGATTTATGATTTACATTAGTTTTTGTTTGGTTGTTATTTTTTTGTAATAGAGATGTCAAATATTGAGGATACGTCAGTGATGAATGAAAGCATTATGCAAACAGTTGAAGGTATAGAAGTTCAGCACAACACAAGTATAAAGAATAATGAAGAGATGTTTTAAACTATAATAACGTATCAAGAAAAGCACAAGTATCTGTTGATGATTCCACTAAAAATCCAAAGAGAATTGTTTTAGGATGGGAGTGGTTTGATAAGTTCAAGGATAGTGAAGAAAGAAAAAAAATGCAAACACTGTAATAAAATTTATGTTATCAACCCTAAAACAAAAAACACAAGTCATACACGAGCATTTGATGATGATGAGTATGAGAGAATTCTTGCAAACATGTTTGATGCAGATGAATTATCATTCAAGTTTGTAGAGAATGAATGCTTATGAGTTTTTACAAATCACTTAGATTCACAGTTCACTACTAGAAAAATGAGTATTAGCTACACATTTTTTTGTCAGGGTCAAAATTCGTGGCTAATAGTTAAGTATTATCCACTGATCATATTTCGTGGCTAATAATTAAATATTAGCCACAGATAACAAATTCGTGGCAAAAAACTAAACCATTAGTCACGACCTTGACGAAATCGTGGCTAAATAAATATTATTATATAGTTTATAAAAATATATATATATATATATATATATATATATATATATATATATATATATATATATATATCTTTAAAACTTAACATTCAATCATAGCCCTTAAATGCACGACACGCCCGTCCGATTCACTATCATCCGCTAGACTTAAAGCCGCTGCCCTAGAGAAATTCCCGCATTCTACTCCAGCGCCATTCCTTCCTCCCGCATTTGACTCCAGCGCGAACAAAACACTCCCACCCGGATCTCCTCCGCTCGCATCAGCGTCGGACCTCCTCCTCCCGCATCAGCGCCGGACCTCCTCCGCCCGCATGAATCAACGCTTGATCTCCTATGCATGCATCACCACCGAATCTCCTCCGCCCGCATCACCTCCGGATCTCCTCCGCCCACATCAACGCCGGACCCCCGCGCATAGTGATCAGGTCTCCTCTCCACTCTCGCCAAAGTATAGGTCATACGCTCATAAATTTCTCCTCAACTTTGTTCGATCACAGCATCCCTCCAAACTTCTCTTTCCACCACTGCAGAGCTTATTTACGCATGTATCTTCAGGCAAATCTCCACTGATCTTCCTCAACCATCGCGGCAGTTACCTCTTGGTGCCTCTGGATCTGCTACTTTGATAAAAAAATCTGCCAGCAACCAAGAAAAACTGCCAGATCTCACCAGCCGCTCATCCTTCTCTCGCCACTTCTCACCAAGAACGACATTCTTCTAGGGTTAGATTTATTAAATTCAAAACAACATAAATTTTATGGGTGGAGGTTTGGATTATCAGTTGTTGGAGTTATCAGTTGTTATACTGTTAATGGTCCATTTTCTAATTATGCATGCATTTCTTACTGTTTAAAACTTTTACTGCATTTTTTTACCATTACCATGCATTCATAGAATTTTCAAGCCATTTGGATCTCTTTTGATCTGCCAAAAAAACTAACATTTTCATGTATTTGTCTTCCAAATTTTGTACTCATGCATATTGTCAGTAATGTTTTATTGAAAAATGATTGTTTAGCTACTTAAATACTATGAAAATCTCATCTGCAATTTATTTTGTTCTTTAACAACGTCAACATTTTTTATTCCCCAAAAATTATATTAGAAAACAACAACAATAATCGTTGTTGCCATTGTGCCCTATCTTTTGTCATTTTCTAATTATGCATACATTTCTTGGATCACCTCTTATATGAGTATTTAATTGTTTTCAGCCTACAATATTTGACTATTATAATTACTCTGAGTTAAAGTTTCTGTGCAATTTCAATTGTTTTCAGCCTTCTGTGAAGTTTCCTAATTGTTATTTGTTTGTCTGTATATGAAGTGCAATTTCAATTGTTATTCTGTGCAATTTCAATTATCTGTATATGAAGTTGTTGTAGCGAGACCTCAAGAAATAATAGATACAGATGTCCAGCTTGCATAATGTCTTATGAACACAAAGGTATTATCCTATGCTGAATTCAATTAAGTTCAACTTTATAGCTTATGTAAACGACTGATTCACTGCAGATTTGCGACCTGCAAACTATCTCAAAAAATTCTCTTCAATGTACAAGAACATGAGTTCTACTCTAACTACTTTGCAACATGGCTCTTCAGCTGCCAATTCTGGTACAAACAGTTGTCCATTTTGGCTGCATAGAATGCATTTATATGAGAGCAAAGTTCTTTTGGGTTTTCTTTCCTGTTTTAGAGAGATGCTTATTCATGTTATTACTAAGGTGCAGACATGGAAGTACCTTTCACTGGAAGTCCCATCTCATGCAATAAACATGTTGAGAAGAAGCATACTCATATAACCGGAGATGAAACTTCTGTTGATGGGAAACTAAGTTCTCCAACTGATAGTTTTAGAGATTCTGATAGTGGTAGTTGGATTGAAGAAGTGAAACGTGTAAGTTACTGCTTGATTTTCATTTGTTTCAAGAGTAAATCCTGCTGCTGTTCTAAATTTGTGTATGATATGTGATTGATTCCAGTTTTATGACAAAAGATATAGCGCACTGGCGACAAGAGATCCATATAGCCGACCCCACTATGGTGGGATATGGCTTGAGTGTTGTATGTGATTGATTCCAGTCCTCTCTGATTTCATTTACCATTGAACATAAACGATTCTAAGTATTCTTTAATAAATATAAAAAGCAGTATTCTTTCTGAGGCGAAGTATCCTATTCTTAGGTAGCAAAAAGAAAGTCTGCAGATATATTATTAAGGGAAGGGCTCCCTGGTGACACCAAGCATCCAAAGTTTAATTATGCTAAAGAATCAAAGAAAGATCATTTCAAAAATGTCGTGATGGAAGGGCAAACCAAAGGTGTGAACAAAATATTTAAATTTTGTATACCCAACTTCTGTTTAAATTTTTTTTGAGAACTGTTCTGACTTGCATATATTTCATGTTTCAGTTGACTTGGATGGAAGTATCATTGAAACATGTGCATTTTGTCATTCTTTCAGAACTACTGAGGTGATCATGCTGCTCTTGCTTTCTCATTGTTAAACTTAGTATAGCTTCATGCCACTCTTGCTTTCATGTTGTGATTCTTTTATTTCCTATGATTCTTTGTTATGATGTGATTTAATTGATACTGATGGTTTGTTGTATTGATTTTTTATTGTTTATTTTAGCTGTCAATCATGAAAAATTTAGAACATCCACATATTAGAGAATCTTATTGAATTCCTTTTAGTACCCCAAGTTTTCAGGACACATGCAAATTTAGAACATCCACATATTAGAGAATCTTATTGAATTAACTCTGGAGATCCTAGCAATGGACTTATCTTGAAGAACTACCAAATTTTATTGCTAGTATGTTTTTTTGAAGAACTGCTGGTTGCTGGAGGAAGAGGGTATCCGTTTTTTTTGTATCATCAGTTATAGCTTGAGTATAACGAGGGGAACTTAAAAATGAGCTACTCAATTTTATAGATTGTTGTGAAGTTGTGTGAGATTCTTTGTAATGGTTGTGTATATGGGTTTAGGAGATATTATATATTTTTAACATATGACAAATAGAAACATAATCCATGTTTAAAATTTAATTTTTATTTTTGCTTAATTGATTTATTATTTGGATATTAATATGATATTCTTGATATTTGTTCTTTGTTTCAGATTCAAGGTTTACACAACAAGAACTTCCAGCTTGCAAACATATTCTCACCCCTCAGTGGGTATGGTACAGAACTAAAATAGCACATGAGATTTAATGTTCATTTGATTTGTAGGCGATAAAAACATGTTTTTACGATATCAATTTGCATTCATTCATTTTATTTTCTAAATTATTACGTATTTAGGATTTGTTAATTAAAGTTTTGAGGATAGCAGTTTGCTAAGTTGCAGGCACCACTGTATGAGTTTGTCAATAGATAAAGTGCATTCCCTGCAACAGTTGATGGAAATTTAATGTTGGCGCTGCCCTCTTGCAATAAGCTCTACTAATAGTCACATGTTGCTTGGTTGATGTTTGTTTTCAACTCATGTTGTGCTCTCATTGTAATAGAAATAGCTTTGTTAAATTTGTTCTCCATGTAATTTGGCTATTGTTTTCGCCTTGAATGAATTCATTGTTACTACAAGTGCTTCCATTGTTTGTGCATTTTAAACATCCCCTCAAAAATGAGCTGATGAGAAGCTGTATGAGACGCTGTATGATAATAATGAGCTGATGAGAAGTTGTATGATAATATGATAATACTACTGAGGTGATCATGCCATACTGATTCCTCATAAAAGAATCGCAACATGATACCAAATGTTCCGATAACAAGATCGATTTCTGTTTATTACAGTATTTTGAATGTGTTTTTTTTAAAACATAAATTAGTATTTGTCATGGCTTGTAACTGTGATAAATAGTTTTTTTAAAAAAATGATGAGTTCACTTTTAGCCAGGGTTTCATACTGTGGCTAATAGTTGCTTATTTGCCACGGTATTTTTTTACCATTGCTAATACTATTTGCTACGGTCAATTCGTGTCTTAAAAGTTTTAGTCACGCTGACTTTAGCCACGGAGTTTTCCCGTGGCTAGACCGTGGCTAAAACTTTCTAGCCACGGTTTTGGACTTTTTGCCAGAGAAATTTGCCCTGGCCAAAAATCGGTTTTCTAGTAGTGGTTCACAATATCCTTTTGCACAACAATTGCAAAATATTACACCAAACTTTTTAAGTGAAAGGAAAAAAAATAAAAGAAATAGTTAACAAATGAGAGATTATGCCCTAATGATACACAGACATTTAGCTATTTTGGTGGCCCTTTGCATGTGATGTGATCCCCACCTTTTCTTGGTTATCTCGGTGAGGTCTTTCAAACGTCGTTAACTGCCATCGGGATGTTCTGCTCCTGAAAATTATGACCATCTTATTGGGGATGCTCTGTTCTCACTGCAATAAGTGTGGCGATGAAGTGGTGGGGCATCACTTTACATGAGATCCCTTAATGGACAGCATTTCTGTTGAATTTGTTAAAATGAAATTGGCAGTCTGATCGGGTAGACCACACGGTTAGCAAATGAAAAAATAGTCAGTTTGACTAATGTTCTGCGGTCTGTCTCTGCCAGTTCTTAAGTTGTAATCGGGCGGTTAAGAAAGTCTACCTGCGGGTGTGGTAGACTCATCTGGAGTTCGTCGAGCCCGGTATGGTTCTGTGTTGCGGACTCATCTGGAGCTCGTGGAGACCGGCACGATTCTGTGCCTTTGGTCTTGTTCTTTAGTGGCTCGGTTTGTGGACCGATGTGTTCTGGTTCTGGAGTTGATAATGTCCGTTGTTATGGCGGGTTGTCTGGCTGATGTTATCGCGGATTGCGGAGTCCGCCTATGTTAAGTCCGCCCGTGTTATCGCAGATTGCAGAGTCTGCCTGGTGTTAAGCTCGCGGATTGTGGAGTCCGCCTGGGTTGAGTTCGCACCAGATTTAGTCAGAAACTGCTGAAGGTTTGGACTTGGTCACGGTTATGTGCAGTGACGGACACAAGAATTATATTCAGTGTGGGCGGAGTATAAAATTATTTAATAAAATAAATCAACCAATATAACAAAAATATGTTTATATCGCATTAATATCACAGAATTATTTAAAATAGTTGATCAATTTTGAGAAAATCACATCATGACCCTCAATTCATTATTTTTTTATGAATTATTTGAATATCATCATTCATTTTAAATTGTTTTAACATTTCATAAAATAACATAATAGCAAACTTGTTTATATAAAAAAATTTCAAACTAGCTAATTTGTTCATAAAAAAGCAAACAAAATATAATAACAAATTTGTTTACATTTTTTCAACAACATTATAATTAGCTTGTTTTTAAAAAATATTTAAATAATACCATATAAATCATATCTACACAAAACAAAATGATGTTAATCTTGATATGACCTGAACTCTAAATCTTTTGAATGAGAAAAAAGACCACCAACTATATCATACAAACTTTCTTAAATAATTATTTTTATTATAATATATGTTACTTTAAAGCTTATCTGTCATGAGAAACATGTTTTTGACTAATGAAATATTATATCTTTTAAATTCAGTGTGGTCGGCCGCCCACGCTCGGACCTATGTGGGTCTGCCCTAGTTATGTGCCACGTCCGGTTGTTCCTTTTTCGTCAAGTCCGCGTGTTTTGCGCGGACTGGATGTGGAGTTAGTGGCGACTTCAGATTGTCTTGTGCGGTCTGTCTTTGTGTCCACACTCATGTGCGACTTGGTGCGGCTAGCCTCATGCTGATGAGCAGCTATCCTATCGTATGGGCGCTGACTTCACTCCCTTTGCTTGACTATAAATATGGGTCTCATACTTGTCATTTATTAACATGAATAATAAGTGTTGAAGCTCAGGTTAAAACTTGCGGTCTGATTTTCTTATCTGCACTACTTAGAGAAGTAACAAGTTTTGTTGTTTGCAGACTGTGTTGCTACCATTGAGCAACCAGAGACTTGGTTCTGTCAGCAATCAGGGTTCGGTGCGGCTTGCGGATAACAGTTAACGGTTTGTAGCAGGTCGTGACTTGCGACCAGACAGTTTCTCTTTGACAAAGTTTTTCCCAGTTCAATAAGTCTGTCCGCCATTGACGGTTTGACTCTGTTCAGTTCGGCAGCAGCTTGTCCGCGATTTCTGACAGCTAGGTGACCTTGCGGTCAGACAGCTTGCAGTTGTGGACAGAGTTCTTCAGCATTCAATAACGGGGAGTCCGCACGGTTAAGTTGCGGTTTGGCGACTTGACGACTTCAGCGGACACCATTTTGCGGACAGACGGTTTTGACGGTTATTGTTATCAGTCTGCCCGGTTTACTCTTACTCGTTGATTTTGTTTTTATCGGGTATATTGACGAATCACGTCTCACAATATATGTCTCGTGTTGTAAAGAAGATTTATAACACAAGTTTCTTTATTCTTCTGCTGTACTGGTTCATTTGAGTTTGGTTTGGTTAAGTGTTCTTGCGACCTTTCTCGCTTTTGTGAAATTTTTACACCCCCTCCCCAAGGTTGAATCAAGATTAATTTGGAAGGTGCGCTATTTCCGCCCAATGGCGCCGGTCTTTGCCTGGTTGTCTGTAGTTCCAACGGTAATGTTCTTCTTGCTGCCGGCTCCACTATGTTGCATTGGGTCCGAGGGGGAGTGGAAATGGCGGCCCTCCTTTCTCTTAAACAGCTCATCAATCGAACTATTTTATAGGCAAATGGGATAATCATTGAAGGGGATTGTTTGAATGCAATCAATAATTGTCATAATAACAAGCAGCGCTCTCAGTTGATGGCTCATATTTTAGTATGGGTTGATCTTTTCTTTCTTACTAAGGTTTCGTTTGGAGAGACTTTTTTTCACCGGTCAAGTAGTTACGGAGCCTAAGTTGAACCAAGTGATGTTTGGCCATATTCCTAGAGAGGCCAATCTATTGGTCATCTTTTGTGTTAAATTTAAGAACTCAAATAATTTTACATGGCATGATTTAGAACTTGCTTCGCCTAAATTTTTGGAGATTCTCCATGAGAACTTTGAGAAAAAATTTCCTTTATTATAGTTTTTGGTACTGTTTTGTTATATTATCAATGCATTTTTCAACTATACAAGATTAAGGCTCCGTTCAATGGCCATTCCCTCAGATGGCGAATCACAATTTAAACCTATTCATGACTGCCACCACCTGCCAAAGGGAGCATAACTTAGGCTCTGTTTGGCGGGACTAATTTTCACCAGTTAAACGAATACGATCGCATGAAAATAAGTCCCTCAAACAGAGCCTTAGTTCAAAATTTTAGCTTTCATATGCATGTTCTCAGCGGCAGGCTTCTATTGTGGTCCTTAATTGCTATCCCAGTTTGCCATTTATGTTGTTCTTTTGGCGTGCGTGTAGTCTAAGCAATGACATAGCGGCGAAGAAGGGATAATAGCTTCAAAAAGAACGAAAAAGGACTCAAAATGGTATTATTGAAAACAGGGGAAACAAGGGAAGGCGGCCCCCACCGCCCCTGCAGTCCTCCCACCATTTCAGACGGTCACCCTACGGCCTGTAAAACATACGCAGCCAGCGGGCCATTATTGCCAATCTAAGATATCCTGCACCCAACGCACAGCTAGAGCTCGGACCCAAGTCCGTCCCATAATGCTAAAACAGAGAGACGAGACCGGCTGAGCTCGTCAGTCCTATACATACATCACCTTCAGCTACGAACCGGTCTCCCTAACTACACCACCATCAAAACAAAATGGCACAAAAAAAACCCTAATTTGGAAGGAAGAAGACGAAGGAGAATCTCCGGGGACCTCTCAGCAATCCCTCTGGAAATCCGCCTCCTTTGAAAACATCATCTCATGCCTGTGATTCCAGCTCCCGCGTGGAGACGAACGTTCCGTGGAAACCGTACGGCACCCGCGCCGGCAACCTAATAGTCGCCTCCAGCCTCAAGTCGGCGGCGTTGACTATCACCAGCTCCGACATTCCGGCGAGCTCGTCGCGAACAAAGGCTAGCACGTAGCATCCGTCCTCCCGATCTCCGCATCCCTCCCGCGGCACGAAGTACGGCTCGCCGCCGAACCTGCCCTCGCCGTAGTCGAACCTCTTCACCTCGCCGGTGGCGAGGTCCACATTCGCGAAGCCCGATACTTTTGGCCACGGCTCGGCGATGGCAAGGTACGCGAACCGGGTCTTCCGGCCGAGCCGGTTCCGGTTCACCATTCCGGCCTCCAAGTTTATATGCGGCTCTCCGGGTCTGAGTACGGGCCGTCGGGTTGATTGACCCGTTCGCAGGTTGAGCCGAATTTCCGTTAGCACGCTTTTCAGGCTCTGTTCTGACTCGTTGAAGATGGAGTCCGGCGGAGTCATACAGGAGCCGATAACCACCACTTCCTCTGTTTCCGGCTCCTCCCACGCGTTCCAGATATGGAAGCAGAAGCATTCCGGCACGTCGACCCACAGCAGTTCCGCCGCGTCGGCGGCGTACTTAGGGAGCACCCCGAAGCGGGAAACTTTCTTCTTGTCGTAGACAACAGGGGAGCCGCCGTGGATCATTTCCTGGAGTTTGAAGACCACCTGCTGGTCGGGGACGATGACGAAATTCTTCGTGATGGCAAAATCGTGAATCATGGTGGGCTGTGCCAGGGGGATTTCTAAGTCCGGCGACTTCTCCCCGCTTGGAGAGAAGCGGAAGTACTTGAGGTAGGGCTTTTTGATGACGTCGTAGCTGAGGGCGAAGAGCTCCCGCGTCTCCGGGTCGAGCTTCGGATGCGCGATCATGGCGGAGGTCAGCTGGGAGTCGAAGTCGTAACGGCCGGCGGTGTCGAGGTCGCCGTCGGGAGTGATGCGGACGTGGTAGGGGAGGTCGTCTTCGGACATGGCGAGGAGGCGGTTGTTGAAGTAGACAAGGCCGGCGTTGGCGACGCCGGTTCCCCGGGAAGGGTCGACGAGGCCGAGGAGGCCGCGGGCATAGAAGAGCAGCAGTCGGGCAATGCCGGAGTGGCCATGTAGCTCGCCGATTGCTTTGGGAAAGATAGCACGCCCTATGGCGCGCTCCTGCTTAAGCCGCTCTGTTTCCGTGAAGCGGCAGGCGTAGGTTGCTCGGCCGTTGCGGATGCTTACGGCGTGGATCATGCCGTCGCCGTCAAATAAGTGGTGGCCCGCGACGGGCTGAAACAGAGGGTTGGCGCCGTTGCGGAGGTAGACGCCGCTGATGAAAGGGGGGATGCGGCCTTCGACGTGGAGTTGGCGATGTGGCGGCTGCTCTCCGACAGGGGCGTAGTTTCCGGCAATCTGAACGGCGGGGTCTGCAGTACTCGGCAGCTGGTGGCCACGTTCCATACCGTTAGAAATCAAAACTTCTTCAACTACTTCCAGCGCTTTTGCTGCCGCGCGCTGAAAAAAGTTCCATTTTGGCCGCGGCTGGACGGGCCGGGAGGGCTTCTGGACTGGTGAAGAGCGGCGCTCTGTCAGGTAGGAAGGCTGGGACGGGTAGAAGACGGCGGCGCTCTCGATGTCGAGGACGGAATGAGGAGAGGCAGAGCATTGGATTGAAGCGCCGGCGGCCTGGCGGAAGCAGAGCAATCTGACGGAGTTGGGATTGCTGAAATTTGTTTGCACGGGTTTCTTTTTCCGGCGGCGCTGATCACGAATTACTGATTGGGTTCTATTGGAAGTGGTTGAGATGGTGGACATGGACATGGAGGAGGACATGACTGGCCGTACTCTGTTTCAACGAGAGATTGAGCGGCTTCCCCGTCTTCTCTGCTCGCTCAACGAGAGCAGCAGGAATTTGATTGAAGGAGATGAGTCCGTGGGGTAAGAAGAGGGTGGTGATGATTTGGATTTTGGTGTTATTTATAGAGTGTGGGGGGTGTTGAAGATGAAGAACAGGTGGGGTACGCAAAAAATATTACAGAGCTTGGAAGAAGAAGAAGACCACGTGGTGGATTCGGAGGTGGGAGAAAATGGCGTTCGACATGGATTCTAAAAGTTAAGAATTTAGAGAGGGCCCTTATTGGTTTCGCTCTCCCTCTCTGCACTTTATCATATTATGTATATATATAATCATTATGGTTCTGCATGTGTATATACATAGAAGAGTAATTGGGAGGGGCTCCGCCAATGCGGTCAAGGTCAATCGCGACAATATTTTTGATCGGGACAATATGAAATTATCCCAACCTCAGCATTACCCGGACGCTCTCAGAACTCTCGAGCCTTCTGAGTGTATAACCCATAATTCATCGAGGTCAAACATGATCGATAATGGTTTAAAGGATCTCGCCCACCTAAGACGAGTGCAGGAGAAGTCACCTCCAGGGGCGAGGTCCAGGGTCTAGAGGCAAGATGCAGGCTCCAAGGGCGGGATCCAGGGTCCAGAGGCAAGATCCAGGCTCTATGGACGGGATCCAGGGTCCAGAGGTAAGATCCAGGCTCTAAGGGCGAGATCAGAGTCCAGAGGTAAGATCCAGGCTTCACGGGAGAGATCCAGGCTCCAAGGGCGAGATTCAGGCTCCAAATGCGAGATCCAGACTCCTGAGTGAGATCCAGGCTCTAGAGGAAAGATCCAGGCTCTAGAGGCAAGATCTAGGCTTCAGAGGCTTCATTTTGGTCTGCTATTAGCTCCTCTAAACAACGAAGTTTCGTTGTTGGAAGTCCAATTGGGACTGTTAATATATAGCCCATTGTAAAGCCCATTGTAAAGCCCATTTATGAACCCATGTTGGTTTTTAGTTTAGTCCCACATTGTAGATTTGTGATTCCTCTTCTCTTCTCTCCATATATATTTGTACTCATACCATTGTTTACACCTAATGAATAGAAGACCTCTGTCATTCTAACATGGTATCAGAGTCAGCGCTCGCACTCTGCTCGCGCCTCTGACCACACCTGTCCGCAGCTCCAGTCGCGCAGCCCGTTGCCCAGCCCGCATTAGTCCGTTGCCCCCACCCGCATCAGTCTGTTGCTCCCTTCTCGCCCAGCACGCATCAGTCTGTTGCCCCCACCCCCAGCCCGCCCCCGCAGCCTCCAGCTCGCCGACCCTAACTCGCCACCCTGCCTGCATCCCACATCCCGCAGCTCGCCCAAACCTCAGCCCACAGCTCGCTGCCCCCAAATATCGCGCCTTTGTCCGCTCCCCCCCCCCAGCTCGCCGCACCTCGTCCCGCCCTCTGCCCACATCTTGCAGCCCACCAGGCCGCCTGTCCGCCCGCTGCCCCCAGCTCACTGCTCTCCCGAGGCCGCCCGGCCGGCCTGTAGCTCGTCGCCCGCACCCCGCCAGGCCACCTGTCCACCTCTCGCAGTGCTCTCTGTTTTTTTTCCAACTCTGTTCGGCTACTCTCCACTCCGGCGTCATGACCACCCCATTGAACTCGCCACCTCTGAAAGCTACTACCTTCCAACTTGCCACCGCCAGCGACTGGTCGGACTGGGCCCTTACTGTCGAAGCTGCCCTCTCCACTCGTGATCTCTGGGATCACATCATCGGTGCTCCCCCGACCTCTACAAGTCCTGCTCTCAGTTCTGCAAGCTCTACTATAATTCTCTTTGCATCCAGCGCCACCGCCGCCACCTCCACTGCCTCGACCACCCCTGATGATGCTACTCTGTGGTGACGCCGCGATCAGGCTATTTGGGCTTATATCTTGGAGTCTGTCGCTCGTCCGCTCCTCACTTCCATTGGTCGCCTATCCTCTGCCCGCGCTATGTGGGAGTATCTTCGGGACCGCTTTGTTCCCCGCGGTGGAGCTCACCGTCATCGCCCCATCTGCGATTCTCAGTCTGCTCGACAAGACGGGCGATCCATTCAGGACTTCTTCACCATGATGAGCACCTTCTGGCATGAATTGGATTCCATGGTACCTTTACCCTGCGGGTGTGCTCTTTCCTTGGAGTTTCAGCTCCATCTCTCTGAGGGTCATCTCCATCAGTTCCTTGCTGCCCTGTGCCCCAAGTTTGCTCTCCTAGCATCTCAGTTTCTTCATCGAGTTCCTCTTCCTACTTTGGATGAAGCCCTGATTGCCCTGCTTGATGAAGAAACTCGCCTTCGTCCTCCTGTGGCTCCTCTGCCTCCTCAGCCCGACACAGTTCTTGTTGTTCGACCATGAGACAGCACTATTACCTGCAACTACTGTAAAAAGGTGGGTCACATGAAGTTCGGGTGTCCCACTCGTCCCCCATGACCTGATGACAACCGTCGTCACAACCGTGGCAGGGGGCGGGGTCGTGATCAGAGTTCAAAACCCATCGTTACAGCTACTACAGATCGCCTACAACGCCTCGATGACCTACTCCTTCAGTCACCCTTGCTTCAACAAGCCACCTCTGCCGCTCATAGCCTGTCCGTCGCTCCCAGTACTCCTATTGTTCGGGCTTTACCACCCGCGCCTTGGTACTTTGACTCTAGGGCCTCCTGCCACCTCATCAACGATTCCAACATCCTCACCAATTGTACCTCCAACCCCACTCACCCTCAGGTCACCACTGCTGACGGGGGTTCTGTCCCCAACTCCCCATTATGCAGTCTGGCTTCATCACCCCAAGCTCTTCTCCCTCTGGTCACCTTACCCTCTCCAATGTCCATCTTGCCCCTAACCTCCACATGAACCTTATTTTTGTTAGTACTCTTTGTGATATTGGTCTTTTTCTCTTCTGACTGTGTGTGCAGGATTCACGGACGGCTCAGAAGATTGGACGAGGTCGTAGGATTGGTGGCCTGTATCAGCTGGAGTACCTTCACATCCCCTCATCATTACCTTCCCCTTCTGCTCTTTCTGTTATCTCTAATGCCTACTTATGACACAGACGTTTAGGCTACTTGTCTGGTGATCGACTTCGAAGTGTTATCCACTCTGTAGCTTTGGGCCGTGTTTCATCTTCCCCCCTCTCTGTCTGTACTGGCTGTCATTTGGCAAAGCACGTGGCTCTACCTTTTTTCCAGCAGTGCTTTCCAAACTTCAGCCCCATTTGATTTAGTGCACTCTGACATTTGTGTTGGGTACATTGGTCAAATGTACCTGATTTGAAGAAGCCTCACCCAACTCAATGATATATATCATAATGTATTTGATGAATATTGAGTTTACTTGTGCAGGTTAAGAAATCACTGGACTGAAGCAAAAAGTTTCTAAGTCCATGTGTCGACACCCAGAGGGAAAGTGTCGACACTTAAGAAGACTTGTGTCGACACCCAGACAAGCAGTGTCGACACTTGGAGTCATTGTGTCGACACTTGGGATGCAGAGTCGACACCAGACAGAAAGTGTCGACACTTGGAGCTGTGTCGACACTCAGTGAAGAAAAGTGCAGACAGAAAGTGTCGACACTTGGAGCTGTGTCGACACTCAGTGAAGAAAAGTGCAGACAGAATGTGTCGACACAAGGAGCTGTGTCGACACCCAGTGAAGCTGTGTCTACACCAGAAAGTGTCGACACTTGGAGTTGTGTCGACACTCAGCAAAAGTCTGCAGAGACTAAGTTAAAGTGTCGACACTCAGAACAATGTGTCGACACTCAACAGAAGAGTCAGCACTTGAAGAATGTGTCGACACCCAGCACAATGTGTCGACACACAACCAGAAGAGTCAACACATGAAGTAAGTGTCGACACCCAGCACAAAGTGTCGACACTCAGCTAAAGACTCTACACTTGAAGAAAGTGTCGACACAATGAGCTGTGTCGACACTTAGCAAAGATCAGAAAGATCAACAAAAATATTCTAAGTACAAATGTCGACACTAAGGGAATGTGTCGACACTTAGCTGAAGTCTCAACAAGAAGAAGGTGTGTCGACACAAGGAGCTGTGTCGACACTCAGCAAGTAACGACATTGAAGACTATGTGTCGACACCAAGAAGCAGTGTCGACACTTGACAGATTCAACACAAGAAGTTGTGTCGACACAAAGGAGATGTGTCGACACTTAGAAGAATTCAACAAAAGCTAGAAGAACAAGTACTTGTGTCGACACTCAATTCCAGTGTCGACACCTGAAAAAGAATTTATGTCGAGACATACAAGGAATTGTGTCGACACCTTGTAGACTTGTGTCGACACTTACACAGCATGTGTCGACACTTGGTCTATAAGTGTCGACACTTAAAGACAGAAAGTCTCGACACTTACAGACAGTTAGAGATTTTCAAGAAATGACTGGATGACTTGACAGCTGCCGTTCCAGCCGGTCTATAGCACCTGTCAAAGATATCAGAAGTCAGTTATGGACCGGACCAGCCGGTTACCATGAAGAAGGCCTATAAATAGGCATCTACAGTTTACAGAAATTGTGGATCAGATTATTGTTCAAAAGTTCAGTTTGTTGAAAAACAAATTATTGAAGTGGTACCAAGAGTATCAACACAAGAAGATCTTGCAGTCCAAGTGCAGATCTAAGTAGTTGGAGAGAGAGGGCTCCATCCAAGAAATCAGCCTCTGGAACTAGGCTGAGAAGAAGGATTCAGATTCAATTCTGGATCTTAAGTGGCAGAGGTCAAGGAACAACTGCAGGAGGATTCAGTCTCATTCAGTTCTACTCAAGAAGCTTTGAAGAAAGCTAAGTCAGGGTGAATCCAGCTGAGTTCTTCCAAGAACTCATCAAGAAACTCTCAAATCCCCTCCTTCATTTCTGAGTTATTGAGTTAATTTTTGTAAAACATTTTTATCTTGTAGGATCCTTTGGATCTGAGTGAATTGTAAGCCTATAACTATAAAGGCTGAGGGTATGGCTTGTTAGTCTGAGTGTAGGAGATTGAGATCTCTGAGTATAGGCCTTGTTGACTGAGTGTAGGCCTTGGTTGGCTGAGTGTAGGCCTTGATTGTCTGAGTGTAGGCTTTGGGATAAAGCTGAATTGTAAGGCTTTGGGCCTGAGGTGTAGGAACCAATTTGGGTTCTGAGACAGTGGAGGAGTTTGACCGAATCTAGTACACTGCTAGATAGGCGAAGGGGGAAAGTGGATGTACCCATATCTTGGGGAACCACTATAAACCACTGTGTTGTGATGTGATTGTGCTGTGTATGCTGTTAATACTTTGTGATTGCTGTGCAAAAGTTATAAATCTGTGATAATAAACTGTTTGCTGCCAGTAAAGTTAGAAAAGGATTAGGTCACCTATTCACCCCCCTCTAGGTGTTTAGGTACCATATCTTTCAAGTGGTATCAGAGGGAGGTTGCTCAAAAAGGACTAACAGTCTCATGAGATCCTGTTTGGCAGATTCAGTGTAAGGCATTTCACAGTTTCAAGAAATTCAAGAAATTCAAGAAAATCAAGAAACATGGGTTCCTCTGAGAATCACAAGGAATTGGGTTCCATGAAATTACCCATATGCAGGAAAGAGATCTTTGGGATCTGGAAAGAAAGGGTAAGGCTATTTATGGAAGCCTCTGACCCTAGAATCTACATCACAGTAAAGGAAGGGTCTTATGTGCCAATGAAGATTTCAGTTTTGAATGCAAATCAGAGAACTCCAAAGGATTTCTCTGAGATGACTAAGGATGAGATTGTCCTAGCTACAATGGACAAGAGGGCACAAAACATTATTGTAAGTGCCATTGATGATGCAACTTTTCAGAATCTTATACACTGTAAGACAGCTAAAGAGATGTGAGACACTCTTATAGTGTATATGGAAGGATCTGAAGAAGTTAGGCAAGATAGGAAATCCTTGCTAAATCAGGAGTATGAGAGTTTTAGACAAGGTAAAGGTGATAGCATAACTGAGTGCTACAAGAAGTTCTATAGAATAGTTAATGAACTCATGTCTTATGGAAGAGAGTTCAGTAACTATGAACTAAATGACAAGTTTCTAAGGTCCCTAAACAAAGATTGGGACACAAAGATCTGTGTCATAAGAGAAATGGCTAAGTTGGGGGAAATTTCTCCTCCTACACTGTTTGACAAGTTATTGTCATATGAGATGCAATTGACAGTGAGGAGAGAGGAGGAGAAATCAACAAGGACTGAACACAAGGAAAGATCAGTTGCTTTCAAGACAGAAGTTCCCAAAAAGTGCAGGAATAAGTCATCAACTCCACCTTCAGAGGTAGTTGATTTAGAGTCTGATGAGTCAGTCAGCACAAAGAATGAGAGCAGTAAAAGTGATGAAGACTTTGCTGCCTTCACTAGACACTTTCAAAAATTCTTGAAGAAGAAACAATGGAGGTCAAGACCTTCTTCTTCAAAGGGAAAGGAAGTCTTTTATCAGGAGAAAAAGCCTTCAAAGAAAGACAGGAAGAGGACAAAGTCAAGCAAGGCAACTGGATCTAAGATAGTGTGCTATTGCTGCAATAGACAAAGTCATGTTATTGCAGATTGTCCAGAGAAGAGAAAGGAATCTGGTGACAGGAAAAAGACTCACTTCAAAGGAAAGAAAGAGAAGTTTTTTGTTGCCAAGAAGGAGAAGACTCTATCAGATATCTCTTCTTCAGAAACTGAGTCTGAGGCTGAAGCCTACATAGGGCTGTTTGCTGGAGAAGAAGAAGAAGAATTCATGCAGATCATGGAGTCTATTTATGAACAAGAAGACAGTCAATGCCAAGGACTAATGGCTTTGACAGAGAGTGCCAAAATCCTGGAGCAGCCAGGACCCAGTCAGGTACAAGGTTCAAGTTTAAATTCAGTTTCTTGTTCTAGTTCAGAATCAGATTCATCTTCATCAAGTGATGAAAGTGTATCTGAGTCTGAGGATGATATTCATCAACTTATAGATGAATATAAGGTGTTGTTGCAAGCTTACAAGAAAAGCAAATCCCTAGCCAAAAGTCAGGCAAAGGAAATTGCTGAACTTAAAGCTGGTGCAACAGATTTTGAGAAGCAGTTTGATCAAAAGTTGAATGAGATAGCTAGGCTGAAACACATAACAGTGATTCAGATGGGTACTATATCATTTAAGAATGATCAAATTAAGAGTATGGAGATCAATCTTTAGAAGGAGAAGGACTTAGTTGCTAGGTTTTCTAAACCTAAGTCAGTGTTACCTTTAATTGATGATTTTGTTCATCATAAAGGCAAGGCTGGGCTGGGCTTTATTAGACCTGCAAGGACTGAGCAGTCCAAGTCTAAGTCCAAGGGCAAAGCCCCAGCATTCAACAAGACTGCTGTAGATAATACAGCAAAGGTTGTACCTAAGCAAAGGTACAACAAGTTTGAATGTTGGTGCTGTGGCAAAATTGGCCACTTTGCAGTGGACTGTTGGCACAATGCCAGTGCCAAGGTGAGTAGCAAGCTACCTGTTGGAAAGCCTGCAGGGAGCTTTGTCAGATTGCAGACTAACAAATACCAAGGTCCCAAGAATTCTTTGGGTTCTAAGGTCCATTAATATGTTTTGCAGGTAAGTCCAAGTTGCCACACCCCAACATGGTACTTGGACAGTGGATGTTCCAGACATATGACTGGAACAAGAAGATTACTAAAGGACTACATTCCAATAAAAGATGGTCCAAAAGTAACCTTTGGTGGTTCTGAAAAAGGAATCATCAAAGGATTTGGTAATATTTATACAAACTTAGTTACCATTACTCAAGTGGCTTATGTTAAAGGGTTGAAATACAACCTAATAAGTATAAGTCAATTAAGTGATGTAGGGTATGACATCTCATTTGCTAAAAATGGTTGTCATATCAAGAGGTCAAGTGATCAAGATATCATTTTGACAGGATATAGGAAGAGGAATGTCTACTGCCTAGACATTATGGTTGAGAACAATGGTTCTCCAATTTGTCTTGTAGCTGATGAGACAGTCTCTCATTGTGTCAAATGGCACAAGAGGCTTGCCCATCTTAACTACAAGACTATTAGCAAACTCTTTAGCAAAGAGTTAGTGAGGAATGGTGCTCAAGTTAAGTGTGTTAAAGATGGCATTTGCTCAGCTTGTCAAAAGGGCAAGCAGACTAAATCCACCTTTAGAAGCATAGAGAACAAAGATGTTGTGAGGTGTTTATACCTCTTGCATTTGGATCTTTTTGGTCCAATGCCAGTTCACAGCTTAGGTAGGAAGGTCTATACCTTTGTAGTTGTAGATGACTACTCAAGGTTTTCCTAGGTGTTCTTCTTAAGACAAAAATCTGAAACACCTAGTGTCTTCTATAGCTTTGTCAAGCAAATTCAGAATGAACTAAATAGTACAGTGGTCAAAATTAGAAGTGACCATGGTACTGAATTTCAGTCTGATAGCATGACAAAACTGTGTGAAGACTTTGAGATATTTCAAGAATTCTCTTCACCTAGAACACCTCAGCAAAATGTCATTGCTGAGAGGAAGAATAGAGCCTTGATAGAGGCTGGTAGAACTCTATTGAGTGATACATCACTGCCAGAGTATTTCTGGGCTGAAGTAGTTAACACCGCATGCCATGTTATAAATAGGGCTACCATCACTAAAAGGCTTAACAAGACCCCCTATGAAGTAGTGAAAGGCAGGAAACCAAACCTATCCTATTTTAGGATCTTTGGTTGTAAATGCTTCATACTTAACAATGGGAAGTCTTACTTAACTAAGTTTGCTGCCAAGTCCCAAGAGGGAATTTTTGTTGGGTACAGCAATAATAGTAAGGCTTATAGAGTCTACAACTTGACTACACAAGTTGTAGAAGAATCAGTGCATGTAGTTTTTGATGAGACTAAACTTATTAATAATGAGTTGTCTAGCAGTGTATGCAGCCCCACAGGTTTGACAAAGAAAATGGACAAGCTTACTATAGAAGAAGTGCCTGCTGCAAGACAGCAAGTAGAAGAAAGTAGCTGTTGTCCAGGGGGAGAACTACATGTGCCAATTGCTGAAGAAATCCAAGGAATACAGCATGATGCAGATGCTGAAGTGGTTCAACCAGAAGTGAGGATGCCTCCAGCCCACAGGCATCTTAGAGATCATCCAGTAGAGCTGATTATTGGAGATCCAAGACAAGGAGTTCAAACAAGGAGCAGAAATCAGAATACTGCAATCTATTCCAGCTTTCTGGCACAAGTTGAACCTAAGAAGTTTGAAGAAGCAATACAAGATCCACAATGAACTGAAGCAATGCAAGAAGAGCTTAATCAGTTCAAGAGGTGCAAGGTCTGAGAATTGGTTCCTAAACCTAAAGACCACAATGTAATAGGAACTAAGTGGATCTACAGGAATAAGATGGATGAACAAGGGGTCATCATTAAGAATAAGGCTAGACTGGTTGCTAAAGGATATAGGCAAGAAGAAGGTATTGACTTTGATCAAACCTTTGCTCCAGTAGCCAGACTGGAAGCCATAATGATGTTCTTGGCCTATGCAACCTATCAAGGATTCAAGGTATACCAAATGGATGTCAAGTCAGCATTCCTAAATGGTAATTTGAAAGAAGAAGTCTATGTGGAGCAGCCTTCAGGTTTTGTTGATCCAACTCTACCTCATCATGTCTATAGACTTAGGAAAGCTTTATATGGGTTAAAGCAAGCCCCTAGGGCTTGGTATGAAACTCTATCTAGTTTTCTCATTGAGAACAAGTTCTCAAGGGGGAAAATAAATAAGACTCTATTCCTTAGGGAATCTAGAGGCAAAGTTATACTAGTCCAAATATATGTAGATGACATTATATTTGGGTCTACTGAAAGCAGCCTTTGCAAAAAGTTTGCAAAACTTATGCAAGGTCAGTTTGAGATGAGTAGTATGGGAGAGCTGAAGTTTTTCTTGGGTCTCCAAGTTAAACAGACTAAAAGTGGTCTATCCATATGTCAGTCCAAGTTCACCCTAGAACTCATAAGGAAGTATGGTATGGATTCATCCAGCACCATGAAGACTCCTATGGGGTCAAGTATGTCTCTTAGCAAGGATGATGCAGGGAAACCTGTAGATGAAACCTTATATAGAGGGATAGTTGGTTCCCTATTATATTTGACTGCTAGTAGACCTGACATCATGTATGCTACATGTGTTTGTACCAGGTATCAAGCCTGCCCTAAAGAGTCTCATTTGACAGCAGTCAAAAGAATATTGAGATATCTAAAGGGCACTCCCTATCTAGGCCTCTGGTATCCTAGGAATGGAGATTTTGATCTAACAGGTTATTCAGATGCAGACTTTGCAGGATGCAAAGAGGATAGAAAGAGCACTACTGGAACCTGTCAATTCCTAGGTGGGAGACTAATTTCATGGAGTAGCAAGAAGCAAACAGTGTGGCTATCTCCACAGCAGAATCAGAATATGTGGCTGCAGGAAGTTGCTGTGCTCAACTTCTGTGGATACAACATCAGCTAGAGGACTATGGATTTCAGGTAAGTAGAACTCCACTTTTCTGTGACTCTACAAGTGCTATTTTAATAGCTAATAACCCTGTATCTCATAGTAGAACTAAACATATTGAAATTAAATATCATTTTCTTAGGGAGTATGTAGAAAGAGAAGATATTTTACTTGAATATGTTAATACAGATAATCAGATACCTGATATGTTTACTAAGCCACTAGAAGAAGCTAAGTTCAATATATTCAAAATTGAACTAGGAATGATAAACTTAGAGTAAGTTTACAGAATTAGATTTGGCTAAGTAAAAAGGTGTCGACACATAGACAAGTCTATGTCGACACAGAATAGTGGTGTCGACACTTCAGGAAAAAGGTGTCGACACATCTAGGATGTTGGTGTCGACACTTCAGAATGTTGGTGTCGACACATGTCAAGTAAGTGTCGACACATCCAATGTGGTGTCGACACTTATGTTTTACTCAGAATTTTCTAAGTAAAGTCTCGACAATGTGTCGAGTTATGTTGTGTCGACATATAATCAAGTGTCGACACATAAAATCTGTTGACTAAACTTGTGTCGACACATGAGTGTCGAGACATTATAAGTCAGTGTCGACACTTATAACCAGTGTCGACACATTTTAAGTTAGCTGTCCCGCCTGTTTATCTTCAAAATTAGACAGGTAAAAATAGGGTTCTGTCTTTGTTTGTCGACACGCTTTCAAAGTTTCGAGACCAAAACTATTGTGTCGACACCTCTCTTTTCTACAGACAAATTCTACAAACCCTAATGGCTCCTAAGCTTGAGGAGAACGTTAACGAAGGTTATGAGCTTGTGCGCGGCGCGTTCGACGATGCAGATGCAGAAATCAAGGGGGTTGTAACCCTAGTCGCCGATTCAGGACTAGAATATCTAGTGTCAGAACCTACAAAGATTTGGAAGAAAGAGGTTCTTGAATTCCTTAATGGAGCTGCAGTAGATGAATCTGGATTCAGAATCAAATCCAGAGTTCATGACACTAAGGTCAAGGTTTCACCAAAGAGTCTGAGGAAGGTACTCCAGCTACCAAAAACTCAAGATGAAGAAGAGGTTACTGCTTCAAAGACCAGAGAAGTTTTAACCTGGTGTGGACTTGATCCTAAGATGAAGATAGGATCTGTATTTAACAGGAAAGGCATGAATACTCAAGGAAAATTCATGTCTGAGATTGTGGGAAAAATCTTACTCAGCAAGACTGGAGGGCATGATAGAGTGTCTGCCCATATGTTTGGCCTCATGACAAGAATTATCTTCACTCTGAAAACAGACTGGTCTCAAGTGGTTTATGAGAAGATTAAGGAAAGCTTGAAGAAGCCCAATCTGGGCAGGATCATGAGTCTCTACCTAGCTGGTACCATACCAGAGGTAATGAATATTGCTGCAGGCAGCAAGATAAACCATATGAGGAAAATGGATCTAAGGATCTTTTCAAGATGAGACATGGTGTTGTCAAAGGACATGCCAACCCCTGAGAAGACAATTACTGAGAAGGAGATTCCTCCTAAGAAAAAGAGAAAAACTGCTCCAGTTGAACAAGAGTCCTCCAGCAGTTTAGGGAGTGAAGAACATGTTGTTTTCACTCCTGATGACCAAGAGGAAGTGGCTGCAGAGAAGACCCCTGCTGCTCAAGATATTGCTGAGATCCAGGGGGAGCTACCACATGCTAGCCCCATCCACAGGGATCAAAGTCAGGGGGAGCCTCCAGTTGTAGAAGAACCATCTACACTGGACAATGAGCAAGCCACCATCATCATCCAAGAGGTACTCACTGACCTAAAAACTTTAGAATATCTTATAGAAGATGCTGATTTGTCTGCTGTTCCTCAGCAAACTCAGCTGCATAGTCAAGAACCAGATGTTGTTATCAAATACACATCTGCTGTTCCAGTAGTTGAAGAGCAAAGAATGTCTCCAGCTCAATCACCTCAAGAGTTCACCATGGAAGATCTATTTCTCAATCTAGATCAAGTTAATTTTGACATGGACAAAGAAGCTGCTGGAAGAGATACTGCTGCTGCTGAGGGGGAGCAAGTACAAGATCTGTAAGAGCCTATTAGGCCAGAAAATGAGAAGGCACCTGATGTGCAAACTGAAAAACCTCAAAGCCCTAAGGATCGGGTTGAGATAGCCAACACTTCTGCCTCTGAAGATGAGGAGAGTGCTAGGGCAAAGAAGAAGAAATTATATGTTTTTAAAAGGAGAAGTCAGAGTTACAAGAAAGCTCTGCAATCTATAGCCCCACAGCCTATAATTCAACAAGCCCCACCTGTTGATTATAGTGCCTTAATGATTGTCATGCAGATAAAACTTGATGAACAAAGAAAGGCTATAGAGGCTTATGTAGATGAAGGACACAAAGCTTTACAGTTTGATCTTGCCCAAGATATAAAATCCATAAGGTTTGAGATGAACCTTAACAAGAAGGAAATGAATGAATGCTTCCACAAGGGTGGAAATACAGTGGTGTATCTGGCAACACACCAAGAAAAGATCAAGACACAGGTAGATGATATAGCATTAAAACAAGGATATGTGCTGGAAAATCAAATCAGAATGAATGACAATCTGACTGAGTCACATAATGCTATAATCACTGAGTTGAAGAACAAGGCTGATGAACCTTCTACATCTACTGTTGCTGCTAAAACAGAATTTGACAAAGCCTTTCAAGAGGAAATTTCTGCTGTCAAGACTGCAATCCAAGCCTCTCAGAAAGCTATATCTGATCAACTGCAAAAGCTCAAACCATTCTTTAAAGAGGGAATCAGATATTTGGACAGTCAAATAAGATTTCAAAAGGATGATGTCAGAGACCATATGGCTCGAGAAGTCATAAAGGGGGAGAGAGTATTAGTCAAAGCTAGCTCTGACCATGCCAAATGGATATCTAATTCCATCAGAGCTACACTGGGCTATCCTCCACTCTGTGATGATGATAATGTTGCTGAATCAGGGATTCAAACTGCCTATCTTGGAGGTGAGCAACCAGAGGTAGCTCAGGTCATTTATCCACCTCCAAACTTTAACATGATTCAAGCAGATGTGAGTACCATGTATAGCCCACCTGAGGGCAAGGACCATGTTCATATTGAAAAGGTTGTTCAACCTATGTCTGAAGCCATGCAAGAGGCTCTATAGAAAGAGGAAGAGACAAGGTTGTCCAAGAAGAGGTTTAGGGAACAAGCAGAACAAAAGCCAGATTTTGAACAGTGGAGCCCTACCTCTAGGAATATAATTTTAACTGCCTGGAAAGCTGCCAAGGACAATACACATGACAGGAACAAATGGTTCTCTGAAGCTGAATGGAGAAAACATGAAATAAGACAAGAGGCCATTGTTCAATTCAGAAGGAAGGCTAAGATGGGAAAGCTACCTCCTACTGCAGTGGAGCCTAGCAAGTACTTCCCCAAGCCATATCACTACTTTGAGAGGCAGAAGATCAAGGCAGAAGAACTCAAAAAGAAAGATCTAAAAGGCAAGAAGCCTGCTGTTGCTGAAACTGCTGAAGCCACTGTCAAAGCTCAAGTCCAACCTGGCAAATGCATAGTTATCAAAGAACCAGACCAGAAATAGATTAAAAAATTACTTGAAGATTATTTTGTAATCTTTTTAATGTAAAACATTTTTGTAAACCATTGAAGGTGTATTAGAAAAATGTTAGAACAATATATGATAAATATATTTCATGATTGTTCTGTGAATGTGTCTATTTCTTGTTCTGAAATGATGAATGTGTATACATGTGTGAATTATTACATGTTTATGTTTACTCTGCTGTAAATAATCTGCTTTACATCATTTTGTAATCTTTAATTATGAATGGTGTATATCATTGACTAAGGGTTATGACTTCTCCAAATAGGGGGAGATTGTTGGGTACATTGGTCAAATGTACCTGATTTGAAGAAGCCTCACCCAACTCAATGATATACATCATAATGTATTTGATGAATGTTGAGTTTACTTGTGCAGGTTAAGAAATCACTGGACTGAAGCAAAAAGTTTCTAAGTCCATGTGTCGACACCCAGAGGGAAAGTGTCGACACTTAAGAAGACTTGTGTCGACACCCAGACAAGCAGTGTCGACACTTGGAGTCATTGTGTCGACACCTGGGATGTAGAGTCGACACCAGACAGAAAGTGTCGACACTTGGAGCTGTGTCGACACTCAGTGAAGAAAAGTGCAGACAGAAAATGTCGACACTTGGAGCTGTGTCGACACTCAGTAAAGAAAAGTGCAGACAGAATGTGTCGACACAAGGAGCTGTGTCGACACCCAGTGAAGCTGTGTCTACACCAGAAAGTGTCGACACTTGGAGTTGTGTCGACACTCAGCAAAAGTCTGCAGAGACTAAGTTAAAGTGTCGACACTCAGAACAATGTGTCGACACTCAACAGAAGAGTCAGCACTTGAAGAATGTGTCGACACCCAGCACAATGTGTCGACACACAACCAGAAGAGTCAACATATGAAGTAAGTGTCGACACCCAGCACAAAGTGTCGACACTCAGCTAAAGACTCTACACTTGAAGAAAGTGTCAACACAAGGAGCTGTGTCGACACTTAGCAAAGATCAGAAAGATCAACAAAAATATTCTAAGTACAAGTGTCGACACTAAGAGAATGTGTCGACACTTAGCTGAAGTCTCAATAAGAAGAAGGTGTGTCGACACAAGGAGCTGTGTCGACACTCAGCAAGTAACGACATTGAAGACTATGTGTCGACACCAAGAAGCAGTGTCGACACTTGACAGATTCAACACAAGAAGTTGTGTCGACACAAAGGAGATGTGTCGACACTAAGAAGAATTCAGCAAAAGCTAGAAGAACAAGTGCTTGTGTCGACACTCAATTCCAGTGTCGACACCTGAAGAAGAATTTGTGTCGAGACATACAAGGAATTATGTCGACACTTACACAGCATGTGTCGACACTTGGTCTATTAGTGTCGACACTTAAAGACAGAAAGTCTCGACACTTACAGACAGTTAGAGATTTTCAAGAAATGACTGGATGACTTGACAGCTGCCGTTCCAGCCGGTCTACAGCACCTGTCAGAGATATCAGAAGTCAGTTATGGACCGGACCAGCCGGTTACCATGAAGAAGGCCTATAAATATGCATCTACAGTTTACAGAAATTGTGGATCAGATTATTGTTCAAAAGTTCAGTTTGTTGAAAAACAAATTATTGAAGTGGTACCAAGAGTATCAACACAAGAAGATCTTGCAGTCCAAGTGCAGATCTAAGTAGTTGGAGAGAGAGGGCTCCATCCAAGAAATCAGCCTCTGGAACTAGGCTGAAAAGAATGATTCAGATTCAATTCTGGATCTTAAGTGGCAGAGGTCAAGGAACAACTGCAGGAGGATTCAGTCTCATTCAGTTCTACTCAAGAAGCTTTGAAGAAAGCTAAGTCAGGGTGAATCCAGCTGAGTTCTTCCAAGAACTCATCAAGAAACTCTCAACTCCCCTCCTTCATTTCTGAGTTGTTGAGTTAATTTTTGTAAAACATTTTTATATTGTAAGATCCTTTGGATCTGAGTGAATTGTAAGCCTATAACTATAAAGGCTGAAGGTAGGGCTTGTTAGCCTGAGTGTAGGAGATTGAGATCTCTGAGTGTAGGCCTTGTTGACTGAGTGTAGGCCTTGGTTGGCTGAGTGTAGGCCTTGATTGGCTGAGTGTAGGCTTTGGGATAAAGCTGAATTGTAAGGCTTTGGGCCTGAGGTGTAGGAACCAATTTGGGTTCTGAGACAGTGGAGGAGTTTGGCTGAATCTAGTACACTGCTAAATAGGCGAAGGGGGAAAGTGGATGTACTCATATCTTGGGGAACCACTATAAACCAATGTGTTGTGCTGTGATTGTGCTGTGTATGCTGTTAATACTTTGTGATTGCTGTGCAAAAGTTATAAATCTGTGATAATAAACTGTTTGCTGCCAGTAAAGTTAGAAAAGGATTAGGTCACCTATTCACCCCCCCCCCCGCTAGGTGTTTAGGTACCATATCTTTCAATTTGGGCCCCTGCCCCCATTGTCTCTCATTCTGGTTATCTGTATTATATCAGCTTTACTGATGACTTCTCTCGTTGTGTATGGGTATATCTTTTACGTCAACACTCTGAAATATCTGATGTGTACCACGCGTTCACCACAATGATTCATACTCAATTCACGCATTGCATTAAAATTTTCCGTTCCGACTGTGCTCAGGAGTTCCTCTCCTCCACCATGTGCGACCTCATCCAATCTCACGGCACCCTCCATCAGCAGTCTTGCCCTCACATCCACGAACAAAATGGGATCGTCGAACGGAAACATTGTCACATCATCGAAACTGCATGTGCCCTTCTCCTCTCTGCCTCTGCCCCTTCTTCCCTCTGGGCCGAAGCAGTTCTTACCGCCATCCACCTTATCAACATCACTCCCTCCTTGGCGCTCTCCAAGGTCACTCCTTATGAACGCCTATACTCTCGCCAACCAACCTACGCAGCCCTCCGTACCTTTGGGTGTACCTGTTTTGTTCTCCTTCCTAGCACTGAACGCACCAAACTCTCTGCTCGCTCGACTCGTTGCGTCCACTTGGGTCTCAGTCCCCACCACAAAGGATATCGTTGCTTTGACCCCATGACTCGTCGCATCCGAATTTCTCGTCATTGTTCCTTCCTTGAACATAAAATGTTCTTTTCTTCCTCCCCGCCCCATCCAACGCTTCCCCCACCAACCACTGTTTCTCCACCACTCACCCTTCCTCTACTGCCCCTATACCCACCTGCCCCAGAATGCAGTTCGCCCCTCCTGCACCGTTACCCAATAACCCCCCATCCGAGGATTCTCCTTCCCCTACAGCTCCCTCTCCCGCTCCTGCCCCCTCTGATACGGCACCGTCTGAAGCTCCGACCGTCTCTCAGCCCGTGGATCCTGCTCCCCCTCGCCGCAACCCTGCTCGTCCTCGACTTCCACCTGCTCGCTACGCCACCGACTCTGCCCGGCATAACCCATCTGCTCTCGCCACGACTACCTCCTATTCTCCTGCCTTTCAGGCCTTTCTCACCGCTCTCCACTCCCACCGGGAGCCCCAGACATACCGAGAGGCAGTTGCACATCCCGAATGGCAGCGTGCCATGGCAGTCGAACTCCAAGCTTTCCACAGAACCCATACATGGTACCTCGTCCCCTGTACTTCTGGTGTCAGTCCTGTCAGCTGCAAATGGATATTCAAGATCAAGACTCGGCCGGACGGGTCTATTGATCGCCACAAAGCCCGCTTAGTTGTTCGCGGGTTTTCTCAGGAGCATGACATCGACTACGATGAAACATTTGCATCAGTTGCCCGAATGACAACCGTTCGCACACTTCTTGCCATTGCTGCAGCTCGCAACTGGCCATTACATCAGATGGGCATCACTAATGTCTTTCTTCATGGTGATCTTACAGAGATGGTGTATATGACTCCTCCACCAGGTCTCTCTGTTCCCGCCGGCCACATCTGTCATCTCCGTAGGGCCCTCTATGGTCTCAAGCAGGCCCCTCGTGCTTGGTTTGAGCGCTTCCGTCTTGCTGTTCTCAAGTCTGGGTTCATTGAAAAACGGACTGATCATGCCCTGTTCACTCGAACTTATCCTCAGGATTGTGCCATCCTCCTCCTTTATGTTGATGATATGATTATCACTGGGGATGAGCATGCCACCGTTGCCTCTCTTCAACAGCACCTCCACTGTCAGTTCGAAATGAAGGACATGGGGCCCCTCCGCTATTTCCTTGGGATGGAAATCTCCCGATCCAGGTGCGGCATCTTAGTTTCCCAACATAAGTACATCTCGGATATCCTCTCTGTTGCTGCTCTCACTGACACCCGAACAGTTGATACTCCGATCGAGCTCAATCTGAAACTCCTCCCCACTAACGGAGAACCTCTTCCGGATGTCTCCCGCTATCGACGTCTTGTCGGGATGCTAGTCTATCTCACTATGACTAGGCATGACATTGCCTATGCTGTTAGTTTTGTCAGCCAGTTTGTCCATGCTCCTCGCTCAGTTCACTACGCCTTAGTACTACAGACTCTTCGCTACCTGCGCAACTCCGTCAACCGGTCCTTATTTCTCTCTGCCACTTCTACACTCACCCTTCGAGCATTTTCAAATGCTGACTGGGCGGGGGATGTTACAACTCGTCGCTCTACTACTGGCTTCTGTATCTTCTTCGGTGATTCTCTTATATCCAGGCGTAGCAAGAAACAAGACTCCATTGCGCGCTACAGCACTGAAGCCGAGTATCGTGTCATGGCTTCCACTACTGCTGAGATAGTTTGGCTTCGTCGTCTTCTCTGCGATCTTGGTGTATCGATCGTCGGGCCCACTCCCTTATTCTGTGATAATAGAAGTGCTATTCAAATTGCCTCCAATCCTGTGTTTCATGAACGAACGAAACACATTGAAATTGATTGTCACTTCACTCGCCAAGAGTTCCTCGCCAACACCATTTCTCTGTCATTTGTTGCCTCTGAAGATCAAATAGCGGACTTCCTCACCAAGTCGCTCACATCTGCTAGATTCCGATATCTCATTGGCAAACTCTCGGTTCACGATCCACCGTGAGTTTGAGAGGAGATGTTAATATATAGCTCATTGTAAAGCCCATTTATGAGCCCATGTTGGTTTTTAGTTTAGTCGCACATTGTAGATTTGAGATTCCTCTTCTCTTCTCTCCCTATATATTTGTACTCATGCCATTGTATACACCTAATGAATAGAAGACCTCTGTCATTCTAACAGGGACAATGTATGGTGAAACAAAAAAAAAACAGAATTTCGCTATTTGCAGACCAGATTCAGAAAATTATAAATAGATTCTAAGGGCACCATTGGAGAGGATCTGATTCTTTGACTTCTTCTTTCTCTGGTTAGCTTTGGTTGGCTTCCAGTGCCCTCCAAGGTGCCCAGCTCAACATTGGCTAGGAAGAGGAAACTCTCTTAGACCTATCGGGTGTGTGGCAGGACCTTCTCGTTGCAGCTCAGGATCTATTTCTTAGTGCCAAGCAACCAGTCAAGTGCTCTTTTTTGGAGAAATAGGTGTAAGTTACCCCCTAGGATCTGAACTTGTTTGAGACCAAGATCCAGTTTCAACACCGAGCATAATATTTCATACAAGTTCGTTTGTCGTGTGCACGAGGGTTTGTGAGCGACAAACAACTCATTTTTTATTGCAGAGAGGGGAACTTTGCATACATGCAAACATATGTTTTAAATTTTATTTAAAAATGAGTAAATTTTTTTTTAAAATTGAAAATTTTGTAATAAATAAACATAAAATGGAAAAGTGATATTAGTCAAATGATTCATCAAAAAAATAAATAAAAGTCGAATGTTTCATCAAAAAAAAGTATTTGCTTCTTTTAAAAAAGTGTTTGTGATAAGCAGTGATTTTAAGAAAACCCTAAACTCCATTACTCAAAAGTTTTAATGTTTTGAAATTAGTAATTTAGCTCATCTAAATCTGTGATGAGTTAAAATGAAATTTAGCTCATCTAAATTTAGATGTGAGAACTGAGACTGTAAGTATTGATGATCAGTAGTTAGAGGGCACATCAGGTTGAGATACTACTCAAAACCTATATTAATGAGCTTTGTGGGTCTATTTATTTTGTAAGTAAGAAGATAAGATCTTTCTCAATTTATTGCTCAAAAAAGTGCCGCCCAATTAGAGCTGTCACTTAAAACCGAAAACCGTAAACCGAACTGGAACTGAATCGGAACCGCAAAAAACCGGATCGAACCGTTTGCAAATTATTCGGGTTCTGGTTTGAATTTTGGAACCGTGAACAACTTTGGTTCGGGTGTGGTTCTTACATTTTATTATCCGGACCGGACCCGGAACCGGAAGCGCAACATACAAGTCTCAAGCGGTTTCAAGATTTTTGGACCCGATCCGAACCGGACCGAAGTAGAACCGAACCGCAATCCGTTTATTATTATTAATTTTATTATAATATTGTTATAGTTTTATAATTTATCTATAATATTTATACTTACTATCAGAATGAAACTGATGCAGTTTGGAACCAAACCGTAATCGCATCAAAATGGGTCGGTTTTGGACTGAACAAAACCACACCAAAACCGTGTGATATGATTTGACATTGGTGCGGTTTGAAGTCGGTTTTTACAGTACAGTTTTGATTTTTATACAGTTATATAATGTATTTTCAATTTTACTTACATATTTTTCTGAAATATTTTATTTTAAAAATATAGAAAGTATACAATTACTATTAAATAGTCATCATGAAAGACACAACTAATTGTAGCTCATTATTAAGGTTGCGCAAGCTGGCGAGATGCGCGCAAGCTGGCGAGATGTGCGCAAGCCGACTAGATGTTGTGGCAAGTCTTTACATGTAGGAAGACGACAGATACTAGCACACAGATCGTGGAAGAGACCGACGAATAGTGTGCAACTTAATTATTTTTATTTTGTTGTTCTTTTGAGTTTTACTATTTGCAGACCGTTGTTATTTCACTCTGTCAAGTTTGGTTTTGTTTTAGTTGTAACTCGTTTGAACATGATCGAACCACATAGAAGCATGTCGACGAGACGCGCACAAGCCAACTAGACATCGTAGCAAATCTACACGCATAGGAAGACGACATATACTACTACCCCACCAATCGTGGAAGAGACTGTCGAGGAGTGTGCAACTTAATTATTTTTATTTTGAAGGTGTTTTGAGTTTTTTGCAGAACGTTTTTATTTTTATTATGTCAAATTTGGTTTTAGTTTTAGTTGGAACCAATTGCAACCGGACCGAACCGCATAGAACCGGACCGAACTTTTAGTGACTGGTTTGGTTTTGGTTCTTGTTAAATCGTAATCGGAACCGTTGACACGACGGTTCCAAAAATTATGATGGAACCGGAACCAGAACCTGAACCGGTCAAACCAAATAAGGTTTTGGTTCTAACTTGAAGAACTGTTATCTTAACGGTTCGGTTCATGGTTTAGTAGAACCGAAACATTTTTGCAAGAGAGTACTTCTAGGACTCAAACCCGTGACCTTGACGGCTACATCTCAATCGGTGCCACATGGATCCCCTTCTCTCAAATGATTGCTATTCAATTTTAATAATTTGGTAAAAATTTTAATGAGATTTATGCGATCTATTAATTGGAACAAAAAAAATATTAGCAGTGCTATCTAATATTAACCGAGCACATTAAAGTAAGTCATGAGAAAGTGAGAAGGGGGATAGTAGTGTGTGTGTGCGCGCGTGCATGTGAGAAAGAAACATCCATTCGCTGTGATCTAGTGCTCCAAATGACGTTTGGAGTCCATAGAAGAATAGATCTCGCATCTCCGATCATTCTCAGCAAACTTCTTTGTCAACGATTTGTGCTCTTTTACGCTTGCTTCATCAAGGCGAAGTACGAGTGTTCTATGTTTTTTCGAAGTCTGTGCATATCAGAGTTTTCAGAAACTAGCAGAGTGTTATATCTTGGAGTAGTGAATATCAGTTGAAAGCCCTATTGTATGATAGTGCAACTTTTTTATGACAGTAATCACACACCCAACCCATCCAAACAAGCTCGAAACTTGACTCATTTTGTTAGGCGTAATCCCAGGCCGGTGAAGAGGCAAAAGAAGATGAATTGACAAAATGAGATGTCCTAAGTATGCTTTGAATGCAATAAAAAGGAATGAAGCAATAAGAAATAAGTAGCAGAAATAACAATTTTTCTCTACTACCGAGTTTCATTCCTCTTTAAGTTTCATTCTCCTAACATTAACTTTGGTATCTGAGTAGGAGCCCTCTGTTAATGTATATTTGGGTACATAACAGGTTCGGAGGCTTAATGAGTTCGATTTGGATATCGGGATATCTGATACCCGTATGAAACTTAGTGTTTGCCTACAAAACCCAAGTTGTGGGCAACGGAGAGGTAGCTTCACGGGGGAGTGAATTGTGGTGATCCACGGGGGAGTGGGGGTCGAGGCCGCTCGGAAGACGAGCCTTCACACTATGACCATCAGAGCGTTGGCTCCACGTCCCAAACCCCACCCCGGATGAGAAGATCACCCTCTCAAAGAAAGATATGCTGGATCATGAGGATCCTCTCTACGACGCGTTGGTCATCCAGACCTCGGTTGAAAATTTCACACTCCCGGATCCTCATCGACAACGGGAGCTCGGTCAATGTCATCTTCAAAAAGGCGTTTGACGCGATGAAGGTGGAGTCCCGGAGGGTGTTGGCCTCGGATGGACCTTTGTTCGGGTTCTCTCGAGAGAGGAAGTAGGTGGAAGGTGGAGTGAGACTCCATGTCGTCCTTGTGGGGCAGTTTAGGAACTGCAGATTCGTCATCGTGGACGCCCCCAACAGCTACAACTCCATTTTGGACGGCCCCTCATCAGCGCCTTCTGTTGCGTCCCTCCTCCTTCCATCAGTGCTTGAAGTTCAGCGCCGAGGGAATTCAGATCAGGGTCCGAGGAGATCCCAAAGTGGCAAGAGAGTATTATGTCACTGTGGTGAACTCCATCTCTTGGCAGGGTAGAGCCGAAGAGATGGAGAGGAGGATGTAGGAGCTGTCCAGGCAGGAGGCCAAAGTATAGGCAGGGAGATGGAAGTGGAGGAGGAGATTCACACCCAGGTGGAGGTAGGGGAAGGGGTTCTGGAGGAGCCGACCGAGATGATGATCGTGGAGGAAGCTGAGGAGGAGGAGGAGGTTCCAGTCCCAAGTGAGGGGGCTGCCAGCGAATGGCAGGATCTGTCCTGACTGGAGGTTGCAGAAGAGGTAGTAGAGATGGAGGATCTCACCCGTGAGGACCGGGTGGAGAAGGTGCGCATTAGCGAGGGGTTGAGCCTGGAGGACCAGGGGAGGTTGTTGGAGTGCATCCAGAAGAACGTTGATATATTTCCGTGGAGCGCGACCGACATGCTGGTGATCGATGCAGATCTTGTCTGCCACCATCTCAACCTGGATCCAGAGGCTCGCCTCATTCAACAAAAGAAGAGGTCCACCGCGAACAAGATGTAACACCCCAAAAAGGAGTTGGTGGTAATAGGCTAAGCGTCAAGCGGGGGCGTCGAGCGGGGGCGTCGAGCGGGGGCGTCGAGTGTGGGCATCGAGCGTGGGCGTCGAGCGAGGGCGTCGAGAGGCGCATCGAGCGACGCGTCGAGCGGAGCGTCGAGCGGGAGCGTCGAGCGGGAGCGTCGAGCGGGAGCGTCGAGCGGAACGTCGAGCGGGAGCGTCGAGCGGGAGCGTCGAGCGGGAGCGTCGAGCGGGAGCGTCGAGCGGGAGCGTCGAGCGGGAGCGTCGAGCGGGAGCGTCGAGCGGGAGCGTCGAGCGGGAGCGTCGAGCGGGAGCGTCGAGCGGGAGCGTCGAGCGGGAGCGTCGAGCGGGAGCGTCGAGCGGGAGCGTCGAGCGGGAGCGTCGAGCGGGAGCGTCGTGCGGGAGCGTCGTGTGGGAGTGTCGAGCGGGAGCGTCGAACGGAGCTCGACGAAATAAAATCGGTTACCTCCGGTTTTTATTGCGGATGACTCTTTGTCCCCTGTGTGTGGATCTGGAATAGTGCATGTCACTCCTCTTCAGCTTGAGGACACACTCTCTACGTCCCAAATTTTCCTTGGAACTTACTTTCTGTTGCTTCTTTATGTACATAGTTATGTTGCACAAATGTTTTTACCTCGTCTACTTGTTCTTTTCAGAATTCTCACTTCAAGGAGATGATTGCTACTGGGACTGAAAGCGGCAGGTTGTTCTACCTTGATAATGTGTTTGCATTTTCTGCATCCTCTTCTCTTCTACAGTGGCATCTTCGCCTTAGGCATTCTTCTCCTAGCATTCTTTACCAGCTTCTACCTGATCTACCTCGAGAAGATCCTTCTCTCAACTGTGAAGCTAACCAACTTAGCAAACACCACAGTTCAACTTTTTCAGCAAAGCAAGGACGTAGCTCTTCTCATCCTTTTGAACTTGTTCATTCTAATATTTGAGATTCTACTCCCACTGAGACTGTCTGTATGAATAGTTTGTATTTTGTCACTTTTATTAATGATTTTTTGCGATGTAATTCGTTGTACTTGTTAAAAAACGTTCAATTTTTTTTTCTATTTTCAATGCGTTCTATAATGACATACGTACACAGTTCGATGTCTTTATTAAAGTTCTCCGCACTGTTAATGCCAATGATTACCTAAGTTAGTTTCTATCTTTTGTATACATCATGACATGAAGGCCGGGAGGAGATGTGTTGGTTACACAGTTTGAGGTCAGCCTTTGCTGACCCATGTTACTACCAATTTTTACAGGGCAAGGATCACAAGCAGGAGCTAGCTCGCCGGCCAAAAAGGCCTAAGCCTCATGAAGTGTTACAAGTTTTGTACTAGCTCTAGTTTATGACATTGTATGTTTGATGCTCTAGTTTTCCGACTTGCATGCCGAGGTAGTCTAGGAGTGCTTATGCACATTGATGCTTGATGTATTCATTTGAGTGTTGGACTCTCTATTGTTGTAAGGCCTTAAGGCCGTCTCGATACTCTTATTTATGTGGATAGCTTATGGTCTTATTTACTGTTTTCGCTGTTGTTTGTTATTGAGTTTTGAGATTGGGTAGTTAATATCATCTTTTAATGCTAAAGCTGTACGTCTGTATGTTGTGGGGTCCCGACCAGACCCATATTATATGATCATTACAGTGAGGTGTTACACGCCTGGTGTTGTGTGATGTGTTCTTACCATTTTACTCTCACTGGCCTGCCCATAGCCTTTCAGAACAGCTAAGTTACGCTATTGGCAGACCAATCTGGATTGCATATATCTGTTTAGAACAGCGGAGGTTGGCTATTGGCAGAACGTTTTTAGAAAATTATAAATAGACCCAAGGGGGTACCTCAGACAACATGCTTACTTGTGCCCTGATCTTCTTGCACTTTTTGAGATATCCTTAGCTAAACACCTAGCTAAGGAGGGGAAGAACTTTAAGATCTTCTGGGTATGTGGTAGGACCTCCATGCTGGAGCCTTGGGTTCGTTTCTTGTTCTGAGTCTCTAGCTGTTTGAGTTTGTGAGTGAGAAGTAAGTGCGAGATCACCCCTTATCCAAGGGTCTGAACTCCACAAAAGCTGATTTTTGGTTTCAACAATACACAAATATACATTAACAATCTCCTCATATATTTGTGTTATATTACATTTATATTTCGGAGTGCAGGAAAGTAAAAGGTACTAAGTTTCAGACTTTAAACATTATCCAAACAAAAGCACATTTGAACATAATGAAGTTTTGCATAAGCATAAAAATAAACATTCAAACATAAAAGTGCATCTCAGTAATAAAAGTCTGAAAACATAATAAAATGGATTAAACATGTAATAATTCTACTTAGAGAGTAGATCATCATCATCCAATTCAAAATTTACATTCTTTCCTCCATCTTCACCAGTTCCTACAAGGAATTTCATGAGTTTAGACTTTATGAATTCATAAACATATGTAGTGACGTTTAAAGTAAACTAATACTACTTAAATGAGCTTAATACTTGTAGTAGTGAAGTAAAACTGACAACATCTCTATCTAATCTTACTAGTACCAGTCAAATTTTGATTTTAACAAATCATACATTGTTATTTTACTCATTAATGATCAATATATATCTTATCATCAAATGTGGAATGATATGACACACCATCACATGCAATATTATCAAGTGTGGAATAATGTATTATGATCATTAATATTATATTAACATTTACAACAGCTTTCTATTCTCGGTTAAATAATTCTCAAATCAACTTACAATGAGAAAGATATTAAGTCATCAAATGTGGAATGACCAGCATCTAACCATCTTGGGTTTTCATCAAAAAATTATTTGGGAATTTTAGTATGTTATTAGATGCTTGAATATTGCGACAATAGGTTCTTACTATCAAAACATAAATATATGAGGAAAATTATATATTTCTATTAATTTTAATCTCATCTCCCCCGATATTTGATTGCGTGAGCTCTGTTTAAGCCTTTTGTCAAAGCATCTGCAATATTATCTTTTGACCTCACATCAATTAGGGTCATAATCCCAGGCGGGGTTGTTGCTGCTGTACCCTGTTTCCCCTCAACTCGAGGAACTCCGGGCATGTGGCCGTGACATGACCCTCTTCCTGGTGGAAGTCGCAATAGGGTGACTCCACCCTGACTTCCCGTCTCCTCCTCTGCTGGCCTCTCCTCCTCCCTTGAGTTATCGTCATAGCCTACCGTTGATCGGGGAGAGGAGTCCTCTGGCCCTGCCTCCATCTTGGAGGGTTGAACGGACCCTGCCCCCCTGGCGATTATCTCCTCCATGGAAACCTCTCCGCTGTCCCTGGTCCCGCCACTTCGTCTGCCTCCAGCCGAGCCGATTATTCGGCTCTTGGCGCCCCCATCTCGGCTGATGTTGTTGCTGTTCCCTTTGCCTGGGTTCAGCTCTTCTCACCTCCTGACCTCTGCCACCTCCTGGCTGTAACACCCATGTTTTTTTATGTTTATTTGAAATCCCATTAGTGACGTATTTTGACATTAGAGTGTTACATTGACGCGTAGTTGACGGGTACCGTTAGTGAAGCGTGACTTTTGCTCATTTGGTATCTGAGGTTTTGACTTAGAATATCAGCTTGACTAATTTCTTGTGAGTTTTGATATTCCCTTACAAGCCGTGATTCATTTTGGAGCACGACGGAGCCTTTTTGGGATATTTCGTGTTTTGGCCATCAGAGGAGTTTTTACCCGAGTTTGGTTCATCGAATCTTAAATTCGACTTAGCCGCTGATTTCGTAGAGTCGATATTTAGCTACGGTGTAAATTTCGTCGAAATTCGAGTTGATTCGAGTTATATGATATTATTTCATATATATAATATTATATTATATTATATTATATCATCTGCTATTATATTATATTATATCGGCCCCTAGAGATAACATATAATATGTTATATTATATGTATATAATAATTTCTATGTAATATTATATTAGATAGATAAAGATAAAGATCGATTACTATTCATCATCTCACTCCCCAAGTTATCAGACTGAGAATGCAAAAGAAAGAGGGCGGCGAGTTTCGCTAGGCTTTCGGTCACCACTTGTAGGAGCTCTGGTGCACGAAATCGTCGTCAGAGAGTAGATCCGAAAAGCTTTCGCCGAGATCTACGCATTGGTGGTATGTAATTTTGATTTCTTGGACTTTTGGCGTTAAGGTTTCTCACCTTGACCCTCTTTCGTCCTGAAAAGTTTCAGGAATTGTTGCGGCCAGATCCTTGAAGCGGAGCATTGTGAGGCCGGATTTTTGAAGATCTTGAGGCAAGTGGTGATTTGTACCCTTGACAAGTCTTTTCTTACGTTTTTTCTTGGTTCTTTTCTGAATTTTCTTAGCTATATTGGTTGTATAGTATTAGTATAACAACAAAATAGCTTTTCTCTTCTTACTGTCGTCAGGAAGAAGCCTTTTTCTTGTGTTGGGCTCCTGCCTTATCCACCTCTCCCTTACTCTTAAGAAATGAACTTAGTTCTGGTGTAGGTTTAGCTGTTGTAAAAAAAGAGTTATTATAAGCTATGAACCTCTGTTTAAGAAAGACGGAATTTCTGTCAGGTTTCAGCCTTAGGCGTTGAGTGTTCAGCCTTAGGCGTTGAGTGTTCAGCCTTAGGCGTTAAGTGTTCATCCTTGGCATTGAGTGGGGTGATAGGCTAAGTAAACAACGTTAAGTGTATAGGCTTGGCGTTGAGTGTTGTTAACTTGACGTTGAGTGTGTTGACTGATTAAGGCTCGACGTTAACTGAAGCTATTATGGCGTTGAGTGAAGCTATTATGACGTTGAGTGAAGATATTATGACGTTGAGTGGTATTAGGCGCTAAGTCAAAAGCTTTGAGTGTGCTGAATGCACTCAACATGGCATTGAGTGAAGCTATTATGACGTTGAGTGGTATTATACGCTAAGTCAAAAACTATTAGTGCGCTGAAAGCACTCAACGCGACGTCGAGTGTACTTGACGCTTTTCCATGGACTTGGAATTTTTTTTGCCGATTCATTGTATATCCCTGGTAGTCTGGTTTGCAAAGTAAAAATAGTCTAGTGTCTGCTGTATTCGTCAAGTATGCTCGGCGAATCAGTATGTACTTGGTATTTTGTGGCCGAATTGTATCTAATTCGCCGATTGTGGTCTTAGGCCAACCTCTGGGATTTATTCCTCCATTTATTATTGGAGAAGCCCAGTGCCTTAGTTATGGGTAGTCTGTGTTTGACTATGATTGTCGGTGTTTTGGTTGTATATAAAGGACCATCAACTTGTTGCTTTTTTTGGTGAATTATTGTCCTGGTGGGTTTGCCCTGTGTAGGCATGTGACTGTTAGTGTGTTGGGTAGGTTCCCATCACCGCAGGTGCCGATTTTTCTCCGATTTTTGGTGTGTCAAGATAAAAGACCACCTTTCATTGGGCTCTTGTGAAGTTTTTACTGTTGGAGTGTTGGGTAGGTTCCCACCTCCGCAGGTGCGGGATTTGTTGTCGGTGTTTTTGTTCACAAAGTTATGGGTTAAATAAATTCCTTGTACTTACAGTTATTTATGTATATATTCTATAAAGATTAGTTTTTTTATCGCACTTGATGCAAATCTCCTACCCTTAGACTTGGTAAATTAATCGTTTATCACTATTTTTTTCTTACTCTGCTATGGTTTTGTCAGTTATTCTTGGATTTGAGATTGGTAACACTTTTGCCTCGTTTGTTTATTGCTACTAATAGTCCTTGTTTACTACTTGTGTATTTCTTGCTGAGATATTCTTTTCTTGTGAATTTCTTAGATTTGGAGCAATAGTCGGTTGAGCGACTAGGATTGGTTTTTGGCTGGTACTCTGCAGCTGTCGTTTCCTTACCGACTGTGAGGCAGTTGTTATTTGTTTTCATTTAGTTCAGACATACATATCTTTTAGTGGGTTCATGTCAAGTTGTTGATGCCAACTGGATTTTTGTTTAATGTTAATACTTGCTACCTGCTAAGCCTTTTTATGTATGACTTATTGGATTTACTTGCCCGCTGAGAAGTGTACAACCCCGTATCCGGCGAGTGGGGTCGCTAGGAGCCAGAGCGGTCGGCTCTCTTTTCTCAAGACTCGGGCGAGCACTCAAGGGGGCCAGAGCTCGGCAGTCCCCAGCTCGCCCAGGCGAGCCCGGCTAGTGGCAGTTGAGTAGGGCCAACCGGGCCCTCACTCGCCAGGAGGTAGGTAGAGGCGAAGAGTGCCAGACAGTCCAAACACTTGAAGCCGTTCTGACTTAGCGTTGAGTGAAGTCCAGACACTCAACACCGTTCTGCCTTTAGCGTTGAGTGAAGTCCAGACAGTCGACGTCGTTCTGCCTCAGCGTTGAGTAAAGTCCAGACACTCGACGTCGTTCTGCCTCAGCGTTGAGTGAAGTCCAGACACTCAATGCCTTTCTACCTTGGCATTGAGAGAAGCCCGACCAGTCCACTCAGTTCATCGAATGGAGCTCAGAGTTCGTCGAACGGAGCTCAGTATTTGTCGGTCTTAATTTCTTAAGAGCCGACCCGCAGGATCATGCATTCCAAGTCCCGGGCGAGCGCTCAAGGGGCCAGAGCTCAGCAGCCCCCAGCTCGCCTAGGCGAGGTGGAATTATCAGGGGCGAATAGAGCCAAAAGGCTCGCACTCGCCCAGTGGAGCCGGCGAGAAGGGCCAGTCGGGCCCGTACTCACCGAGGCCCAGCAGGGCCAGCCAAGCTCGTACTCGCCCCCCCCCCCAAGCTAGCAGATGCTTCAGGGGGCCACTCACACATCGACCTATGATGTTTTTTTACCATTTCGCCCCTGCTAGTCTGCCTATAGCCTATTAGAACAACAGAGTTACATTGTTGGCAGACCCAGTTAGGTTGCATATAGCTGTTCAAAATAGCTGAGGTTGGCTATTTGCAGGCCGTTTTTAGAAAACTATAAATAGGACCCAATGGGCACCTCAGAAGGCATGCTTACTAGTGTTCAGATCTTCTTGCGCTTTCTGAGGTAGCCTTAGCTCGGCCTTTGGCTAAGGAGTGGAAGTGCTCTAAGATCTTCCGGATGTATGGTGGGACCTCCACACCAAGCCCTTGGGTCAGTTCCCATTTCTTTTTGTTATTGGCTTGCAGGAGAGAAGTAGATGCGCGATCAACCCTTCCCCAAGGATGAACTCCACAAGAGACCGAGTTTTTGGTTTCAACAGGAAGGTTTTATGCTTAGTTGCACGTTAGATATTTTAAAGTATAACAATATCATTTTTACTACCTCATACATGTCATTTTTTAAAGCTAAAGTCATCATATTTTAACTAGCGTACAAACTGTATTTATATTTATACTAAATCTAGAGTCATGCATACCGTGAGTTGTCCTATGTGGATGTTTATACTCATGTAGGGTGTTAATCACATAAATAAAGTATTTTCCGCAGTGTATAATCATATTTTCATTTATGCACTAGTTGATCCACCGAGCCGAGAGATACGACCACCAAGCTTAACTTAAACTAGATTTTCATCATAACAAACTTATGAATTTGTTTTACCACTGGCGTCGAGCACTCAGCGCGCGTGCCGAGTGCGAACTTGACGAGGCTAATCACCTCCTACCGGAAATCCTCGAACATCCCAAGGGTGGCGAGTGGAGGTGGAGGTGGCGAGTCGTCCCTATCAGATCCCAGTCCTTCACCTCCAGTCATCGAGCTTACGAAGGATTTTTGGTGCTGATCACTCTTTACGCTCACCGCACTAAAATGTTGAAACCAAAAATCGGCTTCTGTGGAGTTCGGACCCTTGGGGAAGGGGTGATCTCACACTTACTTCTCACACACAAAGTCAAATAGCTAGAGACTTAGAACAAGAAACAGACCCAAAGCTCCAGCACGGAGGTCCCACCACACACCCGGAATATCATAGAGCGCTTCCCCTGCTTAGCCAGGTGCTAAGCTAAGGATACCTCAGAAAGCGCAAGAAGACCAGAGCACAAGTAAGCATGCCTTCTGAGGTACCCCATTGACTCTATTTATAGTTTTCTTAAAACGGACTGCCAGCAGCCAACCCCCGCTGTTCTAAATAGCTATGTGCAGTCTAGATTGGCCAGCCAATAGCGTAACTATGCAGTTTTGAAAGGCTATGGGCAGGCCAGCGAGAGTAAAATTGTAAGAATACATCACATAACACTAGGAGAGTGGCGCCTGAATACCTCCACTCGCATGGGATGGCGAGTGCTCGGTGGTGCTAGTACTCGCCGCCTCCCTATGGCCCTGGGCGAGTGTGGGATAGAAATGCTCCACTCGCCAACTACCTGCCGAGAGCCATGGGCGAGTGCGGGCCTGCTGCTCCACTAACCCCTGTTCCGCTCCACCCCACCTGGGCGAGCCGACTGATCTGTCGAGATGTCACTCAACGCTAAGAGGCGTCGAGTGAACAAGCCCACTCGATGCCGGGGCGGAAGGCGTCGAGTGGACTCGACGCCAGCGGCCAGGTTCGCCTGGCTTGGCTAGTCTGGCTTGGCTAGTCTTGCTCCTATCAATCCCTACTCGCCGGATATGGGGTTGTACAGATACATAACGAGTTTGGAGGCTAAACAGGTTTGGTTCAAATATCGGGATATCTGATACCCATATTAAACCTATGATTTGCCTATAAAACCCAAGCTGGGGGCAACGAGGAGGTAATTCCCCTTTGACCACCACTCGGGATACTTCAAGCGACCTAACACCATCAATGCGCTCCTCTAGTGTTGTATCAATTGCAGTTTGTGCGCTTCTCCTCATCATTGATGTTTGTGTCGTTATGTTGAAATTCGTTAGAGCTTTTGAGAACACTTTCTCACAGACGATGCCAAATTATTGTGGGTGACCGAGTTTTTCCCCGGTCCGGAGAATCGGACCACCATAACATGAAATTGGACTGGGCGCGCAAACAATAAATAAAAAACAATAGCAAATGACAAAAACCATTTTTGACGTGGAAAACCCTGACATGGTGAAAAACCACGTGATTAGATCCGTGCCGACCCAAAATCCACCAGTTTGTTTGAGTTTACAATAGTTTAGAGATTTTCTCAAACAGTGACTGACCACATCTCCATTACACATTCAGAATATGAAAATAACAGAAATTAAATTAAGTTTTTGGAACCTGGGTGAGAGCATTCAAGTAGGAAAATTGCTAAGTTCTTAGAACCTCGATAGAAACACTTTTGCTTAGTCAGGAGTCTTGATGAGAGCGCTCATGTGGAGAAGGATGCCACATCTTTGAATCCTTGAGATGTCTTCGTGCCTGAGAGGGAGCACAGTAAATTTCGAGCGGAGGAAGGATTTAAGTCTCATGACCTCGTTGGAAAATGTCAGAGCTCACTCTAGCATCCTGAGCTGCTTGTCTTCAAATGAATGTTTGTGTGTCTATTTATAGTTTTCTGGAGAGATACATTGTTAATTGCGTCAGGGCGGAATTTGTGCTGGTGAATAACGTCGCTATGTTCTGGTCACCTGGATCACCAAATTTAGTGAAATGACAAAAGTGCCCCTCTGGCAGTTCAGGCTGTAACACCCTAACTTTCACAGCAGAATTTTGTCACTATCGTCGGGCGATAGTGGGTATCTCCTGATGGTGATAGCGGCGCTCGTCCAGCCGCACTCGACGAATACAACGCGTTCGACGAATCATCGAAATGATATCGCCGAGTGGCGACAGTGGGTATCGCCGGATGTTGCATATTGTATATATATCATTCATGTACAAGATTTTGTAGTGGACATTCCGACTGTTATGAGTTCTTAACCTAAATGCTTCCACTAAAATGCTCTGAGTTAAGATTGCATTCATAATTGGGTATGAATTTGAAAACAATATGTAATCTTCTCACCTGTCCGTAGTCTATGGCGTCGGGCACCGACCGGATCTTCTGTCATATGTTATACGACGGATGGGAGCGTTACACGGGCGGCCCAGGTAGGTTGCCCGGCGGCGGCGGAGGTCGGCGACAGTTGGATACGGCCGGAAGCGGCATAGGTGGCCTGCGGTGGCGGAGGCGGCAGGGGGAGGCGTGAGGGGGGAGAGAGCGCACAAGGGGGAGTGCGCGCGTTCGCCTGGGAGCGCTGCGCCCATGAGCCTCCTCTAGAGCGCGCAACGCGCGCACGTCCTCCTGGGTGTGCCACGTGTGCGCGCCGCGCGGGCACGCTGGGGCGCGGGTGTCGTGTTTGGTTTGGGTCCCCTTTCGAGGTGTTCTCGGACCTTTGAGGTGGGTGCGTCTTAGAGCGTGTGGCTCATTTGGTCGTGTTGGCTTACCTCTGTGCCCTTGATCGAGATCTTCCCACTTTGACTTAGAAAATTAAGGGGGAACCACATCAAAAGCATCTTCACGAGCGAGGGTCCGGTGAAGGATTTCACATAAGGGCAGGGGCGGACCCACCTTGAGGCGAGTGTTGGCGGCCACCCACGCTCAATTTTTTTTAAAAAAATTAATAGTATTACTCATGACTTAAATCGTTGCTAATACCCCACTTCTTTAAAAAGTAATAGTATTAGCCACGGTTGAAACCGTGACTAATACCTCATTTATTTAAAAAAATGGTATTAACCACGTGGCGAATACTCCTTTTCTTAAAAAATAATAGTATGTCACGGTTTAAATCGTGGCTAATACTTTATTTCTTAAAACAAGAAATATAAGTTGCGGTTTAAATTTTGGACATCTTGTTCCCATCATTCTTAAAGTTCGACAGACGGACAGCGGTACAAGTAACTCCAATTAGGTCTTCTTCCTCAACGGAGGCAGATTTTTTGCGATTTGTGATTGCAATCTCGGGCTTCTTTTTCTTCCCCTATCCGACCAGAGCTGAGGTATGTGCAACCTTTGTATATTTTTATCATTATTAATGTACTTGTTTCATATTTTTCGATTTACTTATTTCTACAATTTTTAAGTCCGTCCGTACTAAATAAAATTTTTGCGTCCTCCACTGCATAAGGTATGTAGACAAATCTTACCAGACATTTTAGGACTCGAACCCGTGACCTTGATAGCTACACCTCAACTGGTGCCACATGGCTCCCCTTCTCTCAAATTATTGCCATTCAATTTTAATAATTCGGTAAAAATTTTTAATGAGAATTATGCTATCTATTAATTGAAACAAAAAAAATAGTAGTGTTATCTAATATTAACCAAACACATTAAAGCAAGTCCAGAGAAAGTGAGAAGGGATGAAAGGAGTGTGTGTGTACATGAGAGAAAGACATCCATTCGCCGTGATCTAGAGCTCCAAATGATGATTCGAGTCAGTAGAAGAATAGATCTTGCATCTCCGATCACTCTCAGCAAATTTCTTTGTCAACGATTTTGATCTCTTTTACGCTTGCTTCATCAAGTCGAAGTACGAATGCTCTGCGCTTTTCCGATGTCCATGCACATCGGAGTTTTCGGAAACTAGCATGGTGTTATATCTTGGAATACTGAATATCGGTTGAAAGCCCTATTGTATGATAGTGCAACTTTTTTATGACAGTAATCACACGCCCTACTCATGGAAACAAGCTTGGAACTTGGCTCACTTTGTTAGGTGTAATCCCAGGCCGACAAAGAGGCAAAAGGAGATAAATTGTCAAAAAGAGATGTAATAATGCAGAATATGTAATTCTAATAGCTATGAAATTTGTAGTTAAACAGAAGACAGGACTATAAAGTAAGTTATAAAAATGTTGTTGAAAATGGTGAATTGAAAGTGGGTGATTATGCGACCTATGCGACATGTCCGTGTGGTCTATGCGGACAGGACTGGCGGTTAGCCAGGTCGGCAGAGTTGCTGCAGTCGGCTTGTTTCTTGGCGGCCTGGGCGGCCTGTTCGCGCAGTCTATGCGAACAGAGGTGGCGGCCAGCCTGGCCGGCTTATGCACAGCAGGCAGTTTGTTCCCAGAAGGTAACCGGGCGGATAGCTTCACTATCCGCAGAGTCTGGCAAGATGCGGACTGGGCTGGAGCTCGGCAGACCGGCATGGTATATGCCTTGGTCTAACTCTGGTGGTGCGGCTGGTGGAAGTCGCGGGGTTCACCGGTTAGAGCGGACAGGTGATGGAGTTCGGCGGGATTGGCAGACTGGTGCATTTGTCCGCCAGTAAGTGCGGACTGGCCCTTGTGGACGGTGGCGTGGACTTGGTTCTTTCTGAACTAAGTCCATGTTGGCTCAGTCCGGTGAGATCACGCGGTTAAGGTCGGACTGCTTCTCAGTCCGCCAAGCTCGGCAACAGTTGTCTTATGATTGGTTGCGAGTTTGGTGAATGCAGACTGGAGCTGTTTTTGCAAGGCGTGCGGACTATAACAGTGTACGCCTGGGCATGCAGACTGTATTCCTTGTCCGCCGAATCCGGCAGTTGTCATCTTGGTGCCTTGGCTGTGAGCTCGGAGTGCGCGGACTGGAAATGTGCCCGCAGTGCGTGCAGACTGGGGTTGTGTCCACTGATATGCGGACAGGTTGTTTCCGCAGTGTCTGCGGGTTAATGTCTTGGCCCTGGCTTGGCCATTGGCGATAAGGCGGTTGGATGGCTATCCGGCTTTGGTGATGCTACTTGCCGAACTGGCTATCGCACAGGTCACGGCGGACTGGTTGTGTATCCGCGGATTGCGGATACACTTGGTGTCTAGCCGCGAGTTTGGGCGGTTATCCTATCGGCTAAGGCGGTGGCCACGCTCCTCATCATGCCTATAAATAAGACCCACTGTCACATCAATCAGAGGACGAATGAACAGTAAGTGAACTCGCGGATAATTGATGCGGACTGGATTTTGTATCCGCACGGTTTGAGGAGGTTGACCAGTTTGTGCTGCGCAGGTTGTGTGGATAGCGCTGGAAGCCAAAGACTTGGTTCTGACTGCGATCAGGGACAACGCGGACTATGCTGATAGCAACCAGCGGTTAACAGCAGGTCGCAGGTTGCGGCTAAACGGTCTCTCTTCTGCAAATAGTTTCCCGGTTCAATAAGTTGTCCGTTTCTGGCAGCCTGTTCAGTTCGGCAGCAACAGATCGTGTGGTCAGGAGGCTAGGCGACCTTGCGGTTAGGCGGCTTGCTGATCGGGGAGTAGAGCTTGCAATGGAATAACGGGCAGTCCGCACGGCTTGGTTGCGGTCTGGTGACTAGGCGGGTTGAGCGGACTTCGTAGTACAGCAGTAGTTCCGACAGTTACTCTTGAGTCCACGCGGTTTGAGATTTGCCTTGTATTGTTTCTGTTTTCGTTGGATACATCAACGAATCATATCTCACCATGTATGTCTCGCACTATAAAGAGTATTATAGTACAAGATTCTTATGCTTCTATTTTGCATCTGGTTTATTTGGACTCGGATATGTTGGGTGTTCCTGCGCCTGGTTTCCCGTCTTCCGCTATATCAAATTTTTAACATGGTATCAGAGAGAACGGAGGCTTGAGCAGTGGATCAACCTGTAGTTTGCTTCAGTGCTTCTGTGAGTCTAAGTGAAACGGAGTTAAGTGCAATGGAAGGTGATTTGTCAAGAGATCTTGGAATGAAGCTTCTTACAAGGACTAACTTTGATAAGTGGAAGTCATATATGAAAAGCTATCTTTTTTGCGAGGACCTTTGGGAGGTGGTTTGCGGAGCAGTAAGGCAAGAGGTTACTGCTGTTAATGGCAATGTTGAAGCGGTGAGAGTTTGGAAGAAGACAAACGTGAAAGTAGAGGTTATTCTCAAGCAGGTGATCTCATCGGAGCTCTTGGAGCACATCAGCAGATGTCGGTCAGCTGCGGAGATTTGGACTTCCCTTGATGGGTTGTTCAACAAGGAGGTGAAGTTGGCTGCTGAGGTTGGTCCCTCTACTTATGATCAGCAAGAGAGGAGTGTTTCTCCTAGGCATGATGAGAAAAGGAAGGAAGGACCAAGGTACTATAGATGCAAGCAGCATGGTCACCTCAAGGAGTGTAAGATTGTCTTGCACTCAGTGAATGTTGTTCATGTTGTGAGTAAGGAGAAGAACTTGGTTGGGTTGTCAACAAGTTCTGATGCTAATCAGATGAAGGCCAATGATAGTGCAGCTCTCTGACATGAAATACTGGGGCATGTGGGGATGTACAAGCTGAAAGCAATACGTGAAGAGCCTTTTGAAAGGCTTGCCTAGATTGTCATCCTACGACGACAGTCAAGCTTGGGCGGGATGTCAACACGGTGAAGCTTATCGCTTTACGTTTGATAAGGCACGGTCCAAATGCAAAGCACCATTGGAGGTTGTCCATGATGATCTGGCGGGACCGACTGTCACCGCCAGTCTTGAAGGCAACAGATATATGCTGATATTAGTTGATGACTATACGAGATATACTTGAGTATACTTCATGAAGGAAAATTTGAACACGTTCCTCTTGTTTATGGAGTTCAAGAAGTTTGTGGAGGGCCAGCTTGGCCTGCGGATCAAGAAGTTGGGGACGGGCAACGGAGGTGAGTTTGGCTCAACCGTGTTCTCGAACTTTTGCAGGAAACATGAGATCCGAAAAGAGCTCTCTCGTGTACATACTTCATAATAAGGTGGTGTTGCAGATTGGATGATCTATCTTTTGAAGGAGACCTGCAAGTGTTGGCTTCAGTGCAAAGGCATTCCTAAGGCCTTTCGGGCGGAAGGGATGGTCTGCGCGGCTCATGTCATCAATCAGATGTCTCTGAGTCCAATCATCATAAAAACTCTGTTTGAGCTGATGTTCAGGGCAAAGCCTAGCGTGAAGAACCTTCGGGTGTTTGGTTCTACCTACTATGTACACTCTTCAGGGGCTCTCAAGACAAACCTAGTCTTCATTGGGTATGATGAGAAAAAAAAGAGATGAAGGTGTATGGATCCTGCGACAAAGAGGTTCGTTGTGTCGAGAGACGTTGTCTTCAATGAACTGACGTCGTATTGGGGTAGCTCATGTGTTGAGCTAGAGGAGAGCAGTTCAGACGGTGGGTAGAAGGAGGCTGCTGCTAAGGTTTAGATGGAGTTACCTGTGTAACCAGGAGCTCCAGGTTGTTGTAGCTCTAGGGCAAAGACGTCTGGTTCAGGAAGCAGGGGGAGCGTTGCTCCAGGTGCTTCTGGTTCCAGTAAGGACGTTTCTGGTTCATGAAGAAATGGGAGCGATGTTCCAGACTGTTCTAGTTCAAGAGCGGAGGCTTTTGGTTCAGAAAATAGGGGGAGCATTATTCAAGGTGCTTCTGGTTCCAGTGTGGTGGCTTCTTGTTCAGGAAGCAATGAGAGCATTGTTTCGGGTTTACCCGAGAAGGGAGCTGGTTCAGAAGGAACAACGGAGGTGGTTAGCCGTAATCAGGGTCTTCAAAGGTCGAAGAGGATCATCAACTCATCAGCTCGATATTGCGGAGGAAACTCGGTGAGCTTGGTCTCATGTTTACTTACAGGCCCTCAGATCGAGCGAGTGTCTTCTAGTTGTGATGACACCACTAGAGTCAAGGATGTGGATGACGCCAAGGTTGAGGACGTGACTACCCTCAGAGGAAACGAGGCTTGGGGCCTTGTGCCCTAGATTGTTGGTGATACTCTTGTGATGTACAAGTGGAGGTCGAAGCTGAAGAAGAAGACAAAGGGAAACATGGCTCCTTTCGGGAGATGCTGGAGGTGTAACGCCCCGAAACTCGAAAAAGGGACAAACAACGTTTAGAGCCAAGTCAGGATCTTGGTAGGGGTCACACGGCCTGGGACACGGGTGTGTCCAAGGCCGTGTTGTGCTCGGGTTCGACGAAGAACCCGGGTGGTCGACGAACTGCGCTCGACGAAGTGTCGAGACAATGAACACGGCCTGGGACACGGGCGTGTCCATGTCGTGCTCGGGTTTGACGAATTTTTGTGTGGTCAACAAAAATGCAGTCGACGATCATCGAGACAACGAACACGGCCTGAGACACGGGCGTGTCCCTGGCCGTGTCTTGCTCGGGATGTTAGCCGGGCCGTGTGAGGGGATAAACACGGCCTGGAGCCCAGGAGTGTTCGGGTTTGACACGGGCGTGTCGAGTACCCATGTTCTCCTCAGGTTGTGTTTGATCCTGTGTCGATGGAGGAACATGCCCAGGCACACGGCTGTGTACTGAGTGACACGGGCGTGTCACGTTTGACATGGGCGTGTCCAAAACCCGTGTTCTTTTCTGGGTGTGACGGTTTCAGCGTCGATTGAGGCGCACGACCTTGGACACGGGAGTGTCACAAGCCGTGTTCGGCCCATGAGTTTGGTTTTAAGTGCGAATCATGGCCGTTTGTTTCCTTCTATTGGGATCTGATGGGCCAGAGCTGTCCTTACTGAGTTATGTTTGGGAATAGGGTTTGAAACCCTCATTCTTCTTCAAGGCTTCTCTTTCTAAAGTTTTAGAGAGAAGGATGAGCAAGGAAGAAGGTGAAGGAGAGATAGGGCTGCCGGAGAAGCTTCGGAGCCCCAAATCGCGAGCCGAGTCCAGATCCGCGGAGGCAAGTCCATTGCGGTGGTTTTCATCCGGCTAAGTTCCCATGGCTAGGAAGAGGGGCCGTAAGGTAACGACACTTCAAGCTTTTGGACAATGTCATGTAATCCACTCAGCTCTATGGACAACGCTAACTGGTACGCTACTTCTCCCACCCGTTCTATAACCTCGAAAGGTCCCAAAAACCTTGGACTCAAATTCTTGAGTCGGCGAATGCATGAAACGCCTTTGAACGGCTTGATCTTAAAATAGACCCAATCGCCTACCTCGAACTCCAACTTCCTGTGGCAAGCATTAAAATACTTTGCTTGCCGATCTTGAGCAACTTTCATGCGCTCTTGAATGGTTCGCACCAACTTACATGCATCAGCTACCACTTCTTTTCCCAAAAGTTTGGTGTCTCCCGCCTCTGTCCAAGACATCGGTGTTCGACACCTTCTTACATACAAAGTTTCGTATGGTGTCGTCTTTATACTTGCTTGGTAATTGTTGTTATAAGCGAACTCTACCATGAAGAGGTGATCCTCCCACTTCTTGCCGAAGTCAAGAATATACATCCTCAGCAAATCCTCCATAGTACGGTTCGTTCTTTCGGTTTGCCCGTCAGTTTGAGGATGGAAAGCCGTACTAAACTTGAGTTTTGTGCCCAGACTCTTCTAAACTAACCTCCTGTCTTTGGACGTGAAATATCCACCGCGATCACTAACTATACTCTTAGAAATCCCATGTAGTCGCACAATGTTGCGAACATACAACTCTACCAGCTTCTCTACACTGTCCTCCTTTCGATTTGGAATGAAGTGAGCCACTTTGGTTAAGCGATCCACAATTACCCAAATCGCGTTGTTACCCTGTTGTGATCTAGGTCACCCATGCACAAAATCCATGGAGATGTCATCGAATTTCCACTCGGGGATTGAAAGAGGCTTCAGGAACCCGCCCGACTTCTGACACTCAGCCTTCACCAAGGCACAAGTTTGACATCGATTCACATATAAAGCTACGTCCCGCTTCAGTTCAGGCCACCAAAAGGATTTCTTCATATCCATGTACATCTTTGTACTGCCCGGGTGAATGGAGTACTTTGTGAAGTGAGCCTCAAACATCAACTCCTCACGGAGCTTACCGAACTGCGGTACACAGATCTTTCTGCCCTTCCTCAGAATCCCATCAATCAACTCCCAGGTGTTGCTCTCGCCTGTTTGAGCTTCCACCACATAAGGCTGAAACTCCACATCCAAACGAGTCGCTTCCCGAATACGATCAGACAAATCGTTCTACATGTCAATCCAATTCAACCGAGCCATGCTAGACTCGCCCCTTGCTACGCACTCCAAGCCTAGGGACTCCCAATCCAGCAACAACCGCTCATCATGAGCTTCGATCCAACTCCTTTGCCCAGAGTATTTTCTACTCAAGGCATCTGCCACCACATTGGCTTTGCCTAGCGTATACTGAATCGCCACCTCGTAGTCTCCAAGGAACTCGACCCATTTGCGTCGTTGCATATTCAGGTCCTTCTGATCCAGGAGATACTTCAGGCTTTTGTGATCCGTGAAGATCTCCACCTTCGTACCATAAACAAAGTGCCGCCACAACTTCAACGCAAAGATTACCGCCGCCAATTCCAAGTCATAGATGAGGTAATTCCTCTCATGAGGCTTCAGCTGCCTAGACCCAAAAGGCTATCACACTGCCATGCTGCACCAATATGCAACCCAAACCGCATCCCGATGTGTCACTGAAAATTTGAAATCCTTCGGTCCCTTTCGGTAGACTTAGGATTGGAGCTGTCATCAGCCTTTCTTTCAGTGTCTCAAATGCCTGATTTCACTCCTGAGTCCACACAAACTTATGGTCCTTCCGCGTCAGTGAAGTGAGTGGTAGAGCTATCCGTGAAAAGTTTTCTACGAACCTTCTATAATACTGGCTTGCCCAAGAAAACTTCAGACTTCCGCCACGGTTCTCAAAGTCGGCCAATCTCTGATGGCCTCCACTTTTGTTGGATCTACTGTCACCCCATCCTCACTAATCACATGGACCAAAAATGCCACCTTCTCTAATCAGAACTCGCACTTCGAGAACTTTGCATAAAGCTAGTTCTCTCTCAACACTTGCAAGACTATTCTCAAGTGAGTCTCATACTCCACCTCTGATTTGGAGTAAACCAGAATGTCATCAATAAATACAACTACAAAAGAGTCCAAGTATTCCCGAAATACTCGATTCATCAAATCCATGAATACTGATGGTGCGTTCGTCAGCCCAAACGACATCACCGAGAACTCAAAGTGACCATACCTCATACCAAACGCTGTCTTGGGTATGTCCACATCTCGAATTCGTAACTGATAGTATCCTGACTTCAAGTCCAACTTTGAATACACCACCGACCCCACCAACTGGTCGAACAGATCGTCTATCCGAGGAATCAGATACTTATTCTTTACAGTCAATTTATTCAACTCACGGTAGTTTATGCACAACCGCATACGGTCGTCTTTCTTCTTCACGAACAACACAGGCGCGCTCCACGACGAAGAACTGGGTTTGATATACCCCTGCTCCAACAGTTCCTGCAACTGTACCTTGAGTTCGGCCAACTCCTTTGGTGCCATCCTAAACGAAGGACGTGACACCGGCCTAGCCTCTAGCACTAACTCAATCGTGAAGTCAATATCCCGTCGAGGAGGTGCTTCAGGAAGTTCATCAGGAAACACATCCTCGAACTCTGCCACTACGGGCATTTCCCCAAGTGATAACTTGGAAAGGCGAACCTCCAATAATGTTACAAGAGCTACTCCCCTTGGTTAACTGCCCGCACCAACTACATGGTCGATATCAGTGAACAGGACACTCCATTAAGGCCCTCAAACTTAACTTCTATCAGCCCTTCGCTTCTCAGGGTCACCACCTTAGATAGGCAGTCAATACTGACACGCTGCTCAGCTAGCCAGTCCATTCCCAAAATCACATCAAACTCAACCAACAGTAGGACCGCTGCTATCAACACAAAGTCAACTCCACCTAGCTTCCAATAAATGAGCCCTTTTGACCCGGTGGTCATGGATGACCCATTAGACATGCGCACCTTCAGCTCTGCGTCCATCGAGAACGACTCAACTCCAATTCTCCGGATGAAGCTTTCCGCAAGAAAAGAGTGAGACTCTCCTGTATCAAACAATACCCTAGTGGGGTATCCGAAAACTAACATAAAGCCTAAAATAGAGACATCAAACAAAAACGGTTTGAAAGTATGAAGTATAAGATTTAATTTAAACTTCCTCATACCTGTCACTACGTCGGGTTGTTGGATCGCTTCCTGCTATCCAAGGTTGTAATCCCTTGGTTGCACCGGTTGGAACCGAGAAGCGCTAGACTTCGCCATCTTCCCTTTCTCTGCGGCACTGGGGCCGGAACGTATAGTCTGCTCCTATCTTGCCTCCTTCTCAGCACCTCCTTGAGTACAAGAACGATCTATGTGCCCCACCTTGCCATAATTGAAACATGTCGGTGGTCCCTTAGAGTGAGACCATCCGAACGTCCATTTGCTTTTCTCACCAGACTTGAATGGGTGAGGCTTTTTCTTCCACCTATTCCCTTCAGAATTTTCTTAGGATTGAGAGGGCTTCCCTTCCCCTTGCTTAGGCGCAAAACCATTACGATGTTGGCTTCGCTCCAGATCACTCTCCAACGTCCTGGCAGCCTCAACTAGCTCGTTGAAACCAGCTCTCTTCATGGCGATGAGGGGTTGTCTTAGATTCTCCCTCAGCCCCTGGTAGAAGAGGTTATCCCTCTCCTCATCGTCTGCCATTGTTGTTCCTGCATCACGACCTAACTGAGTGAACTCCTGTATATACTCGTCCACCGTCTTATCCCGCTGCACCAAGTGAAGAAATTGCCTTTGGAGGGCCAACCTTGTCGACACAGGAATGTACTTCTTTAGGAAAGCATTCCCAAACTCTTCCATGGACGGGGTGCGTCCGGGAAACTGGTGGACGCTATGGCTCACCCACCACAACTTCGCGTATCCATCCAACATGAAGGCCGCAACTAAGATTTCTTCTCCTCTGGCGTCTTTGCCGCACTCAGAAGCTCTTGCATCCGTGCCCACCAATCCTCTGCATCAGTCGACGTACCAACTCCCTTGAACGTTGAAGGATGGAAGCTCAGAAAATACTTCATCTGTCATTCTCTATGCCCGACAACCACCCTTTCGGCCAACGGCTCTACTCGCCTGGCTTCTCCGCCCGTCTCACCCGTCACCGTATCCGGGGTAGCAGGAATTGCTACCTGAGCAACATGGGTTGATACTTGAGCTATCGCTGCAGCTTGGGTTGCCACCATTGTTTCTGCAAGAATGCGACAAAAGACAACCGGGTTTACACCCATGCCCAAAGGACCCTAAGCAGTAGCGCTGCTCGCTGAAAGCTCTTCTCTTGGTCTCGGCGTACCCGTCTCGTTGCTTGCACTCTTAATAAAAGGAAGAAAACAAGGAATCAGTCTCGAATCATAATACTCAAACATAAGGACATTCATGATCCCGAATTACTCTTATGTGGATAACTTCTATACGCAATCCGATTACGTTAAATCGACCGCCCTAACTGACCTTGGATGAAACCTGGCTCTGATGCCAAATTGTAACACCTCCCCTATAGTGACCATATAATATGGGTCCGACCGGGGCCCCACAACATACAGACGTCACAGCTTTAGCATTAAAAGATGATATTAACTACCTAATCTCAAAACTCAGTAACAAATAACAGCAGAAACAGTAAACAAGAGCAGAAGCTATCAACATAAATAAGAGTATCGAAGCGGCCTTAAGACCTTACAACAATAGAGAGTCCAACACTCAAATGAATACATCAAGCATCAATGTGCATAAGTACTCCTACACTACCTCGACATGCAAGCCGAAAAACTAGAGCATCAAACATACAATGCCATAAACTAGAGCTAGTACAAAACTTGTAACACTTCATGAGGCTTAGGCCTTTTTGGTCGGCGAGCTATCTCCTGCTTGTGATCCTTGCCCTGTAAAAATTGGTGGTAACGTGGGTCAGCAAAGGCTGATCTCAAACTGTGTAACCAACACATCTCCTCCCGGCCGCCCCTAACGGACCCCGGGGTACCCCTCCAACCTGCAAGTCAACACTTCGTATACAATATACATAAACATGTAAAGCTCTAAAAGAATAGGTTTGGATGTCTCAAATAACAAATACGTTTTCTATGTTGAGCATATAATAAAAAGAGGCATACTATGCAACATGTATGCAAAAACCGGGCTTCATCCAAGGCACCCTATTGCGTATGCAACTAGTGTACAACCCCGTATTCGCGAAGAGTGGGACCTCCGCGCTAGAGCCGAGGGTCTATTCCTAGCTTCTTGATCCTTTGGTCCGTTACGTTCTCTCGAGTGTAGTAGGTGTGAGGTCACCCCTTTTCAAGGGACCCCGAACTCCACAGAGACCAGGTTTCTGGTTTCAACAACTAGCATATCATCAAAACATCTGGGTACTTCTAATTTCCCCATTGGCGTTAAGCCGCAAACAAAAGGGTACTGCAATTATCCTAACGGTATACAAGCAGCAACATAGAAATCTTGTCAAGGCCCCACCCGCTCGTGGGCCTTAGACCCGGGCTGCCTGTAAACTCTGACTTCGCACGTCAGGATTTCGTCTCTCACACAAACCAATTCTAAGAACCCTTGCTAGACCCCACCCACTCGTGGCTTCATTGCCCGGGATTGCCCAATGCTTGGTGTTCTAGTCAGTCTCACAGAAGGAGACTAGTCTCGCCGAGACACTCTCCCCACATGACTTGCACGTCATGAGATAGCCAGCCGACCATGGAGACAAAGCCGCGCCTTAGCACATCACAATCCATAAACATTCCCACCCTAATCTATCATTTGTACTGCAACGTCCCCACACACCAAGGAAACCATCTACCGTCAATGCGGAGCTAACCTTGTCCACCAAGAAAACCATCTACCGTCAATACGAAGCTAATCTTGTCTGGTTCCGGCTACACGTACTCACTCGAGAAAAAGGGGGAAATCATATACATCACAAATGGCTGCTTGCCACAATGGATTTCTACACAATCCTTAAGGCTCGCAATGCAACATCACCGAGTCGGATTAACGGTCGTGACTACGACTTCACTCACAATGTCTAATCCACTAACAGAGCGGATCTCTACTGCAAAATCATGTCGGGGACGGACTCATTCGACCCGGAGGTTCCTCTTGAACCATGGCGACCCATACCCCTCTCATTTGAGAGATTTGGTGCCCAAAAGTTTGAAAGAAAAAGATGCTAAGCACGCATCCTAGAAACCAAGAGGAGAAGTGTCGTTACCTTACGGCCCCTCTTCCTAGCCATGGGAACTTAGCCGGATAAAAACCACCACAACGGACTTGCCTTTGCGGATCTGGACTCAGCTCGCGATTTGAGGCTTCCTGGGTTCTGCCATATACTGACTTACTTGGCCAACCACATAAGCAATGTCTGGCCTTGTAATCGTCAAGTAGATAAGACTCCCAACCATAACCCGAAACACCAAGGGATCTGGAAGAATCTTTACATCATCCCGTCGAAGTTTGATATCAGAATCAAAAGAAGCAGAGCTACTCTACCCCTCCCTCATGCTGAATCGTTGAACAATTCGCTCTGCATAGCCCTTTGGGAAAACGAGAATGTTGCACTTTTTCCTCTCCACCTCGAGTCCAAGGAAGTGGTGGAGCTCACTCAAGTCCTTCATCTCGAATCTTATAACTAGCTCTGCCCTAAGCTTAGCTACCTCCTCCTTGGAGTTACCCATGATGGTCATGTCATCCATGTACAACAGCACCAAGACTAGAAGCTCTCCCTTATTCTTGATGAACAAGCTCGAGTCTAAATTAGAAGTAAGGTAATCGCAGAACTAGAGATATTCTGCAATCTTCTCATACCAAGCTCGAGGAGCCTGCTTCAAACCATTGAAGGCTTTCCGGAGCTTGCAGACATATTTTAGATGTTCTTCTGATATGTATCACGGTGGCTGATTCATGAAGATGTCTTTGTCGATTTCCACGTAAAGAAAGACGTTCTTTACGCCTAGCTGTCACATCTTCCAACCTTGGCAAGACGTCAAGGCCATCACCACTCGAACTGAAGTCATCTTTCCCACGATACTAAACGTATCTTCATATTCTTGGTCGTACTATTGTGAAAAACCTCGAGCTGCAAGGCGAGCCTTGTACCGCTTGATGCTTCCATCTGCCTTCTTCTTCAGCTTATATGCCCACTTGCAAATCATAGGAGTAACGCCATCAATCTTGGGCACAATGTCTCAGGCCTCATTCTTCTTGAGGGCATCCATCTCCTCATTCATGACATCTTCCCACTCCTTGACTCCAATGGCTTCATTAAAGCTAGAAGGCTCCTGCTCATCCAGGGCCTGCGAAGAAACAAGAGACAAAGCTCACAATATTTCCTTCGCTATAACGAGCTGGTGGCTTGATGGTCTTATTCGATCTTCGAATAGTCTGACCCTTGCTCACCACCTCCACTGCTTCTTCAGAATACGCTCCATTCTCGGGCAAACATGGAGCATCGCTCCCCTACTTCCTGAACCAGAAGCCTCTACCCCAGAGCTTGAAACACCTGGAGCTCCTGGTGACACATGCAACACCACCTGAAGATCTTCAATAGCCTCCTTCTGTCCTTCATCCAACCTGCTCTCTGGTAGCTCCATAGATGAGCTACTTCCATATGACGTTAGCTCGTCGAAGACCATGTCCCTGGAGACAACGAACTTTCTCTTCACTGGATCCATACACTTTCATCCCTTCTTCCGCTCGTCATAACCCACAAAGACAAACTTTCTTGCCTTTACATCAAGCTTGGTCCTCAGAGCATCTGAGACGTGTACGTAACAGGTTGAGCCAAACACCCGAAGGTGTTCCATATTAGGCTTCTCCTTAAACATCAACTCATGAGGAGACATCATATTGATTGGACTCAGAGGCATTCGATTGATGACATTGGTTGCGCAGGCCATTCCTTCCGCCTAAAGGACCTCAGAATGCCCTTTGCATGAAGCCAGCATTTGTAGGTTTCTGTCAAATGAGGGATTTTTTTCTCCGCTACTCCATTTTGTTGTGGAGTATGTGCACAAGTAAGCTCCCTCTGAATGTCTTGCTTCTTGCAGAAGTTAAAGAATTCAGTTGAGACGAACTCACCTATATCGTTCGTTCTCAAATTCTTGATCCGCAGGCCAAGTCAGTCCTCCACCAGCTCCTTGAACTCAATGAACAATCGAAAAGCATCTGACTTCTCCTTCATGAAATACACCCAAGTGTATCTTGAATAGTCATCAATCAACATCAGCATGTATCTGCTGCCTCCAAGACTAGCAGTGATAGTTGGCCCCATCAGATCACCATAGATACACTCTGATGGTGCCTTACTCCTTGTTTGTGACTTGTCAACCGGAAGGCAATGATCCTTTCCATACTGACGCCCCACACAAACATGACCATCACCGATGGATGACAACCTAGGCAAGGCTCTCACAAGACTTTTATCTGTCATAACTTTCAACTTGTCCATCCCGACGTGTCCTAGTCTTTCATGTCAGATAGTCGCGCTATCATTGGCTCTCATCCGACCAACGTAGGAGCTTGTTGATAAAACAAACAAGTCCTTTACTCTCCTCCCAATGTGAGCAACATCAGCCTTTATCGCTGATACGTTTCGGAGAAACTTCATTTCTGTTGGGCCAAACAGAACGTGATAGTCTGCATCAACTGTGTTGGTCACTGAGAAGAGGTTTTTCTTCATGCCTGGTACGTGATAGACACTCCTTAACGTGAGTGAACCCTGACCACTATCCAAAGATATTACACCCTCATTCTCTATAGTATGAACAGAATCATTAGCGGTTATAATAGCTTCATTACCTGAGAACGTTTGCAGCGCTGAGAACTTTAACTCATCTCTAGTGAGGTGATGACCACACCCCGAGTCAACTATCTAGTCATCTTGGTAGTCGACGGTGGAAAGAGCACGGACCATCGAGGAATATCCATCGAGGAATGTCCATCGAGGAATGTCCAAATCTCAGCAATAGACTCACATCCTATGATGTGATCAAAGAGTTCAGGTGAGATAGCCAGCTTGAGAGCAAACTCTGCTTTCGCATTTGTCTTTCTCCAAGATCTCACCTTTTCAGCAGTACCAGTTGCGGCAGTAACTTCTTGCTTGTCGTCACAACTGACGACTTCCCACAACTCCTTGCCCAGAATATAACTCTGCATACACGACTTCCACTTTTTAAAGTTAGTAGATGTAAGAAGCTCAATACCAAGACCCCTTGCGTAACCACCTTCCATTGCAGCAACCACTGATCTATAAGCTTCCAGAAGCACCAAGCACAACTGATGGTTGATCACTGCTCAAGCCACTATTCACTCTGATACCATGTTAAAATTTCACAAGATGACCAGGAGATAGCTCTGATACCAAGGCTCCGTTTGGAGGGACTTATTTTCACCGGTCAAGCGGTTACGACCAAATAGACAACTTGATCAAGCGGAAAGCGAGAACCAGGTGCAAGAACACTCAAACCATAAACTGAGCTTAATAAATCAGAGATAATAGAAGACAACAACAAGTCTTGTAATATCAACATTCTTCTTTTCAAGGCAAGACATACATGGCGAGACATGATTCGCCAATGTACAAAGGAAAAGCATACAAGTAAGCAAGAACTACAAGCCGGGCGGACAGCCTCAGAGACCGTCGAGTCCGCCGAGACCACCAAGCCGCTGCTACACCGAACTGAGCTACGGAGTTCGTGATGTCCGCAGACAACCCGTTATTCTGCTGAACGCCTTGTTTGCTCTCTACAAGTTGCCTAACCGCAGAGGTTGCCTAGCTGCCAGAGTCCGCGAACAAGAGCCGCTACCGAACTGACGAACAGACTGTCGAGACCAACGAACAGATTATTTGAACTAGGAAAGCTGAAGAGTAGACCGGCTGGCCGCAAATGCGACATTCTGCAAAACCTCTTATTGTTATCTGCAAGCTTCATTGATCCCTGACCGCAGTCAGCACCAAAATCTTGGCTTTTCAGCGCTAGCCGCACAACCCGCAAACAGAAAACCGGTTAACCTTCTCAAACCGAGCAGACAGAAAATCTGAGGCCGCAACAATTAACTCACACTCAACTTACTGTTCATTCAGTTTACTATGATGTGATAGAGGGTCTCATTTACAGGAACAGAGAGGAGTGTGGTCACCGTCCTAGTGGATAGAAACATCACCCCAGCTCGCAGCTAGCACCAAGTAGTCAGCCCAGTCCGCATGGACAAGGCCGCACACAAGCCTATCTGCCTGCTATCAATGAGGCCGGACAAGAAGCCAGTCTGCATGCCAGTGGACACCGCACCAGCCCGCAAAGAACAACGTCCACGACCAAAGGCACAAGCTGACCGATCAACTAGCGAACAATGCGGACTCTGCAATCAGACAGAAATTGTCACAAAACGTGACCAAGTCTCAGTCCGGAGAAGCTCTGGTGCGAGCTTTGCGGACAAGAAAACAGTCTGCCAGCTCCCAAGGCAGTCCACCAACCCGCGAGCTTCGCGGTTACCTCCTAACTGCTCCACCAGAGCAAGGGCACAGACCTAAGCTAATCTCCAAAAGCAGTCCGCATCAAGCGGACTCTGCAAACTCAGAATGAGTCCACCCCTCCCGCGTATACCACCTATCTGCACGGTTACTCCAGGGAACTAGCCAAATGCTGAACAACAAGCCAAACGGGTTGGTCGTCATCACCAGACCGCAACATCAGACCGCCTAGGACGCACCATCAGTCCACAAGACTGTCCGCTCAGGTTGCGCGGTCTGCCCGATCAACCCCCACTTTCACTTCACGATTTTCAATAAAATGTTGGGTGAGTTTAGGAAAGGCGGACGAGATCATCAAATCTTCAAATGTGCGACTCTTCGCGTTGTGTGAACTGCATATATCCCATCCGTTATACTTATGAGGTCATATTTGTTGGTAAAGATAAGGGGTGCCTCCTCCCCCGACGAGGTATCTAGTAGGTCACCGAGAGATTGTTGCCGTGAATATAAGAGGCTCATGAGGTGAATACAGGAGACTCGTAGAGGTGAATACATGGGGCCCATAAAGGTGAATACAAGGGGGCTTGCAGAGGTGAATACACGAGGCCCGCCGAGTTGAATACATGGGACCCATGGAGCTGAATACATGGGGCCGCTGCGGTGTACATGGGGCAGCGAGTTGCATATAGGGGGACTGGCTAGCTTAATATATTAGGCCCGCCAGGCTAAATATAGAAGGCTTGCCTAACTCAAAACATTAGGCCTGCCTAGTTGAGTACATGAGGCTCATCTAGCTGAATACAAGGGACATGCTGAGGTGAATAGAGGTAGCTCGTCCGACCGAATATAGTGGGCTCGCCCAGAAGAACACTGGAGGCCCATCGAGCTGAATATAAGAGGCCCATCGAGCTAAATATAGAAGGCTCGTAGACGTGAATAAATGAGGCTGTTAAGCTGAATATATGACCATATATGAGCCCCGCCAAGCTCAATACACCAGACATGCTAAGTTTGACTCCTGAGATGTCTTATTTTTATATTCCTGATCTCAATTAATTAGGAGTTTATGAGATATAATTAAGGTCTAAGTAACGTTAAGGACTAATTAATGAATGCAGCCGGGATTTTTTTGGTGAATAGGGTGTTTTTTCACCCAGCATTAGCATGGATGTGTGGTCTGTGCGCCAAGTGGGGTCATGAAATTTCAATTTTGTGCTGATGTGGCAGTGCCCACTCTCTGTTGGCTCTGTATTTTTAAGATATTATTATGATAAAAAATTATCATCCACTTAGGCTATGTTTGAGGGGACTTATTTTCACCGGTCAAGCGATCATGACCGCATGAATCGGATCTTAATAAAGTCCTGATTCATGCAGTCGTGACCGCTTGACCGGTGAAAATAAGTCCTCCCAAACAGAGCCTTAGACTGTCAATATAATATTTTCTAAGAATAATAAGCCACTATTATTTGGGGTCCGAGTCAGAACCTTTCAACTGTACAGAAATCCTATTTTATAGTTTACTAGATAAAAACTATTTCCTAATATTTATATTTATTTATTTGAAATGAAATTTTCATCCAAAACCAAGAAATTTATCCAACGGTTTCCATTTTGATGTTCATCACATTTAAGGGCGGTCGGTTTCGAGATTTGCTGCCGGAAATCCAGCACCGCCCAACCATTTACCACTGTTGCGGCCGGCAGTAAATTTGCATTTTTTTAGTACGGAACTGCACATATCTAAAATACACCTAAAAATTATAAAAAGTAGGCCTCACACATAATAAAATAAATTATTTGATCATTTCCACACTATTTTGATTTTTGTGTATAAAATAAATTATTTTATTATGTATGAGAGTCACTTTTTTGTGATTTTTAGATATGCTTTACATGTGTATAGACTTTTACTTTTTATATATTAATGTATTCAAATCTAGCTCTGTCTGACTATGGAAAATAATTAAATTGAAATTGTCCTTCAATTTTAATTCTAGGATCTACAACTCCCTCCAAATGAGCATATCCTAATTAAATATCTTATTTGATGATTTATCATTATTTTATGACATAATTATAAAACTTTCCCTATTATGTATTATTTTTAAAATTAGAGCCATCCTAATTTAATATGAGACCGGCTTAAAATTAAGCATCCCGTTTGGCACGGCGGTAGCGGTCATGAACACGTGATTAAATTGTGATTTGTTAATATCCACCTATGGAATTTCATCCACTTTTATGTTCAAATGGATGATGCATGTTGGATGGTCCTTAACTAGTGACATTTTAACCCATGCATTTACGACCGCCACCATCATGCCAAACAGACCCTAAGACAAAAAATTGAACATTCTATAGCTTGTCTCAGGTTATTTTGATCCATTCGAACTAAAATTATAGCGGATATTTTTAAAAATCATTGAATCTTCCTAACAAAAAAGTCTTTGATTATGCCACACAATTGATTGCACCCTTTGTGATTATAATAGCGACAATAAATATTTGTGGAGCGCGTCCACACGAGATAAAATTTGTTTAAAAAACACGAACTTATGTGCGATTAACACTCACTCCCCCGATTAGTCATCCCCCAAAATCCACGCGCTAAACATGATTAGAAGAAGATCAAGCTCGGATTATACAATGCAAAAGTGGTTAAGAAAAACGATTAATAAACCTTTAAAATACTTTCTTAAAAAAAAGTGCATTATGACCGACCAGGATCATATTTAAACGTAATCCGCCGCTCTAAACTGTACCCCACGAGCTACCTTAGTTCCTCGCTTTCTTAAAAAAATAATTATTATTATAATTATAATAATACGGTGCATATATAATACGGTTTAAAATAATAATAATATATATATTAAATAAATCTCCGCAGCCAATCATCAGTCAACATGTACTCCAACATATCCTGATCTGCTAGCGGGTCCCCCCATTCTCTCTCTCCCGTCATGGATGACGGATCACCGCAATTTTCCTCTTGGATGTTTTGCCTACCGTATGACGCAGTGCTGTCCGTCCGATCACGAGTCGGCCCACGTGCTGCATTGTCCGTGGCGCACCTGTTCCATGAGTCCATTTTTGGATGCTCGCGGGAATTATAATGCAACTTGCTGGGAGCTTATACTATTTTAATTAATTAAATTGCAACAGTAATTTAAGAATCGGCCACGTTCCCCGTTAATGGGCTCTTATGGGTACTGATAAGTGCATGTTGCGGTGCCAATTTATTGACCAAGTGTTAATTATAAGTAGCCAGCCATTCTATTGGGCTCCGTTTGGGGGACTTATTTTCACCCGTCAGGCGATCACGACCGCAGGAACCGGACCCTAGTTTAAGATCAACGGAGCCTTTGTGTTCAATATTTTTTTTAACAAGATGAGTTTATTTTTCTTCTTCTTTTTTCTTCCAATGCAATTATTATGCAAATTAATATAAGACAAAATGGGATTGGGTGGCCAGGTCGAATCGATTAGATCATGATCCCGGAGCGGAATCAGTATGGCTCAGCATAAGAACGGTTCGAGTGTACGTTTTTTCGGTTAGAGATTGAATGACTTCTAGTATCAAAGAAGATTTGGCTTGCTCAGTTTTGGCTCATCTGCCCTTTCAATTTTGTTACATAAATGTGATCGGTAGAGCTAGTGATCAAACAAACAAACTCAAAAAATGAAAGCACAGACGATGCACCTCAATATTAGATACGTCCACAGGAAGCAACAGTCTGTTTTTCACTTGATTGAACATAAGTGATTTTAGAAAATGATCGGATTTAAGATTTCAATAGAGTCCAAACAAAAGAGTGATAATAATTAGTTTATATAACATTGGTTACATTTGTAAAATATACAACACCAACATTGTTTTTCGGTTAGGATCAGAGGCATATAATTAACAAATTCTGTCAAAGGATGAGAGAGTTGTTGTCAGTGTTTGACATGGAGTGCTGAATTAAGTGGTTAATTATATAATTATTCTCATGTTGGAATTTATATATATATATTAGGTATTTTACTAAAAAATTGGTCTTAATAATGTGAACAGTTAATTTAAAAATGGATGTTTGAGTTCTAACACATTAGCTTGCAAGATTATCTATCTTCTATTCCTCCCGGGTCTTCCAATCTTAATTCTCTTCTATTTCCGGCCCGTGTTCTACCCTGCGTTTTGTCGTCTTTATTGCTCAAGCCCGTGAAAGCTTCGTCTTCCACATGATTATCACAAGATCAACCGGCTTTTAAATTTAGGTGATTGTTAACCGCATTCCTCATATGACTATCTACACCTCATTGTTGTTTTAAATTTTTTTTTTCTAAAACTTTACTCGCACCTCATCTCCCTTATTTCGCAGAAGCCGCACCCCGTCTTGCTCTTCTCCGAGCTGCTTCCGTCTCCGACATCTTCCTCACGTCATTCTTAACTCTATTAGCTGTCTCACGTACATCATTAGAGAATATTTTCGGGTGCGTCAAAAAAAATCGAAGTGTGGTTTTATTTTAGGATAGCGATTATATTTTCAGGTTACCATTAATAATGAGATTAATAATGAGATGTCAATAGTGAAAACCGGGTTGCTCATCATCACTTCGCCCGCCTTTACTCTTCCCGAAGGAACCACCACACAAGCACAAATCGTGCTCCCATTATCGCCCGTCGATCGGATTTCTCACCGGAAAACGCTGCGCCTCCCCCTAGAAACCACCGGTGACCAACCTTTTGCAAGCCCGCGGGACTATTCTCTCCCCATAGCGGACGATCTCTTCCCGACAGCATCTCCCCCATCGACGACAGATTTGTTTGTCGAGAAGGAGCCAAGCACAGATTGTTAGAGTGCATCATTAAAGGAGTCCAGGAATTCTTCGGATGGTGATTTCTTCTCTAATGTTCCTCTTTTTTTATCTTCCCATTTCGAGAGCTAAGTTCCTGTTTAATTCAATATTATTCATTGTATCCTTAGTTTTTCCTTTCTGGTTACAAATTTTATTCACCTTTTAGTCCTACTCGTGTTTTTCTTCATTCCGAAGAGCTAATTTCTATCACTCCTCATGATCCTAGATCATCCATAAAGCTTGATGTGGCCTTCAGAAGCATTACAGGTACTGCATCTTCTCTTTTACTTCCAGAAAAGTCCTACAACGCACATCAGTATATTGATCACCATGTGAATTGATACTAGTACATGTGTGCTGTGCCATTTTTTTCAAGTAACTTACTCCTATACATTGTCTTCATCTCTCATGTCTTAAGACCGTCCAGTATTTGCAAAGGAATCCTTTACTTTTAAATTATTATCTACCTTGAATCTGTAGAACTAGTATCTTGAAATTAGTTTTGGCTGCTACTCGTAAAAGAAAGATCACAACGCTAGGGATTTGTCATGCCTTTCACGGCGCAGTGGTAAGATCTTTAACCCGAGCTCTTACCTTATTCTTGACCCCTTATTTCGCTCGACAAACCGTTCAAGTTGGTATAAAGAACTATGACATTTGATTTGCACGGGGATTTCCAAAATTAGGGTTGAGATTATATTCCCGCCGAAGACTAAGTTTAGTTCTTCTTGACCTACTATTCTAAAATCTTTTAGCAGGTGGGTTTATGGACAATTGACATGTGAAAAGTTCTTGATTTGTTGGGTGCATTAGGGTTTCGTAACCTGTTTTCGTTCCAGATATCACTGTGAGCTCTTCACCAGATATCACTGTGAGCTCTTCACCAGATATCACTGTGAGCTCTTCACCAAATACACACAGAATCGCCTATGTGGCAATGCAGAACTGAATGCATATGTTGTAATAAACCACCAAAATATATAGATAGAAATGATAAACCGGCAAAGATCAATCCTAAGAGGTAGATGAAAACCTCTGCACAGATGACCAATGCAACAGGAGAGCAATTCCCCTCCAGTGCACTATTCTGATACCCAAAAACAGAGTTCAAAATGCAGGTATTTAACTAAGACCGCTGGAATTACATATTTAACCTATCACCTAATTACTAAACTATCCTTTCCATCCCCTCCCGCCAACGCCAGTCAATAAAATGCAATCTCCCAAATCCACAACCTAGAAGATGTTGTCAGGATCGCAATCCGGATCGTAGGATCGCACGATCCTACGATCCGGGATGTTAAAGCCAATCAGGATCGTTCCCTAGATCGGAATTATATGAATCGCGATCCTACAACGATCCTAGCGATCCCGACCCCACGCCTACATAAAAAAAACAGTCCTTGTTTTTTTTATTTCTCATTCCCGACTTGACCTAATTTCTTCTCCGCGCGACAAAGCTCTTCCGCAGCGGCGCCGACGGATCGTGGTCTCTCTGGGCCTCCGACAACTCCTCGTCTCTTTCCAGCAAGGCATGTTCTCGTGCAGTCTTGCTCTCTCCTCCAGTCCTCCCTATTTTCTCTCCGACGTCGAAGCCTAATCTATTCAATGCATTTCGACAGTTCGACGGCTCCCGCTCCAGTCGCGCTCTCTCCTCTAGTTCGACGGTCGTGTTATCTCCTCCAGTTCGACGGTCTTGGAGTCTTGGACAGAGACACAACCTTCTTTGTAAGTTTTCGAAGAGTCCTTTTGCCCTAATATTTCTTCATTTATGATGGAATGGGTTTGCCGATTTTTTGAGGTTTTAGTTTTGATACTAAATCACATTGATGTTTTCAGTCGTGCTCTAACTTGCATGCACAATAATGGCAAGAGGACTCATGAGCTATTTTAGAGTTCTAATTAATTTGCCCTAATCTTTTTTTCGGTTATGACTTTTTTTGAAATCTACATTGATATTATGAAATCCTACTGTCTGCAACTTCTCATTAATTGCAAGTTCCAGATAACTTGTTATATACTAAATGAGCTTATTAATTGCAAGTCCTCAGTTATGACATTTATGAACTATTCTATTGTGTCATTTTTATGTTGAGTGAATGAGAAAATGAGCTTATTTATGTTAAACTCTTATTCTCATAGCAATTTTTCAAGTCTACTGTGTCATTTTTTAATGCTTCCTTTATGATTGCTTCTTTACTTGTGCTATAAAAAGAGAAATGTCTGGTTCGAGTTCAGCTTCCAAGCCCACTACCATAAAGTCTTGTAAGAGTGCTTTGGGTTCAAGAAGTGATCTGGGGTGGCTCCATGGGAATGAGATTGATAGTACCACTAAGAAAGTGCAGTGCAAATATTGTCAGGTAATTCGATTTGGTGGAATATACAAATTGAAACATCATTTGGTAGGTACTAAATTTAATGTTTAAGCAGGTACAAAAGTACCTGAGGATGTTGGACAACAATTTTTGAGTATTCTTCAATCACATGAAGAGGAAGCTTTAAAGAAAAAAAAATTGAGGGAGAGGTGGATTAGATTGAGGATGGCGTGGGACAAACTAAAAAATCAAAAGGGAAAGAGCCAATAGATTTATTCGTTAGAAAATCAGGTCAATCTACAATTAATCAAATTTTCAAAAAGGATGCACGTGAGAAAACACGTCAACAGATTGCTCGTTTTTTCTACACAATATCATTCCCTTCAATTTGTCAAGAACCCGTAGTTCATTAGCATGTTTAAAGTAATAGGCCAACATGGCCCGGGAATGAAACCACCTTTCTATGTTGATATTAGAGTAAAATATCTAAAACAAAAAGTTGATAGAACTCTAGAATTATTAGAGCAGTACAAGGTGGAATGACAAAAAGTTGGTTGTACGATTATGTCTGATGGATGATCAGATAGGAAACAAAGATCTATATGCAACTTTCTGGTGAATAGTCCCAAATACACAGTGTTCTTGTCATCGATAGATACTTCAAAAATTTCAAAAACTGCGAATAAAGTTTTCGAAATATTAGATGAAGTTGTGAAAAATGTTGGGGAAGAAAATATTATTCAAGTTATGACTGATAATGCTTCAAATTACAAGGCTGCTGGTGAAATGTTGATGAAGAAGAGAAAACATTTATAGTGGACATCGTGTGCCACACATTGTATTGACTTGATTTTAGAAGATTTTGAAAAAAATGATCTTTATAAATTAACAATTGCAAAGAGAAAAAAGATAACAACATACATATATTTCAGAACTCTTCTTCACACTTGATTGCTTGACTTTATGATGGAGAAAGAGTTAATACGACCTGTAGTTAGTAGATTTGCAACAACTTATTTGATATTGAGATGCCTTTCTGAAAATAAATGTGGTTTAATGACGATGTTTACTTCTACCAAATGGAAATCCAGACGATTTGTTGGTTCAAAGGAGGGGAAAGCTGTTCAAAGAATTGTTTTGAATTCAAGTCAATTTTGGTCTCATGTTACATTATGCTTGAAGGCAACACGCAACACTTCCGCTCATCAAATTGCTTAGAATGGTTGATTCAGAAGGTCCTATGACAAGATTCATATATGAGCAAATGGATAGAGCGAAGGAGAAATTCAATTAAATTTTGATAACATCAAGAAAAAGTAAGTAGTTTAACAATTTGTGTTTTCATCAATGATAATATAAGTGTTTCTTATGATTATATATGTGTTTTACTGTAGATATGAGTCATCATTTGTTGAAAATGAGAACCGACTTTTGTGAAGTTCGGACCCTTAGAGAAGGGGCGACCACACACTTACTTTTCCTAGTGAGCTTGGCTGATTGAAGACTTAGAACTCAAAACTGACCCAAGGTTCCAGCACGGAGGTCCCACCACACACCCGGAAGATCTTAGAGCGCTTCCTCTCTTTAGCCAGTGCAGAGATAAGGACACCTCAAAAAGCGCTAGAAGATCAGAGAATGAGAAAAATTTGAAGCCTGCCTGCTTAGGTAACCCCTTGGGTTTATTTATAGATTTCTGAAAGTGGTCTGCCAACAGCTCAACTCCGCTGTTCTGAACGGATATACACAACCCAAATCGGTCTGCCAACATCGCAACTACGCTGTTTGGATGGGATATTGGCAGACCAGCGGGGGCGGAATGGTAAAAGGCATCATTGGGCGAGTGGTCCCAAAATTACCACTCGCCTGGGGTGGCGAGTGCCCGATGAGACTGGCTCTCGCCACCTTCAGAGGGCCCGAGGCGCATGCGAGCCCGCTTTGTTCTACTCGCCTGTCATCTGATATACACCCAGCCCGGGTGAGTCTGGGAGCTCCCAAGGCACGCGCCTCTCTGCCGACTCGCCTAAAGCTTGGATTTCCTGTGCCGGCTCCTGTCGCTCCCACTCGTCGGATACAGGGTTGTACATCATTGATGATAGATGGTCAAGCCAACTCCATAGGCCATTGCATGCTGCAGCTTACTATTTGAACTCTCGTTATCATTACAGCCCCTCTTTTAGAGGTGATGCAAAAGTAAAAATTGGGTTTTATACTTGTCTCTACCGAATGATTCATAATGAAGATGAGAGAATAAAAATAGACATTCAGATGAGTGATTTCAAACATGTTAGAAGATTATTTGGGTTAGACTCTGCAAAATCAACTAGAATCAAAAGAGCTCCAAGTTAAACTTATTTGTTTAATACTAATTTCAATTATCAAGCAATAAACATGTTATTATTTATTATCATATTAAACATTTAAGGAAATGTTATTTACAGCTGATTGGTGGGATCTCTACGGAGATAACAACTCAGAATTGAAAAGATTTGCAATCCGAGTTCTAAGTTTGACATGTAGCTCTTCTAGATCTGAACGCAACTGAAATGCATTTGAGATGGTGAGATCTACTACACAAAAATATCCTAACACTTAACATTGATTATTTGACTAACTTCATTTTTATTCATACATGTGTGTTCTTATAATTTTTATTTTTCAAAATAGGTGCATTTCAAAAGAAGAAACCGAGTGCATTAAAAGAAAATGAATGATCTAGTATTTGTGATGTACAATATGAAATTGATGGAACGACAAGATAAAAGAGATATGCATCTAAAGGAGAAGTTTTTAAACTTTGAGGATATCCCTTCGGACGATGAATGATTCACTGAGAAAGAAGATCTCGTTCTTCCCCGTAAGGGCAATTGGTTGGGGATTCTTCAAAGTAGAGATGCCCAAGAAACCCATAATGATGATATTGTGAGAAGAAATGTTGAAGAATCTGTTGCAACGGTAGCTGATGAATGTAAATTTGATATTTTTTAATTTGAAAATGCAAAATTATTCAACTATATTATGTATAATAATTAAAACTTTTTTTATCTTAGGTGGAGTATATGATCTCACCAGAAGGCGCAGTGAACTTGATGTTGGCGATCATATTAGTGAAGATGAATGAGATGATGATCATAATGACAGTGGTGATGATGACAATGCAAAGAATGTAGAACTTGGTGATGATGACATGGCTTATGTAGCTGTTAAGGATTTATATTAGTGGTTTTGTATCGGTCCAACAAACATATGTTGAGGATTTATATTAAGATTTAGGACATGGCTGATGTGAACTTTATTTTATTTTTGGGATTAGTTGTTCATTAGCTTATTTTTGATATAAGTACTCAAATATTTATTAGTTTTATAGTTTTTATGTGTTAATGTGTATAATTGGATGATAAAAAATTATTTGCATATTTTAAGTCTTAATTTATGATTTTTGTAGAATCTTACGATCCTCAATCCGATCACACGATTCGATCCGATCCAACCAGAAAACGATCCTACTTAGGATCTCGATCCTGACAACCTGTGAAACGCACTACACCTTCCCTCTTCACCAAATACTTGATCTCAAGGATCGAAGTGTTGATAGTGATGTTGGAACAACCAGAGGTTCTCCCAGGTGGCCTCTACCTTTGAACCATTGAGCCATTGAACTAATAGTCGAGTCACTCCTAGACCATTCTTGGGAATAATACGCCTTTCCAAAATTGTGTCTGGTTCTACCATCAGGTTGCCTTCACGGTTGATTGTAGACGGAAGAGGGATTTGTTGTTTCGGTGCTTCTCCTTTATGTTCACGGAGTTGGGAAATATGCAACGTAGGATGGATCTTGGAGGATTCTGGGAGTTGTAGTCTATATGCCACGTTGTCTACTTTTTCCAAAACCTGAAATGGGCCAAACAATCTGGGTAAAAGCTTATGAACTCGATTTCGCAGGCTGGCTTGCTTGTACAACTGAATTCGATCATAGGACCACAAACCCACTTCCAGAGTTCTCTTGAAGTGTGCTTCTTGTCCGCCAGAACCTTCATTCTATTATACGTTTGGGCTAAGTTGATCTTCAACAAATTTATGACCTACTCCTGTGCTAGCAAGGATCGATCTACCTCCTTTGCGAAGGTAGAGCCAGCATTGTACGGATCATGGATGATCGATTCTTGTTCATACACGATTTCAAAGGGAGTCATCCTCGTAACGCTTTGCAACTTAGTGTCGTACCACCACTCTGCCAATGATAACCACAACATCTAGATAGAAGCTGGGGATGTCATTGCCGGAGGGGAATAACGATGACAGCAAAACCTTCAAGTTGCCCACCCGCCGGTCCAACGAGATCCATACGATGGTCAATTCACCTCTGAGGGTACGCTCTTTGATCATTTACACGGCCAATCACCCGCCTAGTAGAAGTTGGGAAAACCGCTGTAAATACAAATGGTTTGATATTAAATCAAAAGCAATATATAAAATAGCAATTTTACCATTTGAATTCAATTACAAGTTATCTTAATCCAATTCCGTGGACGCTCAAAACACATGCACCTTAAATAACTCTCGACCATCGATTTACCACTTCGGTTTAACCGTTGGTTTGCGGATGATACGCAGTGGAGAGTTTTCATTGCACTTGTAAAATGTTGAATAGTTCTTGCCAGAATTAGCTAACAAAGACGACATCCCAATCGCTCACAATTGATTTAGGCATACCATGCAATCATAAGGTTGAGTCCAAAAAGATTTGAGTGATACCTTCCACTGTGTGGGGATGAGTGATGGCTACAAAGTGAGCTTTTTTGCTCAAACGATCGACTACGACTACTATTGTGGACTTGGTGTGCTCTTCGAAAGTCCTTCAATGAAGTCCATCAAAATGTCCTCCCGGATTCTTTTCGGAACTTGCAACAGTTGAAGTGGTCCCACGGGCCTCTGGTGATTGGTTTTCCGTTGTTGACATGCCCCACCTTGTTGAATATAGGAATACACTCTAGGCTTCATTTTCTTCTAAAAAATAATTTCTTCAAACGTTGGTAGTGGCGTTGATGCCAGAGTGCTCCCCCAAAGATGAGGCCACTGGGGGAGCACATGAGGCCACTGTGGGAGCACTTCAAAGAGTGCTCCCCCAGTGGCCTCATCTTGATAGAATTTGAGTAGTTGTTTTATCGCCTCATCCTGACCGACAACTAGCCTTCCCTTGCGTTTGAACAACCCATTACTCCACTAATACTTGAGTTTGCATCAAGAATTACCCTCCTTGGTAGCTAAGATTTTTTGAAATTGCCGAAGTCCAAAGTCACACTTGGTCTTTTTCAAAAACAACTTTTGCCTCCTTAGTATGAAAAATATGAACTCAAGGTGCTCCATATGTTCCTGCCAGGATCTACTGAATATTAAGACATCGTTGAAGAAAATGAGGAGTTATTTCTGCAACTGCTCCTGAAATAATTTTTTCATTAAACTTTTAAATGTGGATGGGGAGTTCGTGAGACCAAAGCGCATTACGAGGAATTCATAATGGCCTTGATGTGCATGGAACACAATTTTGTGGATGTCTTCCGCCGCCATGCGCGCTTGGAGATATCCCTCTTACAAATCCAACTTAGAGAAAAACTGGGCGCCATGTAATTCGTCGTTAAGTTCTTCAATGATTGAAATTGGAAAATTTTCCTTTATCGTATGTTTGTTCAACTGGTAGTAATCAACGCAGAGTCGCCACGTCCCATCATATATTTTGACCAAAACTACCAGCAACGCATACTGACTCTGGCTATTTTGAACCATGATACGGTCCCGAATAGGAATCCGACGAGGAGAAGGGCCGATGGAGGTGAGGGTGAAGAGGGGGATTAAGGTTGAGAGGAAAAGCCTCGGGGAGTGGCCCAAATTTTCATTTATCCAAGAATAATCAAAACGAGTACAATACAATCCCTTTTAGGTGCGGGGTGCAGATAATGGAAAAATAGTGCGAATAATAATAAATCGTACACATAATGAAAATAACATAATAAATGCAAATAAAATGATTACGTTGGTAATGCGTCTTCGGTCTCTCCTCCTCCAGATGGACCCGTCATCATCTCCCTCCGCGTGTGGACCGGCCACAACGTCTCGTCGGCGTGTGGGTGTCCCGTCGGCATGCGCAACCGTAACAATGCCGTCGTCTGGAAAATATGTCTAGTCTCCAAGAAATAGTCGGAGTGATGATGACAGAAGTGATCCTGGGACAGCCCTGAGGCTTTGGACTCCAGACGGTAAAACCCAACAACTGGGACCTCCTGCGAGTCAGAGTCCTCCTGAAGGTGGTAGCGACAACCAAGTAGCTTGGCTGGATAGGTTGACACCAATTGTCGTCTTTCTTCCGGACCATAGAAAGCTGGGTTGGTGGCAATCCTACCGGAGGCTGGTCCGTCGAGAAAGAAAGAGGCGCAACGGACGGGCCCGAGAGGGCCCACAGCCCTGCAGAGCGGCTGATGACTATGGTCCGCTAGATCGTGTAGAGGGAGATCAGAGAGCTTAGGAGGGCGGAGTCACCGTCAAGGCAACATGACTGATCCTCGTGTTGGAACTGCATGGATATAGTCTCCCAATTGACGTCAAGGTTTTAAATGTCGGATGTCAGAGACATGTCATATTGGGTTAATAGATGTTAGATGTCGGAGACATGTTAGATTGGGTTAATAGATGTTAGACGTCAGAGACATTTTAAAATGTTGGATTTCTAATTATTTTTTAAGTTATACCATATTATCTTAAGTCTATCAGCTATATTATTTTTTTCTACTCAATAGACACTTTTTGTATTTAGTTGTATATATTTTCTAAATTCTCAAATATATTTTGAATTATCATTATCTTCTAATCATTCATCTATTTTTATTACATGTACATCTTCATATTTTATTTTTTATTATTTTTTTGCAGGGATTTTATGCGCATTTTTAGATTTGATGTTGACAATGAGCAAACCAAGTAACTAATAGGAAACTTACCTACTTAAGTGCATCATCTTTGGAGCAACAAAATGAAGGTCCAAAATGGTCTAACCGTCTAATATACAAATGTAATTGGTCTAAATGGTTACTGTTGAAACTGAAATCTCAGTCTCCTGTGGAGTTCACCCTCGGTGAAGGGGTGACCGCACACCTACTACCCTCAAGCGAACGATCTAAGCACACGACTAGGAACACAAGGGACAGACCCAAGGTCTCAGCGTAGAGGTCCCGCCGCATACCCGGAAGACTGACAAACTCTTCCCCTCCCAAGCCAAAGGCTGAGCTAAGGCACCTTCGGAGGGCTCTCTTGGCCGACCGGAGCCTCTAAGGAGAATCTCAAGACCAACTCTCTCCTGACTAGAGGTGCCTCCTCGGGTCTATACAAAATGTTCCTCACCCGCCCTACTATTGGCGCAATCTCGCCAAGCAATTCTACGACGCGCTGCCCAAGTTGGGCCACTAACAGCGGAACTCCGCTATTCTGAAAGGATGACAACAGACCATCAGGGGTTTCCCGACAACTATACCTCGGGGCCCCCACTGGGCGAGCGGTTCACGAGCACACCACTCGCCCATGACAGAAGAAATAAACTACACATCCACAGAGCATCACAGATATCATAAATAATTACAGGAATATGAATTCCATACTTCGGCACGCAGGCCGGCAATATAAACAAAAATAGGTCTTCGAGAGCCGACACAAACTTGGGCTTAAGACCGCTATTCCCCGCTTGATACTGCAGCACCTGTACGCCAACGTCTCGACAAACGACTGCCAGCTGAACAACCGTCGACTAACATAAGCTAGCCAAATATATTGCACACACCCCTTCTTTGGGGGTTGTGACGTGCATTCCCTGCAGATAGATAATATACAACTTCCTCGGAGTCTTCTCCGGGAACCCCAGAACATCACCAATCCGGCTCACACGTCCGGATGGGCTTCATGCAGCATGCCTAAACCCGTACTCACGCTTCCGGGTGCTAATGCAGTTAATTGCGGGGACGTACACGTCAACCCGTCAGAGAGCTCCCTTCCCCCACCCGTTGGTGGAGAGGAGCTTCCATGCAAATATGTAAACTAAGGGCTTCACCTGCCCAAGTAGAAACATCGTTACCCTTGACGCGTGTTTGGCGGAGCCACAACTGAGCACATTGCCCGAGGCTCGACGTCTAGCGTCCGTAGTGGTTGTCCGTGCACAGATCCGACCTCCGCGGGAGAGTTGAAAGCTCCAAATGATTTTTCCCTCCATGGCCGAGCCTCTTCATGGCCGACCGTGCCCCAAGTGGCGTCGACGAAGGTTGTCCTGGCTTCCACAACTTTAAGCGGCCGCGGGAGAGAAGCCCCCGGCCTCGCCTTGCTCCAGAGGTGGCGGGGAAGGCGTTCCCGGCCTCACCTGCTCCAGAGGCGGCGGCCTGGACAGAAAAAGGAGGGGAGGGAGGTGGCTCGGGCTGCTGCTTCAGGTGGCCGGAGAGGGAGAGGGGGCGGGCCTGCTCCTTGCCGAGAGAGAGAGAGGCAGGGGTGGCTGCTCCAGGACGAGGGAGAGAAAAACTGGGCCGATGCTGCTCCAGGCCGAGAGAGAGAGAGGGAGAGGGCCGGGGTGGCTGCTCCAGGTCGATGAGAGAGAGAGGCGGGGATTGAGGGGCGGTTCGAGCTGCACTTCCAGGCGGCCGGAGAGAGAGAGGCGGGAGGAGGGGTGCTGCTCCGGGCCGAGAGAGAGAAAGAGGGCCGGGGGGGGGGGGGGGTGCTGCTCCAGGCCGACGAGAGAGAGAGAGAGAGAGAGAGAGGGGCGGGGGTTGAGGGGCGGCTCCTCTCTTGGCCAAAACCTTGCAGGGGAGTAAAAACCCACCCGCCTGATGCCTCTCCTGCCTCTTATCCTATCCCCCCACTTTGTCCAAAATTTTATACCTATATATAATATAATATATATATAATATATATATATATATATATTATAATATTAAAACACATATATTTATATATTAGAATTCTATGCACATAAAAGCTTCGCACGCACGAACGAGCACCCGCACGTCTTCGAACGGGGCGGCACCACATTGCCGCTCATAGCGCGCCCCAAGTCTGCCACTTGGGGAGGATCCCACTCGGCTGGATACGGGGTTGTACACAATCCCCGCTCTTTTTGAGGTTGGCACAAGCTCGGAAAGAAACATCCAACCCCAAGTATCTGGCGAGTGGGAGCCGACCCGAAAAAAAGTTTGAGAGAAACTGAAACTTGCACTTATGCCCACTAATCTCTTCATGCCCCTTTTGATCTTTTTGAGCTACTCAATACCAGTAATGCTCCTTGCTATTCAATTGCCCTCATACTATTTCTTACAATCAACATACAATTTCTCATGACATTGTGAAACAACAAAGCCATATATTATGTATCCTCTTGTAGACGCGAAGCTAATCCTTTCCACCCAGGTGTGCCTACAGCCCTGCCAGCTAATGAGAGCCTGACAGCGAGTCTACCCGGGGCCGAGCAGCGCTCGGGGTCCCTTACCTCCCAGGCGAGCCTACGGACCTGCCAGCTAGTAGGAGCCAGGCAGCGGGTCTACCCGGGGCCGAACATCACTCGGGGTCCTGCAAAAAGTCTCCAAGAACCAACCCTTTCCCCCCAGGTGTGCCTACAGCCCTGTCAGCTAATGAGAGCCTGACAGCGAGTCTACCCGGGGCCGAGCAGCACTCAGGGTCCTGCAAAAAGTCTCCAAGAACCAACCCTTTCCCCCCAGGTGTGCCTACAACCCTGCCAGCTAATGAGAGCCTGACAGCGAGTCTACCCGGGGCCGAGCAGCACTCGGGGTCCTTTACCCCCCACGCGAGCCTACGGACCTGCCAGCTAGTAGGAGCCAGACAGCGGGTCTACCCGGGGCCGAGCATCACTCGGGGTCCTGCAAAAACCTCCAAGAACCAATCCTTTCCCCCCAGGTGTGCCTACAGCCCTGCCAGCTAATGAGAGCCTGACAACGAGTCTACCCGGGGCCGAGGATCACTCGGGGTCCCTTACCCCCCAGGCGAGCCTACGGACCTGCCAGCTAGTAGGAGCCAGGAAACGGGTCTACCCGGGGCCGAGCATCACTCGGGGTCCTGCAAAAACCTCCAAGAACCAATCCTTTCCCCCCAGGTGTGACTACAGTCCTGCCAGCTAATGAGAGCCTGACAGCGAGTCTACCCGGGGCCGAGCAGCACTCAGGGTCCCTTACCCCCCAGACGAGCCAACGGACCTGCCAGCTAGTAGGAGCCAGGCAGCGGGTATACCCGGGGCCGAGCATCACTCGGGGTCCTGCAAAAAGTCTCCAAGAACCAACCCTTTCCTCCCAGGTGTGCCTATAGCCCTGCCAGCTAATGAGAGTCTGACAGCGAGTCTACCCGGGGTCCACTACTACCACCATCGAGTGACTTCCAGCCCTGCCAGCTAGGTGAGAGCCTAACAGCGGGATCTGCTCGAGGCCCAAGGATGACACCGAGTGACTTCCAGCCCTGCCAGCTAGGTGAGAGTCTGACAGCGGGATCTGCTCGGGGTCCACTACTACCACCATCGAGTGACTTCCAGCCCTGCCAGCTAGATGAGAGCCTGACAGCGGGATCTGCTCGAGGCCCAAGGATGACACCGAGTGACTTCCAGCCCTGCCAGCTAGGTGAGAGCCTGACAGAGGGATCTGCTCGGGGTCCACTACCAATACCATCGAGTGACTTCCAGCCCTGCCAGCTAGGTGAGAGCCTGACAGCTGGATTTGCTTGAGGCCTAGGGATGATAACGAGTGACTTCCAGCCCTGCCAGCTAGGTGAGAGCCTGACAGCGGGATCTGCTCGGGGTCCACTACCAATACCATCGAGTGACTTCCAGCCCTGCCAGCTAGGTGAGAGCCTGACAGCGAGATCTGCTCGAGGCCCAAGGATGACACCGAGTGACTTCCAGCCCTGCCAGCTAGGTGAAAGCCAGACAGCGGGATCTGCTCGGGGTCCACTATCAATACCATCGAGTGACTTCCAGCCCTGCCAGCTAGGTGAGAGCCTGACAGCGGGATCTGCTCGAGGTCTGAGTGCACTTCACCCTTTCATATGAATTACTGCGACAGAACTGGCACATCAAGGGATTTTATTAAGAATAAGAAACCACTTACATACCTTAAGGAAAAAAGTGCTTCAAATAGGTGCAAATCCTAACCCGAGTGCTACGGTATTCCAACAACATCTATAGGATGGGAGGACTCCGGGTATGAAGACCTTACACACAAAGTGTCAGCGCACGACCCTGACCGTCACCTGGTTCCACTTCTATAGCCATGACGTTCGCCTGAGTTCTTCTGTGCTGGTCACTCTCCACGCTCACCGCACCAAAATGTTGAAACCGAAATCTCGGTCTCCTGTGGAGTTCACCCTCGGGGAAGGTGTGACCGCGCACCTACTACCCTCAAGCGAACGATCTAGGCACAAGACTAGGAACATAAGGGACAGACCCAAGGTCTCAGCGTGGAGGTCCCGCCGCATCGCCGGAAGACTGACAAACTCTTCCCCTCCCAAGCCAAAGGCTGAGCTAAGGCACCTTCGGAGGTCTCTCTTGGCCGACCGGAGCCTCTAAGGAGAATCTCAAGACCAACTCTCTCCTGACTAGAGGTGCCTCCTCGGGTCTATACAAAATATTCCTCACCCGCCCTACTATTGGCGCAATCTCGCCGAGCAATTCTACGACGCGCTGCCCAAGTTGGACCACTAACAGCGGAACTCCGCTATTCTGAAAGGATGACAACAAGCCATCAGGGGTTTCCCGACAACTATACCTCGGGGCCCCCACGGGGCGAGCGGTTCACGAGCACACCACTCGCCCATGACAGAAGAAATAAACTACACATCCACAGAGCATCACAGATATCATAAATAATTACAGGAATATGAATTCCATATTTCGGCACACAGGCCGGCAATATAAACAAAAATAGGCCTTCGAGGGCCGGCACAAACTTGGGCTTAAGCCCGCTATTCCCCGCTTGATACTGCAGCACCTATACGCCAACGTCTCGACAAACGACTGCCAGCTGAATAACCGTCGGCTAACATAAGCTAGCCAAATATATTGCACACACCCCTTCTTTGGGGGTTGTGGCGTGCATTCCCTGCATATATTGCACACACCCCTTCTTTGGGGGTTGTGGCGTGCATTCCCTGCAGATAGATAATATACAACTTCCTCGAAGTCTTCTCCGGGAACCCCAGAACATCACCAATCCGGCTCACACGTCCGGATGGGCTTCACACAGCATGTCTAAACCCATACTCACGCTTCCGGGTGCTAATGCTGTTAATTGCGGGTACGTACACGTCAACCCGTCGGAGAGTTCCCTTCCCCCACCCGTTGGTGGAGAGGGGCTTCCATGCAAATATGTAAACTGAGGGCTTCACCTGCCCAAGTAGAAACATCGTTACCCTTGACGCGTGTTTGGCGGAGCCACAACCGAGCACATTGCCCGAGACTCGATGTCTAGCGTCCGTAGTGGTTGTCTGTGCACAGATCCGACCTCCGCGGGAGAGTTGAAAGCTCCAAATGATTTTTCCCTCCATGACCGAGCCTCTCCATGGCCGACCGTGCCCCAAGTGGCGTCGGCGAAGGTTGTCCTGGCTTCCACAACTTTAAACGGCCGCGGGAGAGAAGCCCCTGGCCTCGCCTTGCTCCAGAGGTGGCGGGGAAGGCGTTCCCGGCCTCACCTGCTCCAAAGGCGGAGGCCTGGACAGAAAAAGGAGGGGAGGGAGGTGGCTCGGGATGCTGCTTCAGGCGGCCGGAGAGGGAGAGGGGGCGGGCCTGCTCCTTGCCGAGAGAGACAGAGAGAGAGAGGCAGGGGTGGCTGCTCCAGGCCGAGTGAGAGAAAAAGGGGGTCGATGCTGCTCCAGGCCGAGAGAGAGAGGGAGAGGGCCGGGGTGGCTGCTCCAGGCCGACGAGAGAGAGAGGCGGGGATTGAGGGGCGGTTCGAGCTGCACTTCCAGGCGGTCGGAGAGAGAGAGAGAGGCGGGAGGCGGGGTGCTGCTCTGGGCCGAGAGAGAGAAAGAGGGCCGGGGGGGGGGGGGGTTGCTGCTCCAGGCCGACGAGAGAGAGAGAGAGAGAGGGGCGGGGGTTGAGGGGCGGCCTCTCTTGGCCAAACCCTAGCAGGGGAGTAAAAACCCACCCGCCTGATGCCTCTCCTGCCTCTTATCCTATCCCCCCCCCCCCCCCCCACTTTGTCCAAAATTTTATACCTGTATATAATATATATATATATTATAATATTAAAACACATATATTTATATATTAGAAGTCTATGCACTAATAATGCACATAAAACCTTCGCACGCACGCACGAGCACCCGCACGTCTTCGAATGGGGAGGCACCACATTGCCTCTCATAGCGCGCCTCAAGTCTGCCACTTGGGGAGGATCCCACTCGACCGGATACGGGGTTGTAGAGTTACAGTTTCAACAAAATGTAAGACTTCACAAATGTGAGAAATATAATGATCTCAGGTAACTTAGTTAAAATTAAATAATTAAATAATTAATGAAGAGATTTAGTGAAGACATGGTCAAAGACATACTTTTGCTGCTTCAACTCCAAATTCATGGTACTCTGTCCAAACATCATGACAAGAAGTATTCAAATGTGCCAAATTACTGCCCTTTACAACATCCTACATGATGATAGTAGGCATGTTGACAAGATACAAAAGGTTTTGAGGAAAGCATTACAAGCGCTTGAAATAAAGTTGCTCACATACATTAAATGGAACACCAGCCTCATATACCCATCTCACAATGTATGTGTTAGCGTCCTCTCTAGCTTGCTTCTTCTACTTATCCCCGATTGTGGTTTGTCCTCCTAGTTGAAATCAATTCTATTTATGCATTTTTTTTGTATTTTACCCTCCTAAGGGTGTTTTAATTTTTGTACGTTTTTCCCTTACTCTATTTATAAGAGTATAGGGTTGATTAATGAATTATTCTGTTTTTTCATCTCTCAACTTGATACCAGAGCAAACCGTGAGAAGACCTAATCCCGCGACTCGATTTGACTTCTGCCTTCCGTTCGACACTCGATTCTCGCCCGTCGCTGCTCCGCCTCCCTTCTCCTCTATGCGGTTTTGTCTCTCCGTCCATGGTGAGACGCGACTCACTCGTCGGCGGAGGTGCACGCTGAAGGAGCCGACCGCTCCTCCTCATGATGCGTGTTATATTCCGCCGCTTCTTGTTTATCCGTTCCCGCTGATCCTGCACCGGTTGATCCTGTGTCGGCCGTTCTCGTTGTTGATCCTGTGTTGGCCGTTTCCCGCTGTTCCCGACTTGCTCTTCCTGACGCCGACAAATTCCCGATACCAGTTTCCTGCTATTCCCGGCGTGCTCTTCCTGACGACGACCCAAATCTGCTGCTGTTCTCAGTTTCCCGCTGTTCCCAACGTGCTCCTGTTCTAGATTCAGTGACTAGATGGTGCTCTTTCCGTTCTCTCCGTGCCAAGTCCAGATCTCGATCCAGTGTGACGATGTTCTTCTGATCTAGTGATCTTCTTTTTTTTAACCTTTTTCTCATGGATGATTCTTCGGCTGCGGTTGATTCTACATCGCCGAGTGTTGTGGCTCCCCGGATGTGTGACCCCCAGCGGCCCTCTGGCTATCCTGACTCTTTGAAGATCACCACTGTGCCCTTAGATGGGACAAATTATCTGGAATGGTCTCGTGCGGCTCAGCATGTCATTCGCAGCCATCAGCTGTTTGGATACATTGATAGGACTAAGGTGACACCCTCTTTGGATGATCCTACCTGGCAGCTTTAGGACTCAGAAAATTTCCTGGTGGTCTCCTGACTTCTTCATTCCATGTCTCCAAAGGTGTGCCAGAGTTATATGTTAATAGACTGTGCCTATGAGATCTAGACTCGAGCACGTGTGACGTACTCTCAGATCGGCAATTCCACTCAGATTTGTGAGCTGACGCGTCATATGCTGGAGTTACGACAGGGATCCATGACGGTGTCTACCTACATCTCTGAGTTCAAGCGTATCTATCAGGAATTGTATTATTTCGAGCAGTTTACTCCCGTCTGTACTGCTAATGCAGTCCTATTGCAGAAAAGAGACGAACGATTTCGTCTACATGTGTTTCTGATGGGTTTGAGCATGGAAATGGATATGGTTCGAACAAATATTCTACATCAATCTCTCCTTCCATCCCTTCGGGGGGCCTTTAGCATAGTTCTTGGTGACGAAGACCGTCGAAGGTACCTCAGCACGACTGTACCTCCTCATTCTGATCGCTATGCCTTTACTAGTGTTGGTCGAGGTGGCTCCAACCATACCAACACTGTTCCTACTTGTGATTACTGTGGTCGCCAGGGCCATACTCGGGACGTGTGCTTCAAGCTTCATCCTCACCATGCACCTCCCGAAATCATATTTGGGTGATGCTATTCTACCTGTTATTCATCTTATCAATCGTCTTACTTCACGGGTTCTAGACTATACTACCCCTCTAGCTCATCTCTCCTCTACTTCCATTGTTCATACCGCTCTTCTACCCCGTGTCTTTGGGTGCGTTTGTTTTGTTCACGTCCATCAACCTCATCGTGATAAGCTTGACCCTCGGGCTCTCCGTTGTGTCTTTCTTGGCTATTCTGCCACCACTAAGGGGTATCAGTGTTATCACCCCCCTTCCAGACGTGTTTTCTGTACCATAGACGCAACTTTTTGCGAGGAGGAATCTTACTACTTGGATTCGACTCACTCCACTCGTCAGGGGGAGAATGATGTCATCGATTCAGTGTCACTCCCCCTGATTTCTCTTATACCTATCATTCCTCCGGCAGCTACTCCCCGTAAACATCCTTCACCTACATCCCCTTTGTCACCTACACCTACGTCGCTTTCTCCTATACACCATCATCCGTCCCTCATCTCTCCGTCCCTCCTATATATCATCGTCGGCAAACCGGTAAACAGTCCACCGTTGTTCCGTCGCTGCCAGTGCCGTCTTTGGACTCAGATTCTGATGCTGATCTGCATGTGCCCCTTGCTGTGCTCAGAGGTAAGGCTGTGTGTATGGAACACCCTATCTCTAATTATGTTGCTTATGATCACCTTTCTCAGCTTCATCAGGGCTTTATATCTTTCTTGTCCGTGATCACTATTCCTAAGACGTGGCAGGAGGCGGTTTGCATTCCATCATGGGTTCAAACAATGAAGGAGGAAATGTCTGTCTTGGATAAAAATCACACATGGGATGTCTCTTCCCTTCCTCCTTACAAGAAAGCCGTCGACTCTAGGTGAATCTTCTCCGTTAAGCAAAATCAGGATGGTAAAGTTGAGCGATACAAAGCCCGTCTGGTAGCTCGTGGTTACGCCCAGACTCAAGGAGCCGACTACCAGGAGACCTTTGCCTTGGTAGCAAAGATGGACTCTAATTGTGTGATTCTATCTTGTGTTGCGTGCTTGGGCTGGGATCTGCATCAACTGGACGTCAAAAATACATTTCTGCACGGTGACCTCGATGAAGAGGTGTACATGACCTTTCCCCCAGGTTTTGTGAAGAGGGAACATGAAGGTCTGGTCTGTCGTTTAAGGAAGTCTTTGTACGTGCTGAAGCAGTCTCTCAGGGCTTGGTTTGGCAGATTCCACAAGGCCATGATCAAGTTTGTCTACAAACAAGGACATTCTGATCATACTTTGTTTGTCAGGAAGAACACGAGAAAAATTGTCGTTCTTATTGTCTATGTTGATGACATTGTGATCACCGTAGATGACTCAGATGAAATCTCAAAGCTGAAGGATCTTCTGTCAGCTGAGTTTGAAGTAAAGGACTTGAGAAGGCTTCATTAATTCCTAGGAATTGAAGTGAAACCTTCTGATCAAGGTATCTTCATCTCGTAACGTAAGTATGCGTTAAATTTGTTAAGAGAGACTGGGATGCTTGGGTGTGTTCCCGCTAACATTCTTATGGAGGAGAACCATAGGATTGATGAAGATACCGATGACAATCGCACGGATGCTTCAAGTTATCAGAGATTGGTGGGAAAGCTTTTATACCTCTCACACACTCGTCCCGACATCACATATGCAGTTGGAATCTTGAGTAGGTATATACATGCCCGCAGGATCAGACATCAAGATGCGACATACCGCGTACTTCGGTACTTAAAGGCTTCGGGTCGGGGGCTGATGTTTTCAAAGAACAATCATTTGAAGATTGACGTTTTTACTGATGCGGATTGAGTCGGAAGCCGCGATGATAGGAAATCTACAACTGGGTCTTGCACTTTCGTTGGTGGAAATTTGGTCACATGGCGTAGCAAGAAAAGGGTACTGGAAAGAGCCTTTGTGAGGACATCCACAACTTGTTCAGTCCCCGGAACATGCTTCAGTTCGAGCTTCTTCATTTGAACCTTTTCTGGATGAAATGACAGTCGACTTCAATATGTTTTGTTCTCTCGTGGAACACCGGGTTCTTGGCTATATGTATAGCAGCTTGGCTGTCACAGAGGGGGAGAGCTGGGGAAGGGAGCTTTACACCCAGATCGGTAAGGAGTCTTTCAAGCCACGTCAGTTCTGAAACCACCGATGCCATTGCCCGATATTCCACCTCAGCTGATGATCGAGCAACGATCGCTTGTTTTTTTGCTTCGCCGGGTAATCAAATGTCCCCCAAAATATATGCAATAACCACTGGTTGACCGTCGATCGTCAAGGGAACCAGCGTAATCAGCATCAGAATATGCCAACGATGTTGGAGCTGAGGAGGAGGTTTTGTATACCAGTCCTTGACCAGGAGCCGTTTTAAGGTATCTGAGAATGCGTTCAACGACCTAAAGATGTGATCTTCGAGGGGAATGCATATACCGACTGACAATAACAACAGCGAAGGAAATATCTGGTCTGGTTACCGTGAGGTATATCAATTTAACAATTTTCCAACTAGAAGACAATAATATTCTGGATTCTGGAGTAGGAGATCTGAGTCAGATTCCTGAGCGCACAACTTGTGATTTACATCCATTGGGGTGTCAATCGGCTTACAACCTGAATAGCCTGCATCATGAAGGAGGTCGAGACAGTACTTCCGCTGAGAGAGGACAAGGTCATCTGGCCGTCTGGCAACCTCAAGACCCAATAAGTATCGAAGGGGTCCCAGATCTTTTGTTTGAAATATGGAGCTCAGATGTAGTTTGACCTCCTGTATTCCTTTTGAGTCATCTCCAGTGATTATAATATCGTCAACATAAACTAGCAGAAGAACTGTTCCTGTTGTTCGGTAACGAGTGAACAGCGTGAAATCTGTCGAGCTCCGAGTAAAACCAACCTCCTGAAGGGCTTTACTGAACTTGTCAAACCATGCCCTTGGGGATTGTTTGAGATCATACAAGGCCTTCATAAGACGACAGACTTGAGACTCCCCCGTGGTCTCAAACCCGAGAGGTTGCTACATATAAACTGTTTCCTGGAGATCGCTATTCAGAAATGTATTCTTAATATCCAGTTGGAGTAAGGGCCACTGGCGATGGACAACCATAGAGATGAGGACTCAAATGGTGTTGAGTTTGGCCACCAGAGAAAAAGTTTCTTCATAGTCGAGCCCCTGCTGTTGGGTGAAGCCACGAGCTATCAAACGAACTTTCAGACGCTCAATCACCCCATCAGCAACATGTTTGATGACAAAGACCCACTTACACCCAACAGGTTTCTGACCCGGACGGAGGGGTACGAGAGTCCATGTCTGGTTGGCCCAGAGAGCAGTCATTTCCTCCTCCATGGCGGCCCACTAGCCAGGATGTTGGAGCACCTCCTGCACAGAGTTAGGGACCGAAACCGAGGAAAGAGAAGTAGCAAATGTGTGAAGGTGGGGAGAATGACGATGCAAGGAGAGACAGTTTGCCAGAGGATGAGCAGTAAAGGCCGGTTCCTGATCAACAGGGCGCGGAGTAGCCTAGGTCGAGGCCGACTGCAGAGGGGCAACGGAACCAGAAGGATGGCTAGTGTAGACACGGATGACAGACGGCCTGGAGGGCTTAGTGGGACCGATGGAGGAGGTGTAGTAACGGGGATAACAGGGCGTGGGAGGAGTGGCAGTAGAGTTGTCGGTGTGAGAGGAGTGGGTAAAGGTGCAGAGAAGAACGACTGATTCTCTCGGAAGGTAACATCAGCCGAAACGGAGACCTTGCGTGTAGCGGGAGAATAACACATATAGCCTTTCTGCGTACGTGAATAGCCGACGAAGATATGTTTAGCCGCCCGGGAATCCAACTTGTCCGAGGACGGCCCCAGGCAGTGGACGTAGCAGGTATAGCCATATATGCGAGGCAGGAGAGGGAAGGCTGGAGTAGAAGGAAACAGAAGGCTAAACGGAGTAGCGTAGTTGAGAATGGAGGAAGAGAGACGGTTGATAAGGAAGCACGCAGTGGAGACCGCAAAGTTCCAGTAGAGTTTGGGAACATGCATTTGAAGCATGAGGGAGCGGGCAACATCAAGCAAGTGCCGGTTCTTTCGTTTGGCAACACTGTTTTGTTGTGGTTTGTAAGAACATGATGTTTGATGAATAATCCCGAATTCAGAGCACAGAGTCACAAAGTTGTGGCTAGTGTATTCACGAGCATTATCAGTGCGCAATGTTTTGAGGGTGATGTGGAATTGCGTACGAGTTTCAAGGACAAAGGCCCGAAAAATTCGGGGAAGCTCGGTGCGATCACGAAGTAAGTAGAGACACGTCGTGCGAAAGTAATCTTCAACAAACGTAATAAAATAGCGATAACCAGAAACACTAGTAATTTTAAAAGGACTCCAAACATCTGAATGTACTAAGTTAAAAGGAGCAGTGCTCCGGGTACAATGTGCAGGAAAAGAAGAACGTGGCTGCTTGCCAAAGATACAAGACGCGCACTGAAAAGGGTGAAGAGAGACATCAGGAACAGCCCGTTGGAGGACCGGAAGAGGGGCATGCCCAAGACGTCGATGTCACTCACTGGAGGAGACAGAGGATAGGACAGTGGGATAGTCATCGAGAAGATATAGCCCATTCTGCAGCGTGCCTTTACCAATGGTAGTCTGCGTCTGCCGATCCTGTATGAAAAATGAAGAGGATGTGAATATGACAGAGTAATCTAAATCATTAGTAAGACGACCAACAAAAAGTAAATTGAACGGAGAGCTCGGAACATGAAGAGCCGAGCGAAGGGAGATCAATGGGTTGAGAGAGAGGTCAGCCGAGCCGGAGATTGGAACCGTCTCCCCATTTGCCACGGCGATACATTTCAGATGAGGAGAATTCGAGTACTGGACCAGCCGTAGTGAGGTAATGTGATGAGTGGCACCCGAGTCTACGATCTAGCGCGGACTGGTGGATAAACAAACAATACCTAGGATGGAGACGAAGGCGATAGAGGCAGAGGGCGGGTTGAGCAGCCCTTGAAGTTGCTGGAGCTGGAGACAAACGACCTCAAGGTCGGCACTTGTGGCAGAAGAGCCGTCGCCTGCAACAACAGCAGTCGAACGAGGAGGGTAGCCATGTTTCGTGTAGCAAACTGCCTCAGTGTGGTCGTCTCGGCCGTAATAGGAACACTTTGGGCGGCCCCGACCGCGCGGGACGGCGGGAAGACAAAGGGAGAAGACACTGGAGCGGCAAGGAGAAGGCAGCGGCTAGGAGAAGCCGCGAGTAGGAGAACTTGAGCGGTAAAGAGAAGGCAGTGGCTAGGAGAAGCCGCGAGAAGACAGGCCGCGAGCATGAGAACTCGAGCGGTAAAGAGAAGGCAGCATGTAGGAGAAGCCGCGAGAAGACCGAACGATTAGCGAGCGATTAGCGAGCGAAGGCGGGGCCCACCTGACAGAGGTTGGAGAGCTATAAAAGGAGGGCGGAGAAGGGGAGAGAGGTGGATCCACGGGAGATAAGAAAGGGGCGGGTAGATAGGAGGGAAGCCGCAACAACAAGCGGTAAGGCGGAAGACCAAACCGCCCGGTCAAAAAGAGAAACCGAGCGGTTAGGGAAGCCGAGCAGTTAGAGACAGGCCGGACCGGTTCCCTATGATACCATGTATAGAGAGCTCAAAACTTGTATGTATTGCTTTCGTAACTAAATACAATGAGAGAATACAGAGGAGGGAGAAGTAGAGAAGAAATCATATACAAGATGTGGGACTAAGAAGATGAGAAGGAAAAACAATAAAACTGGGTCCAATAATGTGCTTTTTACATGGACTTTTCTAATAATTCCAAACAGCCAGACAAATTCAAGGGGAATAAATTGTCAAGTGGCAATCACATGTCATATATTCAAAAAGAGGCATTGTGACAATCACATATCATATATTCAAATTTTCACAAAGACACAGATCATCAAATTCACAAGTATTTCCTAACTATGGCTAGTCACTTTAATTCCTCAAAACAACAAATAAAACCAAATAATATAGCATGTGAAAAGCAAATCTGCTTCAACATTTTAACTTAATATAGCTTATAGCAGATGAATTGTGTACATGAGCAAAAAATGGGAGTTGCGGAGATGAGAATGCTTAGGTGGATGTGTGGACACACGAGATTAGATAAAAATTAAGAATGAATCTATCAGGGATAAGACACAAGTAGCACCAATTGCAGAGATGATGTGAGAAGCTTGTCTAAGATGGTTTGGACACGTACAAAGGGGACCATTAGGGCACCTGTTGGCTGTTAGACATTGTGAGAGTCTAGTTACTAGACATGTTAAACGAGGGAGGGGTAGATCAATAAAACTTGGAATGAAACTATAAGGAAAGACATGATATACTTAGGCATTAGTGAGATTATGACACAAGATAGGGCACAGTGACTTGCCTCAACAATCAACCTGTGGTTCTCCTTTGCACCGATTGGGCTTGAATAGGATCCACGCCCCTGGGTAACCTCACCGCTCCCTTCTTATCTTGGCTTAATTTTATGCGTCCTGATTAATTAATTAAAGTTTGCCTTGATCGTTCTCGCTATTTAAATTTACCGTCTATCCATAAAGTGTTATTTGTGAATCTTGCGTGTGGTTGTGAGGATTTTGCTTTGGATTCAACTCAGTAGCTGCTCGAGGGAAATATCTTCAAATAATGATTAATGGCTTAGTGAACTTCAGCGTTGAAATGATTTTGTGCGCAAAAGCTTGATTTGGCCGCTAGGCCCCCTTTCACATTAAAAAAACTTAATTTTTCAAATCCAATTTTTATTCCATAACAAAATAAATTATTTTGCTAAAAAATATTTTAATTTTGAAACCCTAATTTGAGTTTACATCAGTACCTATATTCCAACTTCCAAACCTAAGTCGGTCATAAATCCTACGATCCACTTTCCTCGGGCGCTAATAAGTGAGGGCTCTTGCCTATTTAACACTAAACTCAAGTCCTCTTGATGGGGATTGAGCGCATGTTCGTGATCGGAGGAGATCGAGTCGCCACGTGGCGGGATCTGCTTTGCTGATTTGTTGTTGATTCGTTGATTGGATCGGCGATCAGAGATCGCGAGCGCGTCCGGAGCATCCGTTATCATTTTATATGTATTATTATTATAATTTTTGGAGTTGTATTTATATTATTTTGGACACCGGGCGTAATGGATGATCGTGGCCGTTCACGCCGGGTGCCCAACAACCCCCTCTCGTTATAAATATGGGCGGATGTTTAGGTTTTTAGTCATTGCTGAGTTTGTGAGTGAATCCAGATTTTGGCAATTATACGTGGTGCGACACCGCGAGCTCGGGATGTGACGCCTCAGTTATTTTCCTGAAAACTACATTTCCTGTTTTCATTTCCCCCGCGAATGCCACTGTTACTCCACTTTCTTATCCTTCTCTGTGCTAAAAACCGCTCTTAATTTCCTCTACATCCCACGATCCTTTCTATAATCGTCATTTATCTTCTTCCCAAAGGAGAAAACTGCATCCCTCCTGTTCACCTTCGTCCTCGACGGGAAACGCCGATTTCATCGCCACTTCACTTGTTCCCCGCCGTCGCCTGTTCCGGACTTCCAGGCGAGTGCGGCGTAGGTATCGCTACTTCCCTCCAACCTTTCCTCTCCTCTTTCGCACGCAACCATCCCAGCGCCTGTTCATCGTCGTCATTTTCGCAATTTCTCCCGTCATCATTCCCACTAGAGAACCTTCTCCCGCTACTGTATCTTACACAGAAGTCTGACCAGCCCCGTTCAACCCTATTTCTGCTAGAAACGTTCCTCTTTGTCGCATCTCTGCCTGGAAAGGCCCCGCCCAGACTTCTTTTAGCCAGGGAAGTATTCCAGTCCAGTCCCAGTTTGAGGACTTTCCATCCAACAGTCCAATCCTCCTCCCAGGATAGTCCTTCCTCCTCCCATTCCCTGTCATGGATCCACCAACAATAGTCCTTTCATTTCTCTTTGTCGTGGAACCACGACCTAAATCAATAATAGCCACATCTCTCGATTTCAAGGACAACAACAACCATATCTTCTCGGTCCATCTATATCCTTCATCTCGTGGAACCACACCTGCCGTCATTGTTGGATCTTCTTTGCTATGTGAGGAATTATCATACTGTGTAATTTTATTATCGTATTGTGGGAACGAGTAATAGAAAGAAGATTAAGACGAGAGGCTAACATCTCGGAGAATCAATTTTGATTCATGCCGGGGAGGTCGACCATGGAATCTATACATCTCTTGAGGAGACTCATTGACAACTATCGAGAAAAAAAACAAAATTTGCATATGTTGTTTATTGATCTTGAGAAGGCTTATGATAGAGTTCCAAGAGAGATCTTATGGAGAGTCTTAGAAAAGAAAGGTGTAAATGTATCATATATTGACATAATCAAATATATGTATACAAATTCAGTGACAAGGGTGAGGTCATCTCGAGGATTAACATAGGAATTCTCTATTACTCTTGGATTACATCAAGGTTCAGCTTTAATCCCTTATCTCTTTACCCTTATCTTAGATGAGCTCACCAGACATATCCAACTAGCAATACCTTGGTGTTTATGGTTTGCAGATGATATCGTTTTGGTTGATGAGACGCGCGAGGGTGTAAACGCAAAACTTGAATCTTGGCGAGATACTTTAGAAAAGAAGGGTTTTAGGTTGAGCAGGGCAAAGACAGAGTATGTGAAATTTAGCAGTACAAGAAGGACAGATGACTTCGTTATTAAGTTGGGTGATCAAGATATTTCCCGTAGTGAGTGTTTTAAATATCTTGGATCGATAATTCAAAAAGATGGAGATATTGATAAAGATGTGACACATAGAATCCAAGCAGGTTGGTTGAAGTGGAGAGGCGCGTCAGGGATCTTATATTATCGTAAAGTACCACTAAAACTTAAGGGCAAGTTTTACTGTACTGCAATTAGACCCGCGATGCTCTATGGTTCTGAGTGTTGGACAATGAATTGTGTACATGAGCAAAAAATGGGAGTTACGGAGATAAGAATGTTTAGGTGGATGTGTGGACACACGAGATTGGATAAAATTAGGAATGAAAGTATCAGGGATAAGACAGGAGCAGCACCAATTTCAAAGAAGATGCGAGAAGCTCGTCTAAAATGATTTGGACATGTACAAAGGAGACCATTAGAGTCACCTGTTAGGCGTTGTAAGAGTCTAGTCACTAGGCATGTTAAATGAGGAGGGATAGACCAATAAATACTTGGAATGAAACTATAAAGAAGGACATGATGTACTTAGGCATTAGTGAGATTATGACAAAAGATAGGGCACAATGGCGACAAAGGATCCATATAGCCGATCCCACTATAGTGGGATAAAGGCTTGAGTGTTGTGTTGTGTGTTTTATTACATTTTGGATGGACTTGCTATATGTGTATGGACATTGTGTTTGTTAGTGCTATTGTTTCATCTCTTTAAATCCTATAAAACTTAGTCGTGTAATTTGTGGTGGATAGCATCTCGTGCAACGTGTGTGATTTTGCTTGTGTGCTAGAAATTACCAAAGTTCACATTGTGTACATTTGCTAGCCTTATATAAATTTATTGCTACCACGAAATTCCAGGATAATTTTAAACTTACATATATAAATTACTTTGGGTTCATTACTCACATCCACGTAGTATTGTTCTAGCGTGTCGACACATTTTTTCACTTAGCCCCGTCCCGCGTCACTTCTCGGAGGTGCAACGGTCCTTGCCAAGACGCCACATTCGGAATATACAACAAGAACTCTTCCATATTTAATAGTACACCCTAATCCTGGAGATGTAGCGGTACTTGCCAAGACACCGCATTCGGACCATACAATGCGTTCCTTAGGGGGAACAAGCTAGGTTTTGCACAATTTCTCAAATGATCGTATGTTGATCGTCTACCTATCACAATTCTCACCATTTTCACCATTTTTTTGAAGTACACTAATCTATTGAAATTGTTATTGCAGGTAGACTCTTCCTCTTCTGTCATGCAATTAACTTTTTTTCCTGGATATAAATGCGTGTTCCAAACTGTACGTATGAAATGTTATTTTGCGCAGTATTTCATCATCATTATGTTCACCTCGTGTTGTTTTCTCTTCGTTCCAAGCAACTAAATGGATTTTGATCGGTAAAAAAACATGTGTACTTGCATACACCATCAACATGTGGAATCATTAGTTAGTTGAGGAATTATTGGAAATGAGAGAGTGGAAAGAAGAATGAAGGGGGGAACTAAAAAGAGAGGACCGAGGGGACTTGGTGTCTAGTATTTGGATAAGGCATGGAGAGGAATAAATTGTTGTGTGACTTTTTTTTGTCACATAGTTCTTTTGATTCTAGTGTCGATGAGTGATCTTTTGGCCGTGTGATGAGGACAGAGGGGACTTTACATTATTATTTTTAGTTAGAGTCGAGGAATTTTGATTAAATTTAACTTAAGAAAATATGTGTATTCATCTACGAATATGCATTCAACTACTTGTTTTTAATGTCTTCATTTTGCATTGAAACCTGCCAAGATCTTTTTTAAATACTCCATTAACACTTTTTATTGAATTCTTGTAAGGCAGATCTTGAATGTTATTTAAATATTCCAAATGTTGTGTTACAACATTATAAGTGATGACTACAATCATGATTACCTAGTGATGAAGATGATAATTCTGCAAGTGCTTCTCTTGAATATGCTCAGTATCTTCAATATTGTAATGTAATAATGTCAACTATGACTTTTATACACGATAGTATTCGTGAACCAACACCTTGCATGACATCTACTCAAACAATTGATAAATGGGTTAGAGAACTATTAAATGGGCATCCAAATAGGTTTTACAGTACATTTTGAATGTCGCAGCAGATATTTATTCATCTTCTTAAGAAGTTTGAGGAGTGTCATGGTTTACAAGGATCACAACAAACGACTGCAAGAAAAGTATTAGCTATTACATTGTACATTCTAGCACAACATGGATAAATCAGTGCAACATGCATTTCCAACATTCAACCGAAATGATAAGTAGATATTACCCAAAGGGCATAAGAGCTCTACTACTTCTGGCAATAGAGGTTATAAAATCGACTGATCGACAATTTAGAGATGCTAATGGAAATAAGATATGATAAGCGATATATGCCTTTCTTTAATGATTGCATAGACGTGATTGGTGGTACGCATGTTGATGCAAGTATACTTGTAGAAGATCAATTTCAATATACTGGTCACCATGGTAACAACACAGGATGTTATGGCAATTTGCGACTTCAATATATGCTTCATATTTGTGCTCGCTGGGTGGGAATGATCAACACATGATAGCGTCTTTGCACGCACTGTGACTGATTGTAGCCTTCATTTTCCACATCCCCCGTAAGGAAGTTCTATTTTTAATACTATTGTACTTTTATGCGTGCTAAATATCTTTAATTAAAAGTATAAAATTTTACAGGTAAATATTACCTAGTTGATGTTGGATACCCACTGAGGATAGGGTACTTGAAGCCCATCCATACATTAGATATCATTTACTCATTTAGTAGATTATGCACGGGATAATCGACCAGTTCAAGGCCGACATGAATATTTCAATAGAGCACATTCATCACTTCTAAGTGTGATTGAACGTACATTTGGCGCTTGGAAAAAAGATTGTTCATTCTTCAAAACATGTCGTAGTACACATTCCAAAAACAACATTCTATTGTAGGTTCTATAATGGCGTTGCAAAACTTTATTCGCAGACATTCATCTTGCATAGATCCCAAATTTATTGCTTGTGATGTTGATAACAATTTAATATGGGGTATAAAAACAGACAAACAGAAGGTGATGTTATAATGGAAATTAACATGGACAAAGATCTGTTTGGAGAGATGGGTGTTTGGAGAGATGGGTGTAGGTGATATGTGATGCGGAGCATAGATGAGGACCTGCAGTGGAGGATGAGTTTTGGGCTCTTTCAGGGCCGATTGTCAACTTTTCATATATGGAGTGCCCGGATCGATGATCGGACCCCGCGAATGCGTCTGGATTCGCATTGCGAATCGACTTCATATATTAGTTCATTATGTTTGCATTTATTTTGATGTATTTGGGTGGCCCCACCTCCGGCCAATCATAGCCGTCGATGGTGGGATGCCCTAACCTACTCTTTATTATAAATAGATCATGTATGGGCTGATTAGAGTCATTGCAAAGTTTGGAGAAGAAAATTCCCGTGGAACCCTATGTGACTACTCGTATGCTTGTATCTCCTTCCCCACGGTATCCCCAAACCCTAGCCCTCTTTTTCCCCCTCCCAAACCTCCCGCCGCAGCCCCTACAACCCCTAAATAGCAGGCTGCTCCACTGTTCCAGCCCCTCCAACCTGCCCCCTGCTGCCTTCAATTCCTCCACTGTGGGCTCCCAGCCTATCATGGCTCCCCAATACTTTATGTTACTGTTTCATCCTAAGGCCATCACTCCCGTGAAACCTTCCCTTCTCTGAAGCCACTACTATCCCTGTTTTCCCCCTCCCAGCACTCGCCCAACAAAGCCCCAACCCTTCTTTGCCACTGCCAGCCCTCCACCTCCTGGAGCCACTGCCACCCCCTCATCTACGCCTAGCAACCACGCCTCTTCCAAAAACAGTCCGGATCTGGATTGTCCAATCCCGATCCACCCCTTCCCATATCCGTTCTTCATCCCATAGCCCGAATCTGCTACCAAACAATTGATTCATCCATCCCTTGCCCGGATCCATTTACGGTCCGATTCCACCTTCCACCGTCGAGGACAACCACCTACATCGCTTTCCACGCCTACAGTTCCACCTCGGATCGGTGTACACCAAGGTTTTGGATGTTGGATATCGGGGACACGTCGGTTTAGTATGTCGGGGGATATATCGGGGATATTTCATATATCGGGTTTTAATATTTAATTATTTATGTGTAATTATTTATAAATTTATTTATTTTTTAATTTATATATATTATTGTATTAATAATTTGATATTTATTGAACTCCTAAATTTATCAAGCTAATATAAATATTGTGTTACAAAAATAATAACAATATAACGCGTGAAATAAAACAAGAGAAAACAGAATGTCGTGACGTTGATGACAATGGAAGATAAGAAGCATTTAGTCCATAATTCATAGATCATGCATAATTGAAGTCGATGACGAACTTGAGTAAGAAAGAAAGTCAAAGGAAGGGAAAAACAACATAAACATTGAAACAATGTTGATCTATTATCTATTGGAACATAGATACTAATTAAAATAAATTGAAAAAAATCAGTCAGTAAAATGTCGGGATATATCGACCGATATATCGGCGAATATATCGGTCAATAGCAGATATATCAGTGGATATATTCCAAAAGGATATTTTGCAAATAAATATCGAAAACATGTCGTTTTGTCCATAAATCCTTTATGTCGGCCGACATGTCGGCCATGTTGGAGGATATCCACAACAGTGGTGTACACACATCTCCGGTTCCAAATTATTCAGTGTCTTTGTCAGCCCACTATTTGGTGATATTTCGTTGTATTGATTTATTATTTTCAGCATTACTATTATTGGTTGAGAACTTATACTTGTTTGGGCCTCTTGTATTGTGGTTGTTTGTTTGAATAATTATTGTGATTTGCATTGTTCATTCGCCGCACACTCTCGCTTTGGTCCTTCACGTGGAGGAAAGCCTAAACTTGTTTTGCCCTAATAAATTATTTTGTCTTGCTGTGAATTATTTGTTTGGGCTGTTATTTATTATCTAATTGTAATTTAACCGTTGGATTTGCATGACACGTAGGGTTAGGTCACCGTTTATCCACTGCCTATAGATTCGTCCGGTACGAGATTCTATTGTTGATGATTTGTATAATACTCGCATGTACAATAATAGATCTTGTATTTATTATCTTTTTTGCTATAAAAGATATATCACTAATTTTTACACCTTGCACTTCACAGGTAGATGAGATTCTACAAAGAATCAAAGACTGAAAAGACACTCAAAATTATCTGTGGTGTTATGTTTATCATGATTTTAAACTTTACATAATGTTATTTTAAACGTCGTGACTGATGTTGGAGACAATTTACCTTTTGTGACATGTTTATTTAGAATGTATATAACATTTGTTTATATATGCGATAAATGATTAGCATAAAACATCTTTTTATTATTGAAAAGTCAGACAAGTATTACTAAAAAGTTGTCCTTCCAAATTGAAAACAAAAAAACATCTTTTTGAAAAGCACTTAAATGAAGATTTTCCAAACACATAAAGCTTTTTCATTCTAGATAGCTCTACTGCCACCCTTTGTTTCCGACCACTACTTTTTCCACTGCACAGTCGCCTTAAACAGATCTTTCATTTCCATTTCTTCCTTACCCTAACACAATCTTGCAAAGTCCTTGTTGTTTTGACAACTCAATTCTCTTGATCCTTGATAGACCAAAGCTATTCCACTTATTTGACTTCTCCATCGTGAAGATCGTTTAAGCCATCTTTGCCAAAGCTTTGAAACTCTCTTATGGCAATTCAAAATAAAACTCCAGTAAGTCGAGCTAAATGTTGTTATTTACAATCTCTATTACAAGCATTTAAAATCCACTCAAGCTATAGAGAAGCCAACTTTATCATTAGCTGTTAGAGAAGACGGGGTGGATTCAGCTTGAATCTCAAAGCTGTACGGGAATGAGGATTTTAGCAACAGACTGTAGTCAGGTTCACTGGCGGCAGAAGATCTCATTCGCCGGCAATTTGCAGCAGAGTTGGGAAGTCAAAGCGTCGAGCAGAAATGCTGAGATCTTGTTGTTGCAGATTCCAAGCCAAACAAAAGAGAGCTTCAGGTGTAGGCGTGCTAGAGAGAACTGTTTAGGAGTTGAGGGTTAATGAACAAGAATAGCAGTGAAACAGAAAGGAACTGGAAGATTTGAACTTTTTTCTTTTTCTACCTTTTTACTGCTTGAACCAAAATGAAATATGCATTGAGTATTTTTGCAGCAAAAGTTGTGGTAATAAAACGAGGGTAATGTGAGTTGATACGGTTGAGCTTGAAGGTGATGGATATGATGGTTATATAGGAGACTGGATGACTTATAGATGAAACAATAGGGGCAAAAATGGTTCATCACAAAAAAAAACATCTCGACCCAGCAGGCGCTAACAAAGGCGGGACAAAACTTGGATTTTTCTACCATTGAATTAGAAGACTTCTAGCCATGTATGAGTCTAGCGTGATTTCTATTTTCCGCCTCTTCAGCAGCTTTGTTTTTTTGCTACTGTTGTTGTGTCATGGTGCAGGGGCGGTGATGTGTCAAGCGGATCCGGAGGGGGGCCAAAGGGATACTGACACCTTTTTTTTTGAAATTGCTATAAGCAGATTAAAATTTGTCTATTCATATATCAAATTTGGTTATTTGCGGCCAAATATAGCTATTCGCAGAACAATCTCTGCTAATTGCACTCCCAAATTTTTTTTCGAACCCGTGACCTGCGGCCCACCTGCTCATCCTAGCTCAGTTGCCAAATAGATCATGGTTTCATAAATTAGGGCAGAGCCGTCGAATCACGAAAAATCCCTCCATCAATGCTCCGCGAAATAGCCTCTTGGCCCTCTCTAGAGTCGCAAAATTACTGCTCCCGTCGGTGTTCTTTTTTACTTATTCCGTCCTTTGGTTCTTTGCACTGCCTAGTTTCACATTTCGCCAGTCGCAAAATCATTTCTCTTAGCCATCTCTAGTTTCCTAGTCGCCCAGTAGGTAGTCTTCCCAATCCCAGTTTCAGCAAGTGGTAGTTCGACAGCACTCAGAAAGTTCTTATTTACTTCATCTTCCTTAAAGTCCTTCTAGTTCTAAATATTAAGCATCCCCCCCCCAAAAAAAATATTGCGAAATCACTGCCACTGCAAGTGTTGAAATCGTATCATCTTGAACTATGAATTATGTTAAGAAAAAAATGCGAAATAGTATGAGCGATTAAATGTTGAGTGATTGTTTGGTTATTTTTATTGAGAGGGATAATTTTTTGGATGTTTAGATGACGGTTTGATCGTCCATTTTCAAAAAATGAATACTTGTCGTGCACAATTGTAATTTTTTTTATATGTTATATTTTCCAATTTAGACAATTGAATGAATCCTACGGGACTTTGTAGTGTCATTAATGTAACATTCTATATTCTATTTTTTGGATGTTTAGATGACGGTTTGATCGTCCATTTTCAAAAAATGAATACTTGTCGTGCACAATTGTAATTTTTTTTATATGTTATATTTTCCAATTTAGACAATTGAATGAATCCTACGGGACTTTGTAGTGTCATTAATGTAACATTCTATATTCTATTATAATTAGAATTTTTGTGTGCACCCTATTTATAAATTCTTGAACCTCCACTGGTGTGTTTGTGTTCTAACCTTTTTTTATTCAATAAAAATATAACTTTTATTAAGAAAAAAGATTATGTGAGTAGATGTTATGATGCAGCCCGAGTCGCATCATTTTATTATTATTATTGTACTTGTCTTTTATTTGTGTAATGCATGCTTTCACGCATTTTTTGTTCGGCCTGTTTGTGTGACTGACCAACGAGATCCTGAATGCAAAAGTTCGTTAAGTTAGGAGATAGATTAATTTGGGCAAACTTGAAATAATTAACTATTTTAACTAAAATTTCCCCTTCGCTTACAGCCGGCCCCACCTTTGAAAGTCCCCTTTCACATTTCCTTTAAGTGAAACCGTCTGCCTCTTGAAAAAACCCACTCCAAATAATTAAAGCCTCTATTTACTCCTAAAATGAAAACTCTAAACCTATCTTATAAAAGCAACCCCCTTCCTATTACGACACCTGGAAAAGGAATTGGACAGACCGCCACATCCCCCGCGTTTGTTTTGTTCCTTGCAGCGCCGCACCCCGCCAGCCCGAATCCTCCCCATGAAGCCTCTTTGACCGCTGACATTGATGTTGGAGTTCTCCTAGGACCCCGACGACCACTCCTTCAATTCCAGCCACCCGAGCTTCTCCACGCGCTCACCCACTTCTTCACGCGAACGCCGAGTGCTGCATCTCTTGCCGATCCCTGCTCCAGACGTTGTTGCTGACCGTTGTTCCTGGCGTTGCCACCGATTTCCTGCTTCAGATGCCACCGCCAGTCCCTATACCAGGCGTTGTTGCCGACCTTTGCTCTTGTTTCTACCGCCGATCCTTACTCCAGGCGCTACTGCCGTTCCATGTTTCGAGCTACCTCGCCATTTCTGATTTCAGTTTTGTTTTTCACCACTGGCCCGATTCTAGACTGACGCTTCTCTGGAGTTTTGAGCACATTGGAGAACTATAACCTGCTCGGTCTCTTGCCAGAAGGCAAACCGACACTACCTCTTCCCTGCGGTATACATCTCCATTTTTCTCGTTCTCAAAACTTAGGTCATTTTTGTGCTCAAATTACAAAATTAGTTAATTATTAGAGCTTGCCTGAATTAACTTTATCTTCTGATTATCGTCAATTTCATACACGTGAATGTCTGCCACCTGATGTTTCTGCCTGTGGAATTTGATTTATGTCGTCTTATATTCGAGCGAAAGCCGTATGCATGTTTGCAACATATAGTTTGACTTTTTCATTATAAAATAATCCGCGGAGTTTCTTTGCGCCGCAATTATTTTGGTGTGGTTGCTGAGATATCTCACTCGTATTATGGGATGGCTGAGTGAAATAAGTTTATGCAATTTTAAGTTTTAAGAGTTATCAAATTTAATCCATGGAGCCGAGAGTCGAACACCTAGATGGGTGTTTTGATGGTATGTGTAGGCGTATTAACGAACTCTTGACCATTGTCGCTGCACTCACCATCCCCATTAGAGATACGAACCAAATCATGCTAGGGATGAGCACTTCTATCAATAACCTAGAAGCCCAATTTCACTTAGGGGGTTTTCCTGCACAACAACCGACTCCTACACTACAAGAACCCTGACCAGTGAATCAGGCGAATAAAAATCCACCTTGGTGGGATGCGGGTATAAAATTAGATGTTGGGGATTTTGAGGGCACACTTGATCCCAAGGTATGTTTAGATTGGTGCGACCGATTAGAGCGATTCCTCAGCTGGAAGCACACACCTGCTCAGCAGTAGGTGGAGTATGCTACCTTGAAGATGAAGGGCCCCACACTTGCATGATGGGGACAGGTCGAGCGGATGCGTTACACTATTGGGCAACCGCCTATCACTACTTGGATTGAGTTAAAGGCTCGACTCAAGAGGTGGTATGCCCCCGCTGATTTCATGCAAACTTTGTATCGTAGGTATTTCAACCTACGACAAGAAAAGCAGACCATCGATGAGTAAACAAACAAGCTTCTTGTACTCCAGTCACGTTTAGATCTGATGGAGGAAGATCACATGGTTGTGGTCCGTTATCTTAATGGGCTACGGTACGCGATACATGACCAATTAGAGCTTCATGATTTTCAGGACCTGGGAGATGTCTCTAGTCGGGCACGCCAAGTGGAAGCTCTTCAGAAGAGGACATCTGGTCAAAGATCTGCTTATAAACCCACTTCGGGTACCACCACCACTGCACCCACCTCTTTCGCCGACTGTGGCTCAAGTTGTCGGGGAAAGAGTGGCCATAAAGTTTATCCACACATTATGACATCTATAAGCACAACCATGAAAGGAAACTATAATCATAGTTCAACAGCTCATCGTTGGTAGCAGAAACTAATCTATGAATGTTGAATTATGGACGCTCGTAAGCATTAGCACATCAGTAAGATGAATGAAATGGATTAAAGAAAGTTTGTTAGTGAAGTTGCATTTTAATAAAACACTAAATGGTGCACTGGAGAGGATTTTAAAAAATAATGATTGAATTATGTATATTCTTGATTATGTGCTATGCGATACAATAAATGCACTACAAATGTTAAGCTTCATTTAATTTCACTCATAAAAACTGAAACAATTTTCGATTACACAGGTGCTTTCAATATGACAGCCCTTTATAAAAATTGATTGTTAATATAGGGTTTATTTGGTGCGGCGGATGGAAAGAGAGCGGGAGCAGCCGTGGCCGCCGATCGAACTGGAGGAGGGGGCCGGCAGATCGAAAGGGAGCGTTTCTCAGGGGCGGGCGGGAGCAGACGCGGCAAACGCGCGGCGGGCCATTTATTTACCCGCCGTGCGTTTGCATCTGCACCCGCCACCAGCATGAAAACGCCAAGCCAAACGAAGCCATAAGGTCCAAAAAGGAAATTATATAAGTAGATATACTCAAAACCAAAAAAATAACAAAGACAGATTTAGATTCAATTAAGGTTAAAAAATTTACCTTTGGACAAAGAGTCGAAAGATTCTCCACAAAAGAACTGCAGAACTCATTCAGCCCAAAGATGTTAGATTGCTTAGTGCTTCTTGATGAATCCTTCGTCTGATGTAATTCCTAACTAAATTCTTTCTGATTAATCTCTTTTTAATTGTTTTGACTTATGAAACAAGCAGGAGATTCTCTGGAAGATGTGGTTCTGTTTAGAGTGGCAGTTTGTAAATATGATTTAGAAATTTATATGGAACATGGAACTGGAAGAGTCTCGAAGGTGCTTGAAAATAAATATTAGTTTATGGGTCATTCAATGGAAAGACAAAACTTTGTAGGCAAACTTGAAAGCAAGCCATTTTGTGTTGTTGGCATGCAGCAGTGGAAGCAAGCAATCACAGTCTTAATAAGTTTCTTCAGGCATAGTGGTGGGCAAGCACAGTGATCTTCCCCAGGTGACCCTTCCTTGAAATATAAATGCAGAAAGCACATTCTTATATAAAGAGTTGATGGATTCCACAAGCTGGGAAATTTAAATGCTTCTAATTTTCAAATATATCTGTAGCATCAGAGCATGCAATCTAGAACCCTAGAGAAGAGGAACATGCAAATAATATAGCATAACTGCTATTCTAGTGTGAATTTATCTATCACTACATCTAAATATAACCCTCCATTTTTTTTGTTTTAATTCACTACATCTAAATATAACCCTCGATTAATCTATCACTACATCTAGATAGAAGCTGGGGATGTGATCATTGCCGGAGGGGAATAACGATGACAGCAAAACCTTCAAGTTGCCCACCCGCCGGTCCGACGAGATCCATACGATGGTCAATTCACCTCTGAGGGTACGCTCTTTGATCATTTACACGGCCAATCACCCGCCTAGTAGAAGTCGGGAAAACCGCTGTAAATACAAATGGTTTGATATTAAATCAAAAGCAATGTATAAAATAGCAATTTTACCATTTGAATTCAATTACAAGTTATCTAAGGCTGCATTATTATGAAGAATTTAGTCTTAAAGTTAGGTTGGGCATTCATCAACAACGGTTCATATTCACCACCGCTTTCACGACCACCACCATCACACCAAACAGAGCCTTAACCTTATCGATCACCTGAAATACAATGTTAATCCTTACCAGCTCAAGCATGATTAAAAAGCATTAAAGGGCTATTTAGTTCAAAGTTACCTAAATAACAGGACTAAATAACAATGAAATTTACTTGCGTTTACAGACCTGATTTGCCAATCATCATCCTCGAGAAAATGGTGTATATGAGCGGAGCCGGTCATTTAGATCTTGACGCAGGACGAATCTATACGTGTTGGATGTACAATGACCTAACCCTCCATGCAATGTAAATTCAACGGCGAATTCAAATTAAGCAGTAAATAATCAAATTACACGTAGATAATTTTAGCAATAGCAAAATAATTTTTTTGAGCAAAGCAAACTTAGGTTCTCCGCATAGAGGGTCAAAGCAAGAGCGCACGACGAATAGTTTCTGCAAATCACTAAATAATCTAAAACAAAAACTACGATTTTATTTATCCAAATAAGTATAAGATCACAACCAATATTTAAATGTTGAAAACAAGAGTTCATACAACAAGAAAACTCACAAAAGTATGAGGGCTGCTCAAGGAGATTCGGTGAATCACGGTGTAGAGTTGGAGACCCGAATGGGGACAACAGCTTGATCTGACTGAAGCGGTGGGATCGGGCAATGAGGAGGTGGGATCGGGCTGTATGTAGGCGAATCCGGGCTGTGGGAAGGCGGATCTTGCTGTTTGGAGGCAGATTTGTCTGTGGAAGGGAGATCTGTATGGAGGGCGGCTGATTTGGGTTGTAGGAAATGAGATCTGGATGTTTGGGTGGCTGATTTGGAATGTAGGCAACGAGATATGGATGTATGGCGGCTGATTTGGGCTGTAGGAAACAAGATGCGGATGTATGGGGGCTTGGGGTGGGGTCGGCAGAAGGTGGATGGGGCTGGAAAGGGTAGGCGCTAGCAGGACATTGTGTTGTTAAAGACGCGCCTAATGCTCAAGACTCACCAGACTCAATGGTGTACGCCTTCGTGTGCTTTATTTGCGTCTTTGAAATATAAAAGGTGCGTCTGAGAGAGATTTTTGTTGTAATTTTTTTTCAAAAATAAAGAAAAAAAATAATGTAAGAACTTAACAATTTTTTATTGATTTAGTATTTTTGAAAGATAATTGTGCATTGGGACTTTGATATTATGCAAGTGATCACATTGATTCTATTTTTTAAGAGGTATAAAAAATAGTAATAAATGATTAATTATTAGAATATATGAAAAAATTGATCAAAAAGTTGAAATGTTGTTTGATGCTGATCATTTAAAATGAATGTGGTTGCGCCTTGCATTTGTCAGGCGTGTGTCTGCGCCTAGGCGGCAGCAGTAACAGGACATCGGGAAGTTTTCGGCGGCGGTAGCTGAATAGCGGCAGATTTGCGTGCCGGTAGCAGGGCACCAGAGAAGGGGTGGTCGACAGGCTGTTGGATAGGTGTGGGGCGGCGGTTGGGTGGATGCAGAGTTGGAGGAAGGTGGCTAAGGGCTAGCTTACCTTCGGAGAGCGGGAGAGGGCATAAGAGTCATCACCTAGGATTTCACGGAGTCGGCACCGTGTAGTAGTCTTTCTCCACGGTAGCTATGATCGTTGGAATCCGGGAATAGTCTTTCTCCAAATTCTGCAACGACCTATAGCAGCCCCCATACACTCTTATTTATAATAAAGAGATATTAGAGGATCCCACCATCGATAACTATGATTGGCCGGAGATGGGGTAGCCTGATTACATCAAAAAATAAAGCAAAAAATGACAATGTAATATATGAAATCATGTCGGATCGATGGGCCGGACACATCCGTGGAGTCGGATCATCGATCCGGGTACGTCATATATGGTAAGTTGCCAATCAGCCCCGAACAGGCCCAAAACTCGTCCTCCACAACAGGTCCACGTCTCCACTCCGCATGAGATCTTTGTTGCTGATTGCTTTTGATGATGCTTGAGTGTTTCAATTTAAGTCAACCGCATCAGATCGTGAAACATGAGTCTCTGTAGATTGTTAAAGAAGGTGTGCTGATGCTTTGAAACATGGAAAAGCACAATTCTTGGAAGAAGTCTGCATTAAAACTGGAGCATTAAACTCTTTGTATTTTTGGCTTAATTGATAAGAACCACAGTGAGGTTGAAGTATCTTAGCTTTTGCTACTCCACAAGTCTGGGAAATTATCAAAGATAACCCAGTGGAAGTGCCATTCTGTGGACAACCAATGCTGTAAATATTATACTGATTAGTATTTGGAATATCCCATTCAGTAGGTTACTAGATTTTGATCAGTTCAAACTTAAAATTTTAAACTATTTGAAAAAATATTCCACACAATTGACGGGGCCTTATTATAAGGAATGTTTCTTAGGAAACACTAAATTCTCATCCATACCATATTTTAATTCCATGATGTGGTAGATTTCTGCTGCAATTTTTGTCAACATACAAACTAATAAAAAAAGGTGTCATTTTGATGATGCATTGGAATCATCAATCAAATGGAGAAAACATTAAATTTAATTTAGAGTTAAAAGCAGCTCCTTGAATATTCTATAAATAGGACGGATAGTGATGCAGCACAAGTTTACAGATGGTGGACGACCGATGCCCCAACTCAAAATGTCATGCAAGCAACTACGTCACACATGCGAATGAAGTTATGATGGTGCAACCAGTCCGATTTCAGAGCTAAACAATAGTGATTAAAATTTATTAAAGCATCTAAACAACAATTTGCACAATCGGACAACAAACAATGATGAGTAAAGAACAATTATGATTAACCAACGAGATGAGGCGTGATTTTCATTCAAGTGCTCCAAAGGATGTAGGGGTGTTGACTTCTGTTTGTTCTTTCTCCTTCTAGGCAGATCTTCTGTATCAGGGTCATTTTATTTACATTTAGTACATGAACAGACGTCAAAGTATTTATGGTCATCTTTGTCTTGAAATTAATAAACAGGCAATCCATCAGACTTGAAAGAAAGGATGGGCGCATCAAGCCCGGATCCATTTTCTTCAATCATGTTTAGCTCTGCAGTGAAGATGGGGTTCGTGATAGAAGAGGGGTCTTCGCCGTTGATCACAATTTCTACCGCGCCGTCTTTCTTTTTGATAAAAGAGGACTTGGCATAGTGGATCGGCTGGTTATTACTTCGCATTTTTTCATAGTGCGTGGCCCATATTTTAGGGAGAAGTTTGATGAGCTCATCTTTCGGAAGTTGCTTTGGGACGTGGACGCATGAGGAGCCCGAGCGAGCCTCAATTTCCAAGTAGAGCGCTTCATCAGTGTCTTGAGGAAGAGTTAAGTCGAAGGAATTATTTTGTACCCGATAAGCCATCTGGTAGTGCAGCGTTGCGGCATATGTCCTCGCAACTTGAGGCCCTCCAACAATCTGAAGAGTGCCAGCATTCAAGGTAGTTTGGACAGTTGTGATGCATGCGTGACTGTATTGTTGAAACCTTATGTCCAGGAGAGCTAATCTAGCTACCACCAGGAGTCCCTTCCTTACGTGCAAAGTGAGAGTCATTCTCACAGCTCTGAAATGTATGTGGGAATAACCGTGGGCCTTCCATTGTCCAAGCAGCGCCTCATCCAGTCATATAGGAAATATTTGCTCTGCTTCTGTTATGTGGCAGGAATCAGTATTTGTTCAAGCTTCGAGGCTAGAACGAGTTCTTTCGCAGCGAGTGTCTTATTGGAAGCGAGAGTCTGTCAGAAGACTCGGGAAACTAGATGATGTTTTTTGGTGAAGGTTTTATATGGGTTTAACAAGGGGAGATCTGTTACAGGAATTTAACTATCTTCAGTAAGGTAGTCTACCTTATAGAGCAGATCAGAATTTGTTGACGTAGAAGATGAACTGTAGGAAGTTCGAGGGTAAGAAAGGAAAGATGAACGTGTAACAGGTTGTGAATTTGCCATAAATGTAAGAGGCTTTATTTCTCAGGAATCTCCTTCGATGTTATGATGTAATGACGCATGGGAACTCCACACACAGTGAATGTGTCATAATTATGATGTTCTAGTATAAGATTTCTGATGTGGAGGATCTCTAAATAGGGCAACCACAGAGCATACTATCCTCAACCAAATGCAAGTCAGCATGAACAAATCATGTCAATACCATCATGAACAGATCATGAACACCTCTAGATCATGAAGAGAAATAAGATGAAGTTTTTTAAGCTTCCATCCCTCTGATACCAAATCAGAATTCGACTGTGATGAGGACTTTTGACATGCCTTTGGGCGCTGCCCTCTGGTCTCTCCTATTTGGAAATCCCTGGGCATCCCTAATTTTACTTGGCATGCAGATGCGGGCTTTGGGTTCAAATGACTTGGGGAGGTCATTGGGTTCGTGCATTATAATGATTTTGCACTTTTTAGACCACTTGTTGGGCATTCTGGTGGCGTCAAAACCACATGTGGGAGAGATCTCTTCAGGATCTGTCGCAGATAATTGCCTTCATTCGTGCGACAATGTTTTCACCCCACCCCCCCCCCCCCCCCCGGATGACTTACCCTCGCGTGCTCCTACACTGGCTGTTTGGAATCCTGTGAAGATTAACTTTGACGGAGCTATTCTGGGCGAGGCGGCTTCTTTGGTTGATGCGAGTGTTGTGGCCCGTGACTCTTCTGGGCGGTGCTTCACTTGGCGTATCAGGACCTGGGGACTGGTGTCTTCTCCGGCGGTGGCAAAGGTGGTTGCGGCGCGTTTCGCGGTCGAGGTGGCGTTCGAATTTGGTTGGCCCAATGCCTTGATTGAGGGAGACTATTCTACCTAGATTTCCCACTTGGCAGCTGGGGTGGTGCCGTTCTTGTGGGATCGTTCGCTTATATCTAATTCCTTGGAATTGGCACGGGAGACCCTCAAGATCGATTTCATCTTCTCTAGACGACTGTCATATGGGCTGCTTGTGAGCTTGCTTTGCTTTGCTTTTCCTTTCTTTACCGACTATTGTGTTGGAATTACTCCGCTTTGAGATTATTGATTAATGAAATTACTCCTTACTTCCAAAAAAAGCATTTTAAAGGATTGTTGAGTTCGGCCCTGTATATAATTTAGGTATTTAGATACCTAGATGTAGGTGCAGGAATGGTTTTTTCCGACCAAATTACAGTCATTTTAAAGAAAAAAAAACGGAATATTAATCTATGATTTTTTTTACGATCTTTTTAAGTAATCATGATGTATATGTTCTGAGGGAAAATATATTTTACACCTGTATTTTCTCAGTAAGTTACAGTTCTAATTTACATTTGTTATTTAGGCCGTATGTGTACGTTCTATCATAACATAGTAGAGTAAATCCAACAATAACTCACAAGTCCACGAGTTAGAAGCAAAAAACACACAATACTGGTTGGCGCGGCGGCGATGACGGTTTGGGTGCAGAGGCGGCGATGTCGGTTTGATGCGACGGCGATAACTATTTGCGGCGGCGGCAGTTTCAGTGCAGCATCGGTGATGACGGTTTGCGGGGACGGCGATGACGGTTGGCGCAGCCGCGGCGATGATGACATACAAATATCAATGGGTTACAAATATCAATTATGAGTACAAATATCAATGAGTTACAAATATCCATTTATGCGGTATCAATAACAATTCATTTTTTTTATTTAGGAACTATTTTGGAGGAGAGAGTAATTTTACATTGGCTTTCATTGGCAACATAAAATAAATTAATTATTGTGAATTTGCAGTCACATCGATTTGATGGATTGATGTGGGAATAAAAGGATGACACGTGTGGGTCCAAGCGAACATGGTGAGCTCTCTCTTAACTCTAACCGGGGTGTGTCGCGTAACTGCACAACTGGCAGTTGAACCGGTGGGTTGCCTCTATTTAAAATCTGAATGAGGAGTTTTGCACCAAGCATATCATAGGACTGCAGCACCTTCACATATTTGTCAATGTCTCTCTGAACGGGGACGGCTTTGCCTTAATAGTTTGAATATGTCTACGTCATCCACATCGAGTAGCTTGGTTCTGTTGGCAAACTGGTTCATGATTTCGGCCACACCGAATAGTGAATCTTGACTGAAGGATGATCTAATAGATAAAAATATTCCTGAAATTTTAACCTATGGTACCAAGTATAGAAGATAATGTATTTTGAAAATGGAAAATGTTAAATTTAAAGTTAAAAGTACGTAGAGCCTATTTTTTTAACACTTCAAATTTAAAAACATGATTTAGACTTCGTTTGGGGAGACTTATTTTCACCGGTCAAACGGCCACGACCGCATGACCCCTTCATTTCAGAAATGAAAAGGATCCCCGGGGTACGTGGTGCTTTTGAGTCCCTAGACTTCGTTGTAGTTCAGCGGTGCGGGAAATTCGAGACGTGGCATTCTGCTGTTGGATGTCTCTCTTTTCTCTTTATTCTATGATATAATTAATGGCATTCTGGTAATGATTGTGCGATATCACGTAATTTAATGATTATAACTTCTTTTAAGGCCTTAATTTTTATGTTTGTTAAATGCCAATAATTATGAGTGTGTTCCCCTCTCTCTCTCTCTCTCTCTTTCTTTCTCTCTGTCTCTCCTGCGGAATAGGCGAATAGGAAGACAGAAATACGACTACTCCATTAAATGAGTGGTACCAAAGTGGACAGCGAGCTCTTATCACTTTATTCACTTAGATGACGAGACTGAGGTGGGACAAATAAGCCCTTCTTATGATTGAGCAAATTTTATGTGCTCTTACTACATATGATTATGTTATTACTCGGATGAATTTGGACAAAAAATGTTTTAAGTCATGGAGTTTTGTACATAAAGTGACAAGTTTTCTTATATGAGATTCGGCGTTCGGTTCATAAGCATCACGTTCATGACCCTGCTCGTTCTAAACGAGCCCTAGGTCTCCACCAATTTATGGAAGGCTGATTGCGGCGTCGGCTGCAACCTGGGGTCGCGGTCTCTCCTTGGCCGGCCACGCCTCGCGACCGCACCCGGCCGGGGAGGCCGGTCACGCACTCACGCATCGCGGTGGCGGTTTTGCGGCCGCAAGGCACGGCCACGACCTGCCGAAGAGGCCGCCAGCGACGTCGGCCGCGCCTTGCGGCCGTGCGCCGGCGGTTGGCCGGTCATGGACGGTTGGTGGTGTGTGCAATGGTGGGCGCATCTTGTGCGTTGATCGCACACGGATTGGATGCACGGATCATGAGCGGGGTGGTTACTTTCATAACCTCCCACTTGATTAGTGGGGGTCTTGATTTTTTCTATAAATTGCATGAGACCCCATCAACAATAATTTTGGGGTGGTATTTTAGAAATGAGCCTTACAAAGCTGCAGCAAGTGTAATTTGTTTGAAAGTATTGCATCAAACCTATTTCTTATCTTATTTATAGGGAAAATACTTAAATTAATAAAATTAGTATGAATATTGATGGGGTTCCCGCAGAATTTTTTATCTTAAACCGGAAAGATTTCAACCGAGGACGTGGAGGGAAAACAATTCAAATAAACGAGACGTGCGCACCAAGCTATGCTCGCTAAGACGATCTGATTGTCCGAACCGAAAAAAATACCGGATAACCCACAACATATATATATATATATATTAACATCATATATCAATTAAAGTATGCAATAATTTGGTAGATCTTTAGAAAGAAAATAAACAAGTATAAAATGTAGAAAGATCAAAGATGTTGAAAAGTAGATGGAGATGCAGCATCAAGGCGAGTAAGAATAACCGCCATCAGCTTTTGAGGGCCAAAAAAATTGACCTGAGAGCAACATGGTTGTCGGGAGCTCTAAGGTGATTTTGTCCTCTTCAGGCAAGTGTCGGCAGAGGGCAGATATTATTTTTTGATTTTTTTAGCGATTTTCTTATTTTATTTTGTTTTTAATTTCCTAATTAAATGTATATAATTATATATGTATATTTTTACGATATTAAAATAATATATTGTCGAAACATTCAAAGTTGATAACAAAATGTAGTCTAATTATTTTAATCTAATGACTAAATGATTTCTCTGAAATTTTTAAGTCAAATCAAGAAAACTACTACCAATGACATATGAGGAAAGCCAACCTGGCTGGACAAAACATACACGCGAAGTCGCGCTCCCCCGAGTCCCAGAAGCGCCCGAAAAGAGGGCACAAAATCCATGCACGCACGGTCGGAGCAGGCGAGCGTGTGCGCGTCCTGCGCACGCAAGGCCACGTGTGGCCAGCCTGTGTGGCTACACTTCGCACGGCCAACCCATGAGGCTACACTCCGAGCGGCCAGCCCGTGCGGCCGCGCGCGGCCAACACACTTGGGCACTCGCGGTCGCTCCCCGCGCGCGGCCGCACACCCAGCCGCCGCCGCCGCCTCCAAGCACCCTGCCCGAGCCACTCTGGGGGCACTTCCGTCGTTTTGCTAAAATTGATGATCCAGGTGATCGAAATGGAGCGACGTCATTCGCCAGCATAAATTTCGCCCCGACGCAATTACTGATGTATTTCTCCAAAAAATTATAAATAGACTTTCAGGCCTTCATTTGAGGACAGTCAACTCTAGAGTCAGGAGAGAGCTCTGAGGTTTTTCGGCGAGATCGAGTACTTAGGCCGATCCTCCGCTTAGGAATTCGCTCCACTCCTTTTCTTGTGAAAAGGCTCTGTGGACTTAGCCAAATTCTCAGGTCGGAACGCTTGCACCGAAGTTCCGTGGACTTGGCTAAATTTTCAGGCTGGAACGCTTTCATCAAGGTTTCATGGACTCAGGTGAATTTTCTAGCCGGAACACTCTCATCAAGGTTCCGTGGAATTAGCTTTTTTCAAAGGCCGAAGCGCTTTCATTGAGACTTCGTGTGCTTAGTTTTATTTCCTTATTTTTGTACTTTGCAATTATAACGGAGATGCAACTTGTCGCCCTCCGAGATCAAATCTCAATCCCTATAAACTGAAAGGAACTAGTGGATTTTTGGCTCGACATAGATCCAGCCACGTGATTTTTCACCCTTTCCAGGTTTTTCACATCAAAAAAATTCTCTTGTCATTTGATATTGTTTACTTTGACTGTTTGCGCATCCAGTCTAATTCCAAGCTAAGATAGTCTCAATTTTTAAGATCGGGGAAAGACCGGGTAACCCGCAACAGTTTGGTGTCGTCTGTGTGAAAGTGTTCTCAAAAGCTCTGACAAGTCGCAACATCTCTCGACTAGAAGCTACGACAAGAATAGGCGTGCGCACTGTGAATGGCGCAACCCCTGAGGAGCTCCCCAAATTAGCCCTGGCTAACTCTCTAACAAACAACGCACCACTGCCCAACGGAACTACTATCGTTTCTATTCTCACTAATCCAGTTGAGGAGCGTGTCCGACTAATGGAGGAACTCTAGGATGAAGTATGCACCCTCCTAAAGGGTATGAGAGTGTCCAATCCTCCCTGCGCAACTGACGCACACGGAGCGCAACTAGCAGTTGCATGGGGACACTCCCCGCCTCAGGACACAATTCACCCCGAGGATCCCTCGCTAATGAAATTTTTGATGAAGCAAGATCCGTGCACGCTGCCCAAAGTCCAGAACCACAGGCCTACATCCTGTCGAACCCTCACCAGATGGACGCGGGCGTCCGACAAGACAACCACTAGCTCACTTTTCAGGAGGTTAGGGACATGATCGAGGAGGAGTACGCCAAGGAGCAATGTCGTCCCATGAACACTTGATGTCCCTTCCATCATGGGTCCTCGCTCGTCCCCCAAGTCCCGGTGCACCCTGTTCCACCCGAATTCAAACTGCCACACTTTGAGGTCTATGGCGGGGTGGAAGACCCCCTGGAACACGTAAATCAGTTCGAAATGATTATGCACCTATTTAATGTGCCCAATCAGCTATTGTGTCATGTGTTCCCCGCAACCCTGAAAGGGCAGACATGCACGTGATTCCACTCCCTGCGAGAGGGGGCAATCAGCAACTTCGAGGAGCTCATCCGGCACTTCATCGATCAGTTTGTAGCCAACCGACGGATCGTCAGAATCCCCTCTCACCTCTCATGCATCTGCCAAAATGAAGGAGAGTCACTCAAGGAGTTCTTCCACTGCTTCACCTTCGAGGCACAACAGATCTTGGGAGTTGAATCAGAGCTTCTCTACGGCGTCTTTCTCAGAGGACTCCGCCTAAGTGGATTCTACTCGGCTCTAATTAGGGAGACAGTTCCAGGCTACACCGACCTTTTTCACCGGGTAGAAGCACAAATCATGGCCGACGAGGTTATCGAGACCCATCGCCAGCAATTTGAAGGGTCTTCCAAGCAGAAGTGGGAATCAGAACATACGTCCTTGGCATACCGTCAGAATGACAACCATTGCAGCAATCCCTGCCAGGATCAAGGCTCCCACCGGCACCAGGAGTTCATGCCGCTAAACACCGTCCAGACGCTGGTACTCATGGTTATTCGGGACTTTGACATGTTATGACTCCCAAAACGATTGTCCCGAATCGAGGGACCAGACATAGTGCTGCGAGTTCCACCGCGAGAACGGGCACAACACAGAGGACTACACCCGACTAAAGGAGGAGATAGAGCGCCTCATCCGACAGGGGCATTTGAGGAGGTACTTACAGAATCAAGCGCCCAATTGGCCCCCATCACACCAACCTGGACGAGATCAGCCCCCACCGCGTCAGGATGTGCAATGGGGAAGACAAATGGTCGGGGAGGTCGGGACCATCGTCGGCTCGCCTTTGCAACTGCTTTTCATCGCTCAGTATGAGAGGGGCCTGGAATACCCGGAGCCACCGACGGACACTGCCATCAGTTTTGGGGACAAATACTTGAAGGGTGTGCGCACGTCGCACCAAGATCCTCGGCGATCTGTGCTTCAGTGTCAGACAAATACTGATTGACAGTGGAAGCTCGGTGGACTTCTTGTTCAAATCCATGCTACTCAGCACGAGGATCCATGCTTCAGGGTTAGATTTCGATAGGCAGTGTGCGTGGAGCTAGCGGCATCAGAAAACTCTTTGGGTATATCATCCCCGCGGGGAGCTTGCGATGGTGGAGCGTGAAACAAGGCCAGAGGCATGGGATTGACCGACACGGGAGGCTGAGGAGGAGCTGGAGGAGCTTCCTGAGTAGAGCGAACATCTCGACCTAATGCTCCTCCATTTGTCGCATGTGCCCTTCCAAGTCAGCTATAGGAGCGAGCACGAATTCTGCATCAAGAGTCGCATTGATGAATGAATGAGAAGGAGCCAGCTCAGCGCATCCTCCGGGGATTGATCCTTCAGTGGTTCGAGCATTTCTTCTTGCCATTGAAGCTAGTCGTGAGTACCACTGTGCAGAGGGTACAGTCTTCTAAATCTTTCGGGGGTGTTGGGAACTCGGTTCCCACAGACGGCGTCGAACTGTTGCGGCCAAACTCGGCGCTCCTAAATTGGTCTAGATTGGACCACCTTAGCCCGGGAGCGATCGAGCGCGCAAACTGTCACAAAATAAGAGAATAAGTGCACATGGCAGTTTTAGCATGGAAAAACCCCTCAACCTGGTAAAAAATCACATGAACGGATCTGTGCTGGTCAAACTCTACTATGAGTTTGGGGCTACAAATTCTGCTGCAGAATCGAGAGCGACGGGACGCTTCTCATTACAATTAAGGACGAAAGATAGTACACTTGTGCTCGGTGGGCGACAGATCGTCTTACACGAGGCTTGAAAATATTATTTTTTGGCGATGACGATCGCTCCTGGGCATCGTGCGGGTGCTGAACACGGTCGTCGAACATGCGTACTAATGTTGGCAAGAACTTGCGGGATGTTGCACGCAAGGAGGCTTAATTCTCTGAACGGCTCACGAGACTTGCTCTTGGCGGTGGACTTAGACGAATCTCCGGTGAAGAGGCGGCGGCTCGTAGGAGAAATCTGGCAGAACTCTGGCTTGAGAAGGAAGGAAGAAAGAAGGAAAAAATAAGAAATGAGGAGACCTAGAGCTTCTTTTATAACATTCAGGAAGTGATTATGGTAGTTATGTGACTATACGCACACTGTAACCACCCAGATTATTATTTTTAGCATAGTTCAGAGTGAACATTATTTGTATAATATTTACTATAAATGCAAGCCAATAATTTAATTAATGACATTCACCCACTAACCATGGTGGTTAGTGGTTATCCATGAAATAGATGACGGTGATCGTGGAGGAATGATCGAATGGCGGGAAAGGTCCGCCATGAAAGGGCGATCGCCTTGGCCGCGGACGGCCGCCGATGAGGGAAGTGGAGGAGTCCCGGCCAGCGTGATGGCCAGCCGCGCCAAGAGAGACCGCGGTCGCGGGAGGAGACCACGGGGAGGGGCGGCCGAGGCACGGCCGCCCCTTGCAGACGGCGCCCCACGGCTGGGAGCGGCAACCATGGGGAGGCGCGGACGAGGCGTGACCGCCCCATGTGGGTGGAGCGGGAAGCGACTGCAGGGAGGGGCGGCCGCGGGGCGGCCGGCCCATGCGGGCTGAACCTCGCGAGCGCTAGAGGCGGTCGCGGCGAGGGGCGACCCCAGGAAAACCCCCACGGCCGCAAGGGGCGGCCACGGGGAGGGGAGGCCACCCTCGTGGACGGAGCCCCGCGCCGGGGGGGGGGGGGGGGGGGGGGGGGGGGTGGGGGTGGGGGGGGGGGGGTGGGGGGGTGGGCGTGGAGGGGTGGCCGGGCGCGGCTGGCCCGAAGTGGGCCGCCCAGCGCCGCCGGCGACCGGTTGCGGTGGTGGCTCGGATGGTGCACGTAGTGAGATTGATGCAAGGGGGATCGTAGATGGTGATCGTGCATGCAGTGGTCAATTCCTTGATTCCAATAAATTAGTGGGAGTCATGAAAAATGAGCCCCTTGCACTCTACTTTTCTGTAAATATCACGATAACGTCATCGGCATTTATTTACATTTTTTATTTCAAAATTAACACTGCTACTTTTAATCATTCCATTTTCCAACAAATATTCCCCATAGAAATTCTAAATACGGTTATCACAACATCGATCGCATTATTTTGCATCATCTTATTTTTTTTTTTACTTTATAGTGAATGATTCATTGTGCACTTCATAATAGATATAACCGATTTTTTTTGTACCCGCAGGTACCTGGAGAAAGATGCACGCGTGCATTGCGAACTGCCCGATCTGTCAGGCCCGCCGTCTGATCAAGATAACTCCTACAGACTTTTTTTTATTTTTCTGCTCGCTTTAATCGCAGCGGTCAGATCTTAAATGATCTTAAATGCAACGGACACTATTGTATTCGCACCTTTCTCTAGGTACAGGTACCAAAAAAGCGTTCTAGATATTATGATATATTATCCCACCTGATCTTATGAATGCTAGATTAATATATAAGTTTAATGATTCTAGCAATGCTACATATTTTGTCTTGTAGTTGAATATTAGTTAAATTTTATGCTTTCTAGGCTCCCTAGACTTTGAGGTGTGTGTTTTTTTTTGCATATTTGGCAAGACACCGCCAAGAAAAGAAAGAGTGGTGTTACGGGCACACCAATTTTGGCTATGAACAACCAAAATTTATGGACAACCCATTTTAGCTATGTACACACCAACTGGCTATGGACACACCATTTATTAAAAATAGTCATTTGCACTAAGACATTAAGAAATTTCCAAAAGAGCATGTTGGCAATGGTAGCACGCAAAAATGTATCTCAAAAATGTAAACTGCATGGACCCCACATCTTTGCAGGCTCCTCTTTGGTCCCAGACCAAGACAACCATCCTAATTTCGGACATAAGTATTGTTCCCTCTCGATTGACTAAACTTCAAGCAAACTTCCATGCATATTGAAGAATGGTGACTCGACATTGAAAGGCCTTCAGCGAAGGGAACTCGCAGTAATCAGTTGACTGCTACATATATCAACTTCAGTAAACATCTGCCGCGGCACCTCACATAATCTCCAGCTTTAGCAACTCATAACTCATATATGCTCACAAAAATAGCTTAGACATCTGCCGCGGCACCTCTCAGCATGCAACAATACCCAAACAAAATGTAGGAAATTTCACATTTAAATCAATATAAATAAATAAAATATCCTAATTTAAGTCAAAATATTAAGAATAATACAAAGGATTGAAACAAAAATAGGCTAATAGATGACACACTAGAAACAAGAATGATAGAACACATGGAAAACAATAAGTGAGGGCTCTCAGGCACTTATATTCTCGATATCCGCAGACCTGTCCATCCTCTTCACTATGCCAGCAATTACCTGAATCGGTAAAATTACCAAGCACATTATTCATTAATTGTTGAGCAAAGAAAGAGTGTAACAACAATTTTATAAATGATCATACTAATAGGTATCAATATTTAAGTGCACAAGGCTATAAGATTTTCCAACATGGATCAATCTTCTCAACACGACCCCTCGTGTGAAGGGTCTTTGGACGCTAACTCTTGATTTTTTTTAATTAATTGAATCGTGGAGTGAGTCTCTGGATCTAGCATGCCCTGATACCATGAACAGAATCTATAATTCGATTTAAAATAAATTGATTGTACCCATCTTAGTTTTGAAATTATAAAACATGAGAAATCTAATCAAGTCCAAAATAAGAATTACAAAATCTTCCAAGTAACGTCCATTCCCTCATCCTGCATCAAAAGAAAATTATAAAACATGAGAGTATGTTCGAATTAAATTATAATTTTAAAATTTCAAATTTTTACCTAAACATCATTCAGTGATACGTAGTAATGCTGATTATTCATTCAACCATTAAAGCTCATTTATCTGCACCAAAAACATTAATATGACAATTACTAGTTATATTTAGCAACGTAAATTTGACTAATTATTCAAAATTAAGCATACCTCGTCATGGATCTGTCAAATTAATAATTTCTTCGACTTGTTCTTTGCTAACGACCTCTCTAATTCTTGCATTGTAATTCAAGTCCCACATTTCCGCAATGGTAGCATGATATCTCCGCCATGTACTGATTATTGGAGGTAAGGGGCAATCCTCCCGCACCAATAATTGAATGAAGTGATTATCATTCACAAATCCAATAAATATAGTTTTTCGGATCGCAGGAGGCGCAGAATGTAAAGGTAGAAATGTAAAAGATTGAAACTTCGAGTAATGAACAACCGCCACATTATAGCACGATGCGATCACTAATCCCATGTCCGGCATTGTCATCCATTTGTCCAGTGGAGCCGGTACGACAACACAATCCAAGGATGACAAAAGTTCGGCCCTTCTCACATTTCCAAATAGTGTATTGTACAAAAACTCGTAGCTTTTCATTTCCTTTGCAAGGTCTTTTCGCACTTGTACCCAATTTTCACCCATATCAAGTGCATGGCCTACCACTCGATACCCACAATGTCCATCACCAATAACATTTTTGGCATCAATTATATGATTGGATATATATGGAGGCATATCCTGACGAATACATTCAACAAAATTGTTCTTTCCCGCTCTTCTTCTTGGAGTAAGCTTCTTTGCTTGACGTTTTTCATGTTGTTCCGCAATCAACACATGCTCAAATAAAGAGAGTTCTCTTTTTGTTGATTTTTCATCATCTTTAAATTTTTTGTAGCTTTTTGGTGGTCTTCCTTTCAACCTTGAGGGCATTAATGGTTCTTTAGTTTGAGTGGTCGTGAGCTCCAATAATTCGCGTAACTTTCGTTTCATTTCACTTCTTTGAGAGTCGGTAATACTAGTGTATTTTTTCAGTACACCGTCTAAGTCCATTTGTATGATTTTCATTTCTTCATCCTCCTCTTTCATTTGTGTATCCTCCTCTTTGGTTGGTTGTAAAGTGAGTTGACGCCAATGTTTATGGACCATCCACAGAGGGAATGCCAAAGATTGGTTGATGTAAGGCACCAATTCATGAGCACACGGTAAACCCATTGTATTTCGCATTTTATGTAAACATTCTGTTGCCTCTGGATAACCATTTTTGATCAATTCTTCTTCCCTTTTAATTGCCTCGAGAGCTGCATTTGAAACATAACCAACCAAATTTGCATACAATGATCCCCTAAAACCGGTATTAACTTGTATTGAACTTTGTCCGAAAGATCTTTTAATTTCCGTATGTTGCAAAGTGAGCATTTGATCAAAAATTTTCCAAATGGATGTCAAGTTACAAACAGAAACTTCAAGAAATCTTTTAAGATGACTATGTCCGCTCTCTACTCGATTAGTCGTGTAATTACCAAAATGCAATAATTTATCTGTCCAAGCTGAAACAAAATACTCTCTGTAAGGCTCTATCCAAGTACTCATCACATAATGTAACACGGCAGGATATTTTTCGGAATATTTAGCTAATAAGAAGTTCAAACATGTGTTGTAATCATGTAATGTTGACGAGTTAACTAATTTTTGCCATTCAATCAAAAAACTTTCACACTCTTTTCCATTTTTGAAAAACTTCTTGCAATGAGCTAATATGTTGCGGCTAATATGCACTTGACATAATATAATTTTTGCACCCGGAAATACATCCTTTATAGCATTCATCAATGCTATCTCCCTGTCAACAATCAACACACCTGGCAAAGACTTCGAATCAAATATACTTTTAAAACAATCCAAGGCCCATCTGTAGCTACCTTCCGCTTCACTTGATATAAATGCAAATGCAGAAAAAAAAGTCAAATTTGTCGATGTGAGACCAACCATGGAAAGTAAAGGTAATCTGTACCGATTAGTTTTATAGGTGCAATCCATGATAAAAACGTCTGGAAACATATTGCTCAATTGAATTGAAATCGGATGAGCGAAGAATAAGCTGTCCAAAGCATAACTAACACTGTCGACATGATTATAGCTTGTGTATCCCGCATCTCTAATACATTTATACAGAAATTGGATAGGAGTATTACCATTCAACTCTTTCTTGTACAATTTCATTTTCTCATTATAAATGGTTCTCATAACCGAAGTGTTTGAAGGATTTCGTTTCTTTAAAGTGCTGAGTATTTTCCTAGGCTTCACACCGGATGCGTACATCTCCTCAACAGTCTTTCGTTCATTTTCATTCAATCGGCATGCATAACTGTGAGCCTCTAGGTGAACAAAAGAATGGTTATGCATTCCACACTTAACTTCCACCTTCCACTCATCGGCACTTGCATTTTTTTGGCCCAATAAAGAGAACGGACATCCACATCGTTTTGAACTAGTTTTCCTTAAATTTTTCTTCACTCTATGTGAATGAACACGCGGGCAACCTCCTCTATCACAACCCAAAAAAATTCTCGGCTTAGGCCTACCATCAAGCTTGTCCGCTCTGTGAACGACAATAACAAAACCCAATCCCTTCGCGATATTGCGAGACCAATCAATCAATTCAGCTTTTGTATGAAACATAGTGTCGGTCACAAAATGCAAACCAACGTCAACTTCACCACATTTATATGAGTCACTCATTAACGACAATGTGTGCTCTTGATTCATTTCAACCTATACAGAGCGGGCGGCAACCCTAGATATACCAAAGAACAAGAAGCACCAAAACCCCAAATATGTAATGGATCAAAACCCCGCTAAAAAAAACTGAAATTGATCAAAACACTGCTACAAAAAAATTGAAGCGTTACCTGTCCGTCGACTGGCCGGAAAGCACCAGGCGGGTTGCTGCAACAAGATGTGGAACTTGGGAGGAGGAAGGCCACCTCCAGCAGGCTTAGATTTAGGAGAAATGAAGGTGTTTTCCGGCGGCGGGAAGCGGCGGCGAGCGGCGGCGACCGAGCGGCTGAATCGGGAGTATCGGCGAAAACCCTAGATCGGAAAGCTCCAGCCGGGTTGCTGCAACAAGCTCTGAAACTTGGGGAAGAGGAAGCCCACCTCCAGCAGGCTTCAATTTAGGAGAAACCGCGGTGTTTTCCGGCGGCGGGGAGCGACGGGGAGCGGCGGCGAACGACGAGCGAGCGGCGGAATCCCTAAATCGCGAAATTTCGCGATTGCTTATGCGGGACGCGGGTTGGGCTGTCCTTAGAGGTAAATACTATAACTCTTTAGGTGAGATTATTTGAGTTTATTGGTGTGCACATAACCATTATAGGTGTGCCCGTAACACCACTCAAAAGAAACTAATTTTGATGATGCCAAACAGAGCCAGCCCTAGTCTCATGAAAATATAGTCAAAAAATTATTCTCACTGCATATCATGTATGTATTATTATGATTTTTTATGGTTCAATTGTTTATACTATAATAATATTATGATATCCTCAAGTGGTTCATATTCTTATGATTTTTTATGCACGCATATATCTTTAACTGGTAGTTGCGTAACTTGCTTGTGACTGCAATTTCTAGTGCCAGTTATATAAAATATAGATCTATTATTATAAGGAATAATGTTGTGCTAGTTTTTTAATGGATTACTTTATTTTTTATGTAAATATATCTTTTATATCTTGCTCATCATGACATCATGTATTCCCACGGTGTGTGTGTATTTTTATTATATTCTGTTATTTAGATAAAAGTAATCCTCCTTTACATTTACACTTTTATTCTCATGGATTAATAATTAATTTAAATAAATGAAGTTTGTTTTTTAATAATTTCAAAATGAAGAAGAATGGTTTTGTCAAATTCGTGACAAACACATAAATATTGATCTATTTAGGTTTTCTTTGGCACATCGGTGGCGGTTGTGAGCGCGGTGATTATGAGCCGCCGTTCGTGAACGTCCGATCTCATCTAAGAAGCTTCAACATGTATTCTATGATGGTTGCATTTTTGTGTTAACCGCAACCCGTTATTGGCTAGTCGCACCCCAAAATCTCTTAATTTTTCGCGCATTTACAAAATACGTCTTTTACATGCAATTTCAGTAAAAGTGTTCAACACGAAAGTTGTAGATATCGACGAAATCTACAACTTTTGTGCTGATCACTTTTCCTAAAAATGCATGTACAAGGCGTACTTTGGAAATATGTCCAGATTTTGCGCCTTTTCGAAATACGCCTTGTACATGCAATTTCAGGAAATGTGTTCAACACGAAAGTTGTAGATCTCGTCGATATCTACAACTTTCGTGTTGAACACTTTTCCTGAAATTGCATATACAAGATGTACTTCGAAAAAGCGCGAAAAATTGGGAGATTTTAAGGTACGACTAGCCAATTACGGGTTGCGGTTAACAATCGCCTAAATAAATCAAAATCACTAGAAAATTAATACAGATTATAAAATAATATTATTATTTTTATACACATCTACATTACTTAAAAAACACCTCCCTACACCACGTGTCAAACCAAAAAAACAACTCAAACCCTAAAAAAATTCTCCGGGCTCCACGCTACAGGCCTAAAAAATCATGGGAGGACCAAATTTGAAACGTCCACTCCTTCATTATTCTCGCTCCTCCCAGAAACTTCGCCCAAACCCCCGCTGCAAACAGGAAACGCATACAGGCAAACCGGGGCCGCCTCCGCCCCTTGCCCATCCCAGTGCTCCGCCTGTCACGTTGCTCCGCCCGTCGCACTTCTTTCGCGAGATCACAGTCCTTCGCCGTTGTGTACTTCTTTCACGGTCGCAAACCTTCGCCGCCTCCTCCACCGTCAGTCCTCACCCGTCGCACTTCTTTCGCGGTCGCAGACCTTCGCCCCCTCCTCCACCGTCACTCCTCCCGCACGGTAAGCAGCCCCTCAACCCTCTTCCTCCCCCATCTCTCATGGCACGCCAAAGCCCAGCAGAAATCTGCCTCTGTTAACCTCTTCCACATTTCACTCTCGCTTGATTCTCTCTCCCCCATCTCTCATGGCACGGCAAACTGACAAACCCTCCTTGGATGCGAACGGGCAAAGCCCGTGAGCACCCAAGACAACCGGGAGCATCGAGCACGGCCGACAGGCCGTGCGAAGATGCTAGTATATACTTATTGCAATGTAAGAGATAGGGGAGCTCTCAGCCTCTCAGTCTCACCGTCACTGTCCACAACTTCGTTTGGATAAGAATTAGGTGCAGCCTAATTAAACTATTAAACTATTAAACTATATCTTTCACTATTATGCAGAAAAGGTTGTATTTGATGTAACATCTCATTTTTATATTTTAATGACTTGATATATATTATAATTTATTTCAAAATTAAAATATAATATTCATTAGAAGGAATGGTGAAAATTCATTTAAATTCAAAAAATTTTTTAGTAAAGCTCCTACATCTACTATGAATCTATGATAGGTTATTATTAGACATGTCAGTGGTCTATTCAAGGAAGGTTGTCATTAGACATATCAGTGGTATTTTCGCGGTGATGTCATTAAACCAATCAACTTTATTAAAGTCAAAATTAATATTTTTAGGTCAAAGCGTATATTGTTTTACAAAATAAAAATTGTAATATTTATGTATATTTTTTACGGTCATTTTGAGTACTCATATGTATATGTTGCGGGTGAAACTCGCTGTCGCCTATCGATGGTCATAGGGGCGGAGCCCCGTGTCGGACACTCGTATCTAATATATATAAAGCAATAGCACACCATACTTTAAGTTTTGATCATTGAATCTCATCAAATAAATCATACGTATATATTTTTTACGATCATTTTGAGTACTCATATGTATATATTGCGGACGATGCCCGCCTTGATGAGGAAAGGGAGAGGAGAAAGGGGGAGAGAAGGGGGAGGAGAGAGAGGGGAAGGAGAGAGAGGGAGAGAGAATAGGAAAGAGATGAGGGAAGGGAGAGGAGAAATGGGGAGAGAGAGGGGGAGAGAGGGGGAGGAGAGAGAGGGAGAGAATATGAAGATAGAGATGACGAGAAATTGATGTTTTTACGTCAAAACATAATTTTTTTTATAAAATAAAAATTGTAATATCGATTTATATTTTTTTACGGTCATTTTGAGTACGCATATGTATATATTGCGGACGATACCCGCATTGATGCGGGCTCAGCCCGAACGATGCATCGAGCACGGGCGAAGCCCGTGCAGAGGCGGGTGAAGACCGTGCGGAGGCAGATGAAGTCCGTGCGGAGACAGTCGAAGCTCGGCTAGATGCGGCCGAAGGCCGCTCGAGAGCATCTTGCACGGGCGTAGCCCTTCGCACGCCCGTGCAAAGATGCTCGTGTGTGTGTGTGTGTGTGTGTGTGTGTGTGTGTGTGTGCAAAGATGCTCGTGTGTGTGTGTGTGTGTGTGTGTGTGTGTGTGTGTGTGTGTGTGTGTGTGCAAAGATGCTCGTGTGTGTGTGTGTGTGTGTGTGTGTGTGTGTGTGTGTGTGTGTGCAAAGATGCTCGTGTGTGTGTGTGTGTGTGCAAAGATGCTCGTGTGTGTGTGTGTGCAAAGATGCTCGTGTGTGTGTGTGTGTGTGTGTGTGTGTGTGCAAAGATGCTCGTGTGTGTGTGTGTGTGTGTGTGTGTGTGTGTGTGTGTGTGTGTGCAAAGATGCTCGTGTGTGTGTGTGTGTGTGTGTGTGTGTGTGTGTGTGTGTGTGTGTGTGTGTGCAAAGATGCTCGTGTGTGTGTGTGTGTGTGTGTGTGTGTGTGTGTGTGTGTGTGTGTGTGTGTGTGTGTGTGTGTGTGTGTGTGTTTAATATAAACTGAAACGTTGTCTTGCTACAGGAGCACGTCGCTTATTTTTGATATTCCGAAATTATCCCTCCCCTCCGTCTTTGCTGCCTGCTTTAAAAAAAACAAATTTTATGTTGTCGCCGCCGATGATGGGGGAGAGAGAGAGGGGAGGGGAGAGTGAAAGAGAGGGGAGAAGATCGAGGCCATGACTGCTTGGAGGGAGGAGCTCGGGAACTTGGAGGCGGCCGACGGATACGGCGGCTGCCTCACCGGACCCCACCGTCGGGGTCCGACGACCCCGACGACACCGACAGGGGTAGGTCGGAGATGAACCGGCCTCCTCCCTCCCTCCCTCCCTCCTCCTCCTCCTCCGCCCTCCTCCTCCACCCCCTGCTGCAATTTCCTACCTAAGTCTGAACCGGCCTCCTCCCTCCTCCTCCTCCTCCTCCCTCCTCCTCCCCATGCTGTAATTTCTATTGTATATTATATTATGTTATATTATATTATTATATACTATTCTATTATATTAGATTTATATTATATTATTATATTATTATATTTAATACGAGCATCTTCGCACGAGCTATGTAAATAGTCATAGGGTCCGGGGGCCGCAAGTGGCGGGTGCGGCGCTGAGATGACGGATTGCGTGGAAGAGGGGCGAAGCCCGCTTCTATGCGGCCGAAGACCACCAGAAACATCAATCACGGGCGTAACATCCTATATATATATTGTTGATTATTCATTGTCTGGATCGGAGGAGCATTTACGAAGGGGATCCGGATCCTCTCCATTTCATGTGAATTGGAGGGGATCCATTTCATGGTGGATATTGAGCCTTCATAGATCAACGGTTTATATTAATGGACCTCTTTATGACTATCGTTTACTACCAAAAATACCCCTCTGGCCCTCTCTGTAACCTAATCTCCATTCTTCTTCTTGTTATTTTCCTGCCCGCCGTCTTTAACCAACTGGAGTCCCGATGCAGCCATGGATCCATCCGATAGTAGGAGGCGGATCTTGCCGGCTGTGATGTGTTAGAAAGCTGCGAAGGCGGAACTAAATGCTGGAGTTATTTTGAGAGTTGACCGGGTCAATAAATATTTGGTTTTGTTTTGTTTTCTAGTGGAGAGAGAGAGAAGTTGAAGTTGGTGAGCATTTATTGTGCTGCCACATGGCGTTTTCTTAGTGGTGTGTATTGCCTATATATAGGCTGTTTGTTCATTCTAATAGTGCTGGCTGAAAAGTTGGAAAAAAAAGCATTGTTGTTTTGCTGGAGTTAAATAGAGAGAGAGAGGCGAGAGTTTGAAAGAGAAAAGAGAGAGTGGCGAGAAAGAGAGAATTGAGAGAGAGTGCAGGAGAGAGTTCAGGAGAGAGAAAGAATAGGCGAGAGAGTGCTGGAGAGAGAGAATTCAAGAGAGAGAATAGGCGAGAGAGAGTTAGAGAGAGAATAGGCATGTCTTGCGAAGACAGGAGAAGAGGAGGAAGCTTGGCTGTGGCACCACCGGATGGGGCATCTGGGGTTCACAGGCCTGAAGCTGTTGTCTGGATCCAAGATGGTGGAAGGGCTGTCTATGATCACACCTCCTCAAAGGGTCTGTGAGGCATGCACGAAGGGGAAGCAAAGAAGGGAGACATTTGAAGGTGGCAAGTCTCGGAGAGCTACAAGGCAACTGGAACTAGTCCATTCGGACATTGCTGGTCCGTTTGAGACTACTTCAATAGGTGGAAGCAGATACTACATCACGTTCACCGACGACTTCAGTAGGAAGTGTTGGGTATACTTTCTGAAGGAGAAGGCAGAGGCTCTGGACAAGTTCCGAGAGTTCAAGGCGATGGCTGAGAAGGAAGTTGGGCAACCACTGAAGGTGCTCCGGACAGATAGAGGAGGGGAGTACACCTCTAGGCTGTTTGATGACTAATGCAGAGAATGGGGGATCTCACACCAGCTGACGGCGGCGTACTCGCCTCAAGAAAACGGAGTGGCGGAAAGGAAGAACCTAACCATTATGAACATGGCGAGGAGCATGGTGAAGGGCAAGGGGTTGCCAAAGAAGTACTGGGCGGAAGCAGTACAGGTAGCGGTGTACTTGCTAAACCGTTGCCCAACCAAGAGTGTGAAGTTCAAGACACCGTTTGAAGCTTGGTGTGGGAGGAAGCCCAGTGTGAAGCACCTGAGGGTCTTCGGGTGTGTAGCTTATGCTCACATCCCGGACCAGAGGAGGAGGAAGCTGGACGATAGAAGTGAGAAGTGCATTTTTGTAGGCTACGCTCCTGCGAGCAAGGCTTACAAGTTGTACAACCCGGAGACGGAGAAGGCCATTATCTCACGAGATGTGGTGTTTGAAGAAGGAAGCTGCTGGAGCTGGAATGAGGAGGTGAAGAACACCAAGGGGATGTTCTACGAGGATGATGAGGAAGAAGGTGGAGAAGAGGCTGAAGCGGAGATGGGTGGAGCTGAGCCACCATCACCACCTAGCGGAGGTTCAGGGGGAGCTCTCACCCCTTACTCAAGTGGAGCAAGTTCGAGCAAAGGAGGATCCGGTGGAGCAAGTACCAGTGGAACTAAAGATGATCGTCCTCACCCTCGGACTAGGAGGTTGGAGGAGATCTATGAAGAGACGGCTGCAACCCATAACAACTTTTCCTTATACTGTTTGCTTGCAGATGTTGAGCCGTGCTCCTACGATGAAGCTGCGAAGGAGAAAAGCTGGAGGAAGGCGATGGATGCGGAGATCGCCTCCATCAAGAAGAACGATACCTGGAAGCTGGTAGATGCACCTGCAGGCCACAAATCCCTCGGGGTGAAGTGGGTGTATAAGGTGAAGAAAAATAAAGATGGGGGCGTGGAGAAGCACAAGGCGAGGCTAGTCGTGAAGGGCTACCGCCAAGTTCAGGGAGTGAACTATGATGAAGTCTTCGCACCGGTAGCGCGGATAGATACCATCCGGCTGATCATCGCGCTAGCCGCACATCACGGGTGGAAGATAATGCAGATGGACGTGGTATCTGCTTATTTGAATGGCTACCTGGAGGAGGATGTGTACATCGAGCAGCCTCCAGGGTACGTGGTGAAAGGGCAGGAGAGAAAGGTCTGCAAGCTTGACAAGGCACTCTACGGGCTGAAGCAGGGAGCTAGAGCTTGGAACGGCAGGATAGATGCTTACTTACAGAAGCATGGCTATCAGAAGAGCCCGCATGAGTACGCACTCTACACCAAGGTAGACAAGGATGGAGGCATGATGATTATCTGCCTATACGTGGATGACATAATCTTCACAGGGAACAATGCTGGGATGTATGAAGAGTTCCGGGGTATGATGAAGAGAGAGTTCGAAATGACGGACTTGGGTGAGCTGAGCTACTTTCTGGGAGTAGAGGTGCAGCAGAGAGAAGACGGGATCTTCATATCCCAGAAAAAGTATGCTGAAGAGATTCTGAAAAAGTTCAGGATGGAGGATAGCAAGCCTATCTCTACTCCTGCAGATCCAGGGATGAGGCTGAGTAAAGAATCGAAGGAAGGGGCGGTGGACTCCACCTTGTTCAAAAGTTTGGTGGGTAGTCTACGCTACCTGACCTTCACCCGACCAGACATCATGTATGCGGTCTGGGTGGTGAGTAGGCACATGGAGGAACCGAAGGAGGACCATTTCACTGCGGCGAAGAGGATCCTGAGGTACATCAATGGGACAAGAGGACATGGGTTGAAGTACTCAACTGGCGAGGAGCTGACGCTGGTAGGTTACTCTGATAGTGACTACGGCGGTGATGTGAATGACCGGAAGAGTACTTCCGGGTATGTCTTCAACATGGGAACGAGAGCATTCTCATGGAGCTCGAAGAAGCAAGCTACGATAGCTCTATCATCTTGCGAGGCAGAGTACATTGCAGCTGCGGCAGGAACCTGTCAAGCTATCTGGTTGAGGAATCTTCTGGAGAGCCTACATCATGAAGTGGATGGGCCAACGACCATGTTAGTGGATAACATGTCGGCCATCCAGCTCGCGAAGAACCCGATACTGCATGGGAGGAGCAAGCACATCGAGACGAGGTATCACTTCCTCCGTGAACAAGTGGAGCAGAAGACAGTGGAGGTGGTGTATTGCCCAACCGGAGAGCAGGTTGCGGACATCTTCACTAAAGCATTAAAAGTAGAGACGTTCTTGAAGCTGAAAAGCAAACTCGGCATGGTCTGCCAAGTTTGAGGGGGAGTTTGCTGGAGCTATTTTGAGAGTTGACCGGGTCAATAAATATTTGGTTTTGTTTTGTTTTCTAGTGGAGAGAGAGAGAAGTTGAAGTTGGTGAGCATTTATTGTGCTGCCACATGACGTTTTCTTAGTGGTGTGTATTGCCTATATATAGGCTGTTTGTTCATTCTAATAGTGCTGGCTGAAAAGTTGGAAAAAAAAAGCATTGTTATTTTGCTGGAGTTAAATAGAGAGAGAGAGGCGAGAGTTTGAAAGAGAAAAGAGAGAGTGGCGAGAAAGAGAGAATTGAGAGAGAGTGCAGGAGAGAGTTCAGGAGAGAGAAAGAATAGGCGAGAGAGAATAGGCGAGAGAGAGTGCTGGAGAGAGAGAATTCAAGAGAGAGAATAGGCGAGAGAGAGTTAGAGAGAGAATATATTATTAAGCTCCCGCAAAGTATTTCCCGCAGGAAATACCGTCTCGTCTGCTGCACTCGCCGGAAGCTCTCGCCGGAGCTGTGGAGTTGGCTGGGTTGTGCACTCGCCGGAGTAAGAGTCTTGCTGGTGGTGTTCTCGCCGGAGCTTGGGTTGATCTTGTTGGAAACGTGGATGGGTCTCAAATCCACAAACCGATCCCACTTAACACCAAACAACTCAAGTTCAAAATTGCGAGACCGCCTCCACAAGCCGCCTACCCGCGCGGTTTATCACCCAGCGAATAGACCTCTCCTCTCGCGAGCTCCACCCAGGCGACCTGCACCCTTGTCAGGCGAGCTGCAGCGGGCTACTCTCTCCAACCCCACGCGGGCAGCAACTAGGCGAGCGAGCACGCGATACCGACCCGGCGAGACCAACTGCCGAGACCTCCCTTTTCTTGCGGCTAGACCCCACAGCTAGCGCGTGCCCAGCGACCTTCACCTCCCGTCGCGAGATCTCAACCGCGAGCTGGGACACGCGAGATCACCACCAAAACGCGAGCACCCAAGTGCGAGACCAACCTAGTCGCGCGGCTACCTTGACTAAACCGCCCCGACAAAACACATGCGCTGCAGCGCTTCTCCCTCTCTATTCTCTCTCAAACAAGAATTCCGGAAGTGTGGAGGAATTTTCACTTTCTCATCAAAAAAAAATGAACTACATACATGCTTATTTATAGGCAACCAAAATCAACTACCTTCTCTCTCCTATTTAATACACACTCTCTCTCCCATTAATTATCCATACATAAAATAATATTAAATCACAAATTTGACTTGGTCAATCAAAGACAAAAGTCCAACACACTCCCCTCAAACTTGGCAGACCATGCCGAGTTTGCCTTTGAGCTTCTCGAATGTCTCCACCTTCAACGCCTTAGTGAATATGTCTGCGATCTGCTCTCCGGTTGGGCAGTACACCACCTCAACCGTCTTCATCTCCACTTGCTCACGGAGGAAGTGGTACCTTGTCTCTATGTGTTTGCTCCGCCCATGCAGCACCGGGTTCTTCGCGAGTTGGATGGCCGACATGTTATCAACATACATTGTCATAGGCCCATCCTGCGGATGATGTAGCTCCTCCATGATGTTCCTCAGCCAGATCGCCTGGCAGGTACAGGCCGCTGCTGCTATGTACTCCGCTTCGCATGAAGACAAGGCAATCGTCGCCTGTTTCTTCGAACTCCATGAGAACACTCCCGTTCCCACATGAAAAGCATACCCGGAAGTACTCTTCCGGTCATTAACATCACCTCCATAATCACTGTCCGAATACCCGACTAGCTTCAGCTCTTCGCCAGTAGAGTACTTCAGGCCGTGGTCTCGAGTCCCATTCACATACCTCAGGATCCTCTTTGCTGCTGTGAAGTGGTCCTGCTTGGGCTCCTCCATGTGCCTGCTTACTACCCCGACCGCATACATGATGTCCGGCCTAGTGAAAGTCAAGTACCTTAGACTTCCGACCAGGCTCTTGAACATAGTTGGGTCCACCGCTCCTTCCTTCGAGTCCTTGCTCAACTTCAGTCCTGGGTCGGCAGGAGTAGAAATAGGCTTGCTGTTCTCCATCCTGAACTTCTTCAGGATCTCCTCTGCGTACTTATTTTGTGAGATGAAGATCCCATCTTCACTCTTCTTTACCTCCACTCCCAGAAAATAGTTTAGCTCTCCCAGGTCCGTCATCTCGAACTCCTTCTTCATGGTTCTCTTGAATTCTTCAAACATTACGGGGCTGTTTCCGGTGAAGATCATGTCGTCTACATATAGACATATGATCATCATGTCTCCACCCTTCTCCACCTTGGTGTACAAAGCATACTCATAGGGGCACTTCTTGTAACCGTGCTTCTGGAGGTAGGCATCAATCCTCCCATTCCAGGCGCGAGCCCCCTGCTTCAAACCATATAGGGCCTTGTCCAGCTTGCACACTTTCTTCTCCTGTCCCTTCACGACGTATCCTGGGGGTTGTTCGATGTACACATCCTCTTCTAGGTAACCATTCAGGTAGGCAGAGACCACGTCCATCTGCATGATCTTCCACCCATGATGCGCTGCCAGTGCGATGATCATCCTGATAGTGTCGATCCTCGCCACTGGGGCAAAAACTTCATCATAGTCCACCCCTTGGACTTGCCGGTAGCCCTTCACGACTAGCCGCGCCTTGTGCTTCTCCACGCCTCCATCTTTGTTCTTCTTTACCTTATACACCCACTTCACCCCGAGGGGTTTGTGGCCTACAGGTGGATCCACCAGCTTCCAGGTGTCGTTCTTCTTAATGGAGGCTATCTCCACATCCATAGCACTCCTCCAAGTTTTCTCTTTGGCTGCTTCCTCATAAGAGTATGGCTCAACATTTGCTAAGAGACAATATAAAGAAAAATTGTTAGCAGTTGGTGCCGTCTCCTCGTAGATCTCCTCCAACCTCCTCATCCGAGGTTGAGGACGATCCTCCTTGCTCCCGCTGGTACTTGCTCCACTGGAACCACCTCTACTAGTGCTTGCTCCACTAGAGTAGGGAGTGAGAGCTCCCCCTGGCTCCCTGCTGGGTGGTGATGGTGGCTCAGCTCCACCCATCTCCGCTTCAGCCTCTCCTTCATCTTCTTCTTCATCATCCTCGAAAAACATCCCCTTGATGTTCTTCACCGCTTCATCCCAGCTCCAGCAGCTTCCTTCTTCAAACACCACGTCCCTTGAGATGATAGCTTTCTCCGTCTCAGGATTGTATAACTTGTAAGCCTTGCTCTCAGGAGCGTAGCCCACAAAAATACACTTCTCACTTCGGTCGTCCAGCTTCTTCCTCCTTTGGTCCGGGACGTGGGCATAGGCCATGCACCCGAAGACCCTCAGGTGCTTCACACTTGGCTTCCAGCCACTCCAAGCCTCAAACGGTGTCTTGAACTTCACACTCTTGGTAGGGCACCGATTCAGCACGTACACGGCCACCTGTACTGCTTCCGCCCAGAACTTCTTCGGTAGTCCCATACCCTTTACCATGCTCCGTGCCATGTTCATGATTGTGAGATTCTTCCTTTCTGCCACGCCATTTTGCTGAGGCGAGTATGCCGCCGTCAGCTGATGAGAGATCCCCCATTGCTTACAGTACTCGTCAAACAGCCTAGAGGTGTACTCCCCACCCCTATCCGTTCTGAGCACCTTCAGCGGTTGACTACTCTCCTTCTCAGCCATCGCCCGGAACTCCTTGAACTTCTCCAGCGCCTCAGCCTTCTCCTTCAGAAAATACACCCAACACTTTCTGCTGAAGTCGTCGGTGAATGTGATATAGTATTTGCTTCCACTGATTGAAGTTGTTTCAAATGGACCAGCGATGTCCGAGTGAACCAACTCCAATGGCCTCGTCGCCCTTCGGGACTTGCCACCCTCAAATGTTTCTCTTCTCTGCTTCCCCTTGGTGCATGCCTCACAGACCCTATGAGGAGGTGTGATCATAGGCAGCCCTTCCACCATCTTTGATCCAGACAACAACTTCAGGCCTGTGAACCCCAGATGCCCCATCCGGTGGTGCCACAGCCAAGCTTCCTCCTCTTCTTCATTCCTCGCGAGACATGCCGTCTCCTTTACATCCATGCTCAAGGTGAAGAGACGGTTCGTCGTCATCTTTACCCTCACTACTTCTTTCCCATGACCGTCCTTCATGGCCAGGGTGCCATCCCACAACAAAACCTGGTAGCCTTTCTCCACCAGCTGCCCAAGACTTAGGATGTTACTCCTCAAGCCCGGTACATAAAAGACGTCGTTGATGAGGACCTCCTTCCCACTCAACACGACCGCCACAACTCCTCTTCCTTCCACTGCAATTTTTGAGGCGTCGCCGAAACTCACCTCTCCACCATTCGGCTCAAGGCTCGTGAACAACTCCCTCTCTCCGCACATGTGGTTGCTGGCTCCGGTGTCTAAGTACCACACTCCATTCCTTCCGCCTCCAACACCTTGGACCGTAAGGAACATCATCGGGTCGCCTCCCGTGTTGCTCGTCTCCGCATAGTGGTTGGTCTCTCCTCCCTTCCGAGGAGCCCAACAATCATAGCTCATGTGCCCGAACTTGCCACAGTTGTAGCATTGAGTCTGGGACATGTCTCCTCTACCTCCTCTTCCTTGGCCTCTGCCTAGGTCTCTTCCTCCTCTGCCTTGGCCTCTGCCTTGGCCTCTTCCTCTACCTCCGGCGTTCCAACCTTGGTTCTGCCTGAACTCCTTCTGGTGTGATTGACTTCTCCCTTGGTATCTACCACTTCTTCCTCCTCTACCTCTTCCTTGGTAGCCACGGCCACGCTGGCCTCCACCACTTCCTGAGCTCTCTCCGAAGTTCAGCTGGGTCTGGAGTGCTTTTCCCAAACTACTCGCTTCTTCATCATCTTGCATCATTCTGTACTCATGGGCTTGCAATGAGCCTACCAATTCATCCGCCGTCATCACCGTGAGGTCCTTCGATTCTTCGATGGCCACCACCACGTGTCGGAACTTCTTTGACATAGAGCGTAGGAGCTTCTCCATGAAGCTAACCTCGTCTATGGTCTCCCCATTTCTCTTCATCTCATTTGTGAGCGTCCGTAGACGGGTCACATAGTCGCCAACCTTCTCTGACCCTTGCATCCTCATCATCTCATACTGGCCTCGGAGGGATTGCAACTTAACTTTCTTGGCCTTGTCTACTCCCTGCATTGAGCGCTGCAAGATCTCCCATGCCTCCTTCGAGGTCTCGGCGTCCGAGATCTTTTCGAACGTAGCTTCGTCTACACCTTGATACAAAATGAACAACGCCTTCTTGTCCCTCTTCTTAGCTTCTCTCAATGTTGTCCTTTGTGCGTTCGTTAACGCGGCTTCTGCTTCGGCAGTCAGCTCCTCCACACCATCCTCTACTACCTCCCACAACTCCTTGGAGGCTAGTAGTACCCTCATCTGGATGCTCCAGTTCCCATAGTTGGTCTTCGTCAACTTGGGGACTTGCCCCGGCACGGCACCTCCAAACTCCATCTCTCCCCTACTTCAAACCTTCCGAGTCACCGTAAAGGTTTGGAACCTGGCTCTGATACCACTTGTTGGAAACGTGTATGGGTCTCAAATCCACAAACCGATCCCACTTAACACCAAACAACTCAAGTTCAAAATTGCGAGACCGCCTCCACAAGCCGCCTACCCGCGCGGTTTATCACCCAGCGAATAGACCTCTCCTCTCGCGAGCTCCACCCAGGCGACCTGCACCCTTGTCAGGCGAGCTGCAGCGGGCTACTCTCTCCAACCCCACGCGGGCAGCAACTAGGCGAGCGAGCACGCGATACCGACCCGGCGAGACCAACTGCCGAGACCTCCCTTTTCTTGCGGCTAGACCCCACAGCTAGCGCGTGCCCAGCGACCTTCACCTCCCGTCGCGAGATCTCAACCGCGAGCTGGGACACGCGAGATCACCACCAAAACGCGAGCACCCAAGTGCGAGACCAACCTAGTCGCGCGGCTACCTTGACTAAACCGCCCCGACAAAACACATGCGCTGCAGCGCTTCTCCCTCTCTATTCTCTCTCAAACAAGAATTCCGGAAGTGTGGAGGAATTTTCACTTTCTCATCAAAAAAAAATGAACTACATACATGCTTATTTATAGGCAACCAAAATCAACTACCTTCTCTCTCCTATTTAATACACACTCTCTCTCCCATTAATTATCCATACATAAAATAATATTAAATCACAAATTTGACTTGGTCAATCAAAGACAAAAGTCCAACAGATCTCGCCTGGATCATCTCGCCAACAGTAAAGTGAAGTGGAGAGGAGCTCGCCGGTGGTGCAGCTCGCAGCGGGTAGTGTGTGGTCTCGCCGGTGTAGAGGAAGTTAGGAGTTGAAGTTTTTTTTTGTTCGAAAGGAGAGGTCATCGGCCCATACGCACGTTTCCAACACTAAATAGGGCGAAGCTCGCTGGTGTCTTGGTCGATCGGCTGCAACATCACCTCCGACCGGAGATTGATGATCCGTCGCCTGGTGCTCTCTTATAAAGCTGCGAAGGATCTGGATCCCGTCGGCCCCTCTGCCTTGACATTCCTTCTGCTCGGCAGTGGTAAGATCTTGTGTGTCTTAATTTTTTTTTAAGATCCTCAACTCTGGTGGTTCCCATGGAAAAATTCATTCATTTTCTTGTTTCCCCGTGGGTCTTTCTAAACCTGGACGAAGGTGTTTCAGGAAGAGAATAACAGCTGCCAATTCTTCTTTTTCTGATTTCTTGAAAGAGCTTTTGACATCTGCTTCATCTTCGAGTGCTATGTCTGCTTCCCTTGCAGAACCTAAGCAACGGTTACTGATTACCTGACCAGGACGCCCCATCCAGCCTTCAATGCAGTGTTGTTCCAATGGAGTTTTGTTAGGATTTGTTTTTTAAAATTAATCATGGTTAGAGATGCCTAAGTCATCAAATAATGCTTGAACAAACATTAACATTAAATATCCTGATATCGAACATTAACATTAGAAGATGTCAAGCAAGAAATTCTAGTATTGTTGTGGTCAAATTTGGAGCGATTTATACATAATTATGTCTGTATTTTGTGTTTTATTCAATTTATGCATAATTTTGTTTCTAATTATTGTCGATTATTTTTAAGTAATGTATTTTATTAATTATTGTCAATTATATAATGTTCTAACAGTTTTTGTACAAATGAGAGGACTCATCATCATCATTAATCAGGAAATTATAGTACTTTTGCGGGACAAATTAATCAAGATCTAACTGTTGAATTAAAATGGAGGACTCATCTTCATTATTAGTAACTCCTCAAGTATCAGAGGAGTACACACCTTCTAAAGGGATGGAGTTTGCATCTGATGAAGAAACGTATACGTTTTATAATGACTGTGCTAGAAGAGCATACTTCGGTATTCGAAAGGAGTATGAAAATAAATGTAGGAAGACTAAAGTATTAACTTCTAGGAGGTTTGTTTGTGATCGAGAAGGGCTTCGTGGGAAAGATGTTCGTGATCACAAAACAAATCGAGCTCGAGCTAAGTCAAGATGTGGTTGTGATGCACGTATGACCATTATCCTCAATCGGGACACTAAAATGTATGTCGTTTCTGAGTTTGTGCAAGAGCATGATCATCAACTTCATCATTCTTCAACTGTACACATGATTCGATCACAAAGAAAAATGTCTGTTGCTCAGGAAATTGAAACAAATATTGTGTATGACTCTGGTATAAGATTAAAAGATGCTTATCAATTTCTTAGTTCACAAGTGGGTGAATGTGATGGTCTTGGCAATATTAGCAGAGATAAAAAGAATTATCTGTGCACAAAAAAAACAACGATCTCTACTGTATGGTGAAGCAAGTAGTTTAGAGAGATATTTCAGTAAAAAGTTAAAAGATAACCCTTCATATTACTATGCTATTCAGTTAGATGCCGAGGAACAGATTACAAATATTTTTTGGGCCGGTGCTAGAATGTTAATAGATTATAACATATTTGGCGATGTGCTCACATTTGACACAACATATGGCACAAATAAAGCCGCAAGGCCTCTTGGTGTCTTTTTGGGACTAAATCATCATAGAGAAACTGTTGTGTTTGAGGCTTCACTTTTATATTATGAAACTATTGAGTCCTTCATATGGTTATTTGCAACGTTTTAAAAACCGGACCGGACCGGCCGGTCCGACCGGTTGAACCGCCGACCGGTCCTCCGGGCGGTCCGGTCTGGTTCCTAAAACCGGCCTGGCCAAGAACCGGCCAAGAACCGGAAAACCGGCCGGTTGAACCGGAAAACCGGAAACCGGGCCGGTTTTTGGCTAACCGGGCGGTTCACAAAATCAGTATTAATTTTAAGCGTTTGTTAACCGCAGCCCGTTATTGGCTAGTCGCACCCCAAAATCTCATAATTTTTCGCTCCTTTTCGAAATACGCCTTGTACATGCAATATTAAGAAAAGTGCTCAACACGAAAGTTGTATATCTCGTCAAGATCTACAACTTTCGTGTTGATCACTTTTCCTAAAATGCATGTACAAGACGTACTTTCGAAATATGCTCAGTTTTTGTGCCTTTCAAAAATACGCCTGGTACATGCAATTTCAGGAAAAGTGTTCAACACGAAAGTTGTAGATCTCGTCAAGATCTACAACTTTTGTGTTGAACACTTTTCCTAAAATTGCATGTACAAGACGTATTTTGAAAAAGTGTGAAAAGTTAAGAGATTTTGGGGTGCGACTAGCCAATAACGGGTTGCGGTTAACAATCGCCTAATAAAGAAAGTAACAATCGCCTAATAAAAGTGTGAAAAGTTAGGAGACCTTGCGGTCATTAATGTCAAAACGGTTCAACTCCGGTTCAACTCCGGTTCAACCGGTCAAACCGGTTAAACCTTGAACCTCTCTCATGACCGGTTCTATGTCCGGTCCGGTTTTCAAAACCTTGGTTATTTGAGACTTTTTTGGAAGCAATGAATGCAAAAAAACCTTGCGTCCTTGAACCGATAACCATCTTTCGGCTAACCTAGCCTCCTCCGTCCCTCGGGACCAACAAGGGGTGGTACGGGAATATTCACCTGTTGTCCATCGACTACGCCTTTCGGCCTGATCTTAGGCCCTGACTCACCCTCCGTGGACGAACCTTGCAGAGGAACCCTTAGGTTTTCGGGGCATTGGATTCTCACCAATGTTTGCGTTACTCAAGCCGACATACTATATTTACTGATGCAGATGTAGCAATGGTAACTGTCATTAAGGAGGTTATGCCAGACACTTATCATGCTTTATGCTCTTGGCATGTGGCAGAATGCCCTAAAACACTTGGGTTTTCTTTTGAAAGGCGAATCAAGATTTAGTACATATTTCTCAGCTTGTATTTATCAGTGTGACGATGAAGGTACATTTCTTCGAGCATGGATTGAATTATTAGATAACTATAATCTTCATGAAAATACATGGTTAAGGGATTTGTTTAAATTAAAAGAAAAGTGGTCTCAAGCGTATGTGAAGAAAACATTTACTGCTGGAATGAGAACTACACAGTTGAGTGAAAGATTTAACTGTGACTTAAAAGATTGTTTGAAAACAAACATTAACATAGTTGAATTTTTCACTCACTTTGAAAGAGTTGTTGAACAAAAACGTTATAAGGAGCTCGAAGCAGAATGACTCGCGGCAAAAGATGCTGAGGTTGACTTTGACAACTTCACCAATGTTGAACCAATTATCAAAAGTATATACACCAAAAATATTTGAAGTATTTCAAAATGAGGTTACTGGAGTCTTGTCATTAATTATTACAAGTCATACTATAGAACAAGAAAAACAAGAGTATGTTGTCGGAGTCTTCCATGCTTGTAAGGAATGCACGGTATCATTTAACCCATTCAATGGGTCTATCGCTTGTAGCTGTAAAATGTTCGAGACTTGTGGCATTTTGTGTAGGCATGGTATTAAAGTTTTTGATACACTTGATATCAAGATAATTCCAAAAACCTACACTTGATATCAAGAAGGTGGACAAGGAATGCAAGAGATGATGAGCCACCTGATTTTCATGAAAATTCAAAGTTAGAGTACAGCGAAAGGTACCGAAGTTTGTGTCCTACTTTTGTTCAGTTGGTGAATGAGGCATGTGAAACGGAAAAAGGGTACATGATATTAAGTTCAGCAGTATATGATTTAAGAAAAAGGATTTGATAGGCAAGAGAACCGGACAATTTTACAGAAGAAACAACATTAATTTCAACCAAAACTTTTGCACCAATAGATGAGCCATCATTGACATACACAACATGAGGAATAAAGAAGAAACAAAATACTCGCTGCAAGAAACGCCGTCCAAAGACATGGATATAGAGAATGAAAAAAACCAAGAGGAGATGCGAAGGTATACATTTACTCATTCGTTAGTACATAACTATATATTTATTCATTCATTAGTTCTCAATAATTGCTATTTAAAATATTTTTAACTTATTTGTACATTTCAAATATGACAGATTAATAATTTCAATTCAGAGAATTGAGCTATTGTTGAAGTGGCTAGTAGTAGTCATCTCAATTTCACGGATTTATTGTTCAAGGTAATTACAGTTTTAAATTTCATTGCACGAGCATTAATATACCCCAAAGAACTAATAATTTTGTAAATTTACTTTTGTAGTAGATGCAAAGGCGCGAGTAGTATTTCGAGTATCATTTTTATGGATCACATATTTTTTCAATTTCTTGTTGCGTTTGTAATGACCAAACAAAATTATTAATGACATCTATTTTTCATTTTTGTGGAACAAATATTTTTCAATTTCTTGTTGCGTTTCAATTTCTTGCAGCAGGCGTTTGGAAACGCGAGTAGTATTGAGCCGCAAACTCTCGGAGATGACGTTATTCGAAGTCGTTAATTATAAAAAAAATTATGTGCACGAATGAGATATTGGGTAAATTATAAGCATGGAACTTAGTTTGGTTGAATGATATGATGAGTAAGGAACTTAGTTCGGTTGAGTGATATGAGCAAGGAACTTAGTCCTCTGCATCTTCATGGACTTATGCCTCTACATATGCTTACAAGCGGCATACTCAACGATATCGAGGAGTCCAATCCCCATCCCGGTCACCCTCATGAAAGGAAAAATTAGTGGACAAAATTGATTTACAACATTTTAAATAGCATGAATTATTAGAAATAGAATAAACTATTTTTAATTTAATTTAGAAATTAATTTTCATTTCATCACGTTAATTTAATTGAAATGAATAACCTAATTTTAATTTTAACGAGCATTAATTTCATCACGTTAATTTAATTGAAACCAATAACCTAATTTTAATTTTAACAAGCATTATCATTTCATTAAACTAATTAAATTGAAACGAATAAACTATTTTAATTTAATTGAATCAAATAAATTTCATTGGCTTGGATTATTAGAAATGAAATGAGCAGAGGGGTATTTTTGGTAGTAAAAGATCGTCATAAAGAGGTCCATTAATTAATATGAACCGTTAATTTATGAAGGCTCAATATCCACCATGAAATTGATCCCCTAATTTCACATGAAAATGGAGAGGATCCGGATCCTTACGAAGGAGGGTTCATTGCCACGGAGTTATTTTTGTTCAGGATTGAGAAAGAATATGAGTGGCGGGCTTTAACCGCCGCGCTTGTTAAAATACAGAAATTCGGCCATGATTTTAATCAACTGTTTGTTTTCTATCATCCCAAGCACTTGGAAGTTGGGAGCGGGGTGGGTCCGAGAAACAAAATAGTAAATAGTTTTATCTAATAATAATATATAATATATTATAGGCATATTATTAAATAAAGAGAACCACTTACATCCCTCTATTTCTCTGACTCAGTCGGGAGAGCAGCAGCAGTAGTACTGGGTAAAAGATAACAAAGAGGGGTGGGTTGTGCTGAAAACATCAATGGCACCACCGTCGCCCTCTCCTCTTCCTTCCTCTTCGCCGGCTTCCACCCGCCCTCCGGCGGCAGACGAGAGTCTAGACCTGTCCCTAACCCTAGGGGGGCTGTCAACCTCCTCATCGTCTTCCTCCACGAATTCCTGCTCCCCGGCGACGCCCCGGCACCAGCACGACGTGCGGCTCTTCTCCTGCCTCTTCTGCAACAAGAAGTTCCTCAAGTCTCAGGCTCTCGGCGGCCACCAGAACGCCCACAAGAAGGAGCGCAGCGTGAGCTGGACCGCCCACCACCTCTACCTCAACGTCCCGCCGCAGGCGGCATCACCGCCGGCGGTGAACCCGCCGGCGGCATCGCTTCCCATCGCCTCCCACGGCTGCCGCTCGGTCCCGTTCAGCCCTTACGGTCATGCCGCGGACGCCGCTCGCTTCGTGCCCGCCGGCCGCGCGCACTTGCGCCAATTTGTTCAGCCGGGGGCCATGGATTCCGGAGATGGGTACGAGACTATGGACCTGCTAAACTGGCAGAGAGCCTCCATTCCAAATCAATGGGATGACAGCGAGCGAGACGCTGATATTCCTGCTGCTGCTGATCCTGCTGGTGACCAAGAGGAGCCCGAAGATGTTGATCTTTCTCTCAAGCTTTAGGTGAGACCTCAATTTTGTATATTTTTCTTTCTTTCTTTCTTTCCTTCTTTTAAGAAAACTCTATTTGTTATCTTATTCAGTTCTTTCGGCGATTAATTTTACTGGCGTCCGTCAGGTAGATAAGATTGCTTTTTATATATATAAAAAAATTTATTAATTTGCCAATTTTGTATTTATATTATTGCGGGCAGACTCGGCATCCCGGTCGGACCGGAGTAACTGGACCGCCTTAGTACTCGGGACGGTCGAGCGGCGAGCGCACACAGTCAGTGAAAAGTGCGAATTGACACAAGATGTTTTAGGTGGAAAAACCCCTCAACTGTGTAAAAAATCACGTGACCGGATCTGTGTCGATCAAAGTCCACTATTTGCTTGCGGTTACAGGGTGTTTGGGGAATCGAGGGTGACCGACCGCTTCTCGTTACAACTTGGAGGTGAGAGAGAATTTTCTGACTCGCAACGGGCAACAGGCTGCGTCGAAGGAGTGCTAAATACTAACTTGGTGGATGGTGTGCTTGAACGCTGGCAATTGTTGTCTTCTTACTTCTCCCGCGCACTTGGGGACTTGACTCATAGCCGATTTGAAGACAGCTTGAGGGTGGAGTTCGACAGAGCTCGAGCCTGAGAAAGAGGAAGACTGCGGGGCAAAAAGGTGAGAAATGAGGAGGCCTGTGGCTCCTTTTATAGCCTCCAGGAGGCAGGAGGTAGTTATGGCGCCCTCACTAAGTAGTTTGGTGGGTGGTTACTTACAGATCGGACGGCAACGGATGCCCAGTAACGATCAGACGGTGGTTGACTTGCATGTGATGTCGGCGGTTGACGGCAGCAGGCGGCGGCAGGCGGCGGCGGGCGGATGACTTGCTAAAAAATCTCTGCGGGAATTCGGGCCTCGCCTCCCTCCCCAGTTGAACTTTCTTGCTAGCTCGAGTGGGGGAAATCGGGCCTCGCCTCCCCAGTTGTGGCGGTGTTGCACAATTTCAGTTCCTCCACGGGGCCTGGTGAGTGGATCTGGCAGCGCCAGAGTATTCTTCGGACGCCTCTTGTCTTGGAGCTTCTTACGCCCTGCCATAACTTGGCGGTGACGGATTAACCAGTGCTATAGAAGGAGCAGGAGGCGCTCCCAAATTCATAAGCAGAGCAAGCATTTCAGTTTGCTGCTCCTCTATTTGTCGAACTCGCCGCTCGAGGGCCTTGGCAGGAGAGAAAGCGGCCTCTGCGGTCAATGACACGTCCACCAGAGAGTGGGAGCGTGTTTATTCAGTATCTTTCTGGGACGGATACTTCAGCTGTGTAGACGCTTCTTTTTGCCATTGAAGCGGAGCTTGGATGTTGCAAAGAGGGATGTCTTGACTTCTGAAGGATGTTGGGAATCGTGCTTCCCACAGACGGTGCCAAACTGTTGCGGGCAGACTCGGCGTCCCGGTCGGGCCGAAGTAACTGCACCGTCTTAGCTCTCAGGACGGTCGAGCACGCACACAGTCAGTGAAAAGAGCGAATTGATGCAAGATGTTTTTACGTGGAAAAACCGCTCAACTGGATAAAAAACCACGTGACCGGATCTGTGCCGGTCAAAATCCACTGTCTGCTCGCAGCTACAGGGCGTTTGGGGAATCAAGGCCGACAGACCGCTCCTCATTATAACTTAGAGGTGACAGAGAATTTCATGACTCGCAACGGGCAACAGGCTGCGCCGAAGGAGTGCTAAATGCTAACTTGGTGGCTGGTGTGATTGAACGCTGGCGGTTGTTGTCTTCTTCCTTCTCCCGCGCACTTGAGGACTTGGCTCGTAGGCGGCTTGAAGACGGCTCGAGGGAGGAGTTCGGCACAGCTCTAGCCTGAGGAAGAGGAAGACTCCGGGGTAAAACGGCGAGAAATGAGTAGGTTTGGGGCTCTTTTTATAGCCTCCATGAGGTAGTTATGGCGGGCCCCCCACTAAATTAGTGGCTTGGTGAGTGGTTACTTGCAGATCGGACGGCAACGGATGTCCAGTAACGATCGGACGGTGTCCGACTTGCATGCGGCGGCAGTTGACGGCGGCCGGCGGCGGCGGCGGCCCGCGGTAGCTGAATGGGAGGCCACCAAGATCACTCCTATTATGATGAAGATCATGGGGGGAGTGAAGTTGACTAGTCAAATTCATGATCTGCACAATAAAAGAGATCATGAGAGAGATGACTAAATGCACACTCATTCTTATATAAATGAGGTTTAATCCCCATCACATATCATTTCAAATGAAGAAATACAAAAAATTCATCATTAAAAGCCCCCCTTTTTTATTTGGGCGTTTTGATCTCCGTGTTTCAAACCATTCCAAAAAAACTAGTATTGTTTCTGGAAGGCCTGGCTGCCTTCGGGAGCGATCTTACATCTCCATATTCAGACGTCGCCGCCCTCCCAAACATGCATTAAAATTATAAATTATTTGATGCAGAAAAACTCAGAGAGCTCATTGGATAGAGCGGGAACACCACTTGAGACCATAGGATGAGACCTCCGGCCAAGAACAGATCACCACGGCTTCATTTATTTTAGCGGCGGCGGGTCGATCCGGCGGATGGAAACAAAGAGTTCAAACCGGAGGGGGGAGATGACTGCTCCAAACGGAACTTTTTGGGGGTATTTGTCAAGGCGGACGGATGGAGACGGAGCAAACGCCGCCTGAGATTCATTTGTTTACCCTACTTGCGGCGACGTTTGCCTAAAATTAAGTTGCAAAAAGCTCAAATAAAAAGAGCCTCAATTATTCATGTACCTCCCTCCAATGATGTTCTTCCGGCCTCAATTTTAACCGCTCCATCCTCACCGCCCAAACGAACAATCCTTAAAGTCTTCTAAAGCATGTTTTGATTTTAAATTTTTTTTTTTTGAAAATGATTGTTAAAATAATAATAATAATAATAAAGTCCAATCTCGTAATTTGTTGTGATGTGTGTCAATTATTGACCAACTAATTAGAAGTCGCAGAAACCTTTGCAGAGAGGGGGGTCTCCGTGGGCGCTCTCCATCCCTCTATAATAATAACTCTATTGCATGTGATCCCCACATTTTAATAAACTTTGTTTTATTCTCTCACTTGCTCTCTCTCTCTCTCTTTCTTTCTCTCTCTCACGGCGCGGTGTGGCTTCTAAAACCGCCCAGTTCTGGTCAAGAACCATGACACCTGGGCGGTTTTTCCCTGACCCGGCGGTTCATGAATCCACAGTCCAATTAAGATCTCCTGGTGTAGATTGAAGACTAGAGTCGTCTTTGGGTTTAGGGTTAACTCGTTCCTCCAAAAGGACCAAAAGGGCAAAACGTGCATCACGTTCGGCCAGGAAATTGCGTGCGTGAAAGGGCGGGCAATTTGCAAAATGCATCTTGGAAATATAGGGTTTTGGCAAAATGCACCCCGAAAGTTTAAAATTGACAAAATGCACCCCCCCAAAGTGGGTTTTCTTGACAATATGCACCCTCACTAGTCAAAAAATGAAATAGCCAAAATGCACACTCTATGGAGCACATTGCTAAGAAAACCCACTTTGGGGGTGTATTTTGCCAATTTTAAACTTTTGGGATGCATTTTACCAAAAGTCTATATTTAGAGGGTGGATTTTGCCAATTGCCCTAAAAGGGCTGATAGGCAAGACCTTCTTCCTTGCGCGCTTGAACGATTGAGCACACGGGGCTTCTTTGGCGGGCAAGAAAGGGCTTCTTTGGCGAGCACATGGGCTTTCCTCGCCGGCATATCACCGTTCTGCTTCTTCTTCTTCTTGTAACTGCCGTTACATTATGATCTTTAAGTATCTTTAGCTCTTTCACCTCTCTTGATTCAGAATTTTATTGGTAATTGAAAGGGAATATTATCAATTTAGAATCAAAGTTTTTTTTTTTATTTTGATTATTTTCTGCAACATCAACTCACTATCAAAATTATTCAGAATTGTATTACTCCATGGTTTTCTCTAAACTCTATTTTGTTCTGTCATTACTATCAAAGTTTTTGCAGATAGAGTTTGGAGCAGAAGATGAATGTGCAGATAATATTATACATGTCGATCTTGAAGGATTTGGAGAAGAATCATTTGATAGATATGTTTTTGATTTTTTATAATTCAGTATAATGTGTTGAAGCATATTCCAAACTCCAGCATTAGCATCAATCCCTTAGGTAATTTGGAGGAACATTATTCTACAAAAAGGCACGAGAAGCTGGCTCAAGTTCCCGAAGACACGCCGCCTCTTCCTCCTGCTCAAGTTCCCCAAGACACGCTGCCTCTTCCTCCTCTGCAAAGAAAATGAAGTCCTGACTCAGAAATAATCTTTAAGAAGATCTGTTTCCCACCTTATCTGCCGCCGTAGTTATGTCTTGTCATTGTATTATATATATATATCTACTATCTTTGTAAGGGCTTAAGTAGGAGCTGCCCTCTCCAAGTGAATGTGTGAAAGAAAACGGCAAGTAAGGGTGTTAAGAGAAAGGTGTGTTTGATTTGGTGTTAAATGCTATCTCTCAAATTAATCTTTTGTTCATATCAATTGTTCAACATGATATCAGAGGGAGGTTGATGTTGAATGATATCTGGCATCAGATATCGGAGGAGGTAATTCATTTCAGCACCTTTCATCATGTTCCTTCCCGGTTGCTCTTTTTCCCTGTGCTTCTACTTTGTCTCCTCATATGACGTCATCTAGCAATCAGAATCCCAATTTTCTCTACTCCCCAAGTGGAGTTCCTATATTCGAAGGACAAGCTTATGACTTCTGGCACATACAAATGCGTACCTTGTTTAGCTCACAAGGTCTTTGGGACCTTATTCAAGGTGGATACCCCCAACCTTCAGTTGAGAATCCCTTAACTGGATGGGAAGCTTCTCTGGCAAAAGAATACCCAGGGAACCAAAAAAAAGGATGTTAAGGCTCTTCTCTATATCCAACAGGAAGGATCCACCAAGATGATCTCCTTAAAACTTCAAAATTTGTGGCAACAATTTGACACCTTAAGTATGAAAGAACAAGACAACACTCAGTCATATTTCTCTCGGGTTGCTACACTAACAAATCAGATTAAGAGCTATGAAGATATTGTTGATGAAAGAAAAGTGATACTCAAAATCCTCAAAGCCCTCACCCACAAGTATGCTTTTGTAGTGACTGCTATTGAAGAAGCCAAAGACGTCAACACTCTCACCATAAATGATCTTATGGGCTCTCTTCAAGCGCATGAAGAAAGGATGAAGAGATTTGAAACACAACTTAGAACAAGCTTTCCAAAGCAAGGTGTCCTTTCAGCCAGATAGAAAGTCACCTGAGCCAATTAAAAGACCAGATAAGAATGTCCAGCGTCCCTATATGCAGTGCATCTTATGTAGAAGAAACAATCATGATACTTTTGATTGTTTTTACAAATGCAGGAGATGCCCAAAACCCACACATTTTGCCAAAGATTGCCCCGTCAGACCTAAATCAAATACCTAGACAGCTATGTGCAACCATGACAGCAGTGGAACCGTGATTGATGAAGTGTGGTATCTGGATAATGTGTGCTCCAACCACATGACCAATAACAAAAGTGTCTTCATCTACCTTGATGAGTGTAAAATCCCAAGTAATCTTGGGTGATGGATCAGCCAAAATCATACAAGGGAAAGAAACAATTGTTGTAAAATCAACATCAGGACACTACAAACACATCAGAAGTTCACTATGTGTCAAGCCTTGCCCAAAATCTGTTGAGTGTAGGGCAACTCATTCAAAAGGGATACAAATTACTTTTTGATGAACCAGGGTGCACTATCATTAATAAAAGCACTTCCCAAACTGTGGCCAAAATTACCATGTCACAAAACAAGGTGCTTTCTCTTACCTTACCTCATGAAGAGAAAGGAATGATAGCTGAAGTCTTATCTGCCTCGTCCAAGTGGCACCAAAGATATGAGCACTTGAACTATGAAGATTTAAAGAAACTACAAAGCAAGGAGCTTGTCACTGGATTGCCCCCAATTCAAACCAAACACGATGTCTGCTATGAATGTGTTATGATCAAGATCCACAAACTTCCGCATCCTCAAATCACAACAAGGAGAACCACCAGGCCTTTGGAATTGGTGTATGTAGACACTTGGGGACCCACAAGAACACCCTCCATCTCTGGTAAGCACTACTATCTTCTCATTGTTGATGATTTCACTCGCATGATGTGAATCTATATTTTAGAAAGCAAAGCAAATTCTCTATTAAAGTTTAAGCAGTTTAAAAATCTGACAGAAAATCAAGTTAATTCCAAAATTAAAACTTTAAGAACAGATAGTGGTGGCGAATTTTTGAATAATGCATTTTCATCCTACTGCCATGAACAAGGAATCAATAGGGAATTCACTATCCAGGGCACTCCTGAGCAGAATGGAAAAGCTGGGAGAAGAAATAGGATCATTGTGGAAATGGCCAAAAGTATGATGTTAAATAAACACCTACCCAAACAATATTGGGGGGAAGCTATTAACACAGCCGTGTACATCCTAAATAAGGCTCCATGTCGTGCTCTACTCAACTCAACGACTTATGAAGCATGGATAGGGAATAAGCCTGATGTTACTCACTTCAGGATCTTTGGCAGCACCGTGTACAACTTAGATTCATCTCAAAACAGGGATAAACTATCAGAAAAGGTGATAAAAGGGATTTTCCTGGGATACAGTGACAGTTCTAAGGCCTATAGGGTGTATAACTCATCCACTGGACAATTTCTAATCTCCGGAAATGTGATCATTGATGAACATAAATAATGGACTTGGGAAGTGGATCAGGCTCAGGATCAGGTCTACCTCCCGGCGATTGCTGAAGAAACTGTTGATCTTCCTGCTACAGTTCCCCAGCCATCCAGCTCAGATAGCACTCATCAAGAATCTCCCTCACCTGAGGAGACCTCTGCTACTTCAGATTCATCACCTCCTTCATCACCAGAAAGGTATCGATCTATATATGATGTATATGACTCATGCCAATTAGTTTTTCTTGCCAGAGAACCAAATTGCTACCAAGAAGCCTCATCTGACCACAATTGGACCAAAGCCATGGATACTGAACTCAGCATGATTGGGAAAATTCTCACCTGGGAGCACAGAGATTTACCTCCCACAAAATCTGGCATTGGTATCAAGTGGATTTACAAAGTAAAATACAATGAGGATGGGCAGATACAGAAGTACAAAGCCAGGTTAGTGGGCAAAGGTTATGCCCGGAAGGAAGGGATAGACTACTTTGAAACTTTTTCTCCAGTTGCCCGGTTTGAATCCATCCGAGCTCTACTTGCTCTAGCCACACAATACCAATATCCCATATATCAAATGGATGTAATGTCTGCGTTCTTGAATGAGGAAATAGAGGAGGAAATCTATGTGCAACAGCCACCAGGATATGAAATAAAAGAGAGAGAAGAAAATGTGTTCAGATTAAACAAAGCCTTGTATGAGCTAAAACAGCCCCCCGAGCATAGAATTCAAAGATTGATTCCAATCTTCTTCTTACTGAATTTCAAAAAACTGTAAGTGACCGGGGATCTATGCAAAGAAGGGAGAAGATGGTGAAGTCCTGATCGTGTGTTTATATATAGGTATATAGTTAACCCCGATTGAACCTCAAAATCTCTCATTGTTCCTTCCGGTTCAGTTCAACGTCCCGCCGGTTCTGAAAATCTTGGTTAAAGTTGCAAAACACTGAAAATTTATTAAGAGATTAAAAATTCATAGACATTCCTGGCACGTGAGCAGAGCAGTCCTTGTTAAACTCCGGATTTAGAATGAGTTATTTAATGTTTAGGGTTTATTAATGATGTCTTTTGCTTTGGGGGCAGAGAAGTGGAAATGCATGTGCAAGTAGCCGGTGGGAAATTAATGGAGCAACAGAACATCAAGGGCTAGAGACCGCGACCGAAGCAGTAGGGGCCGCAGATGTACAGCTCTGATGAGGGTTGAATAATGTATCTTCGTACCCCCGTCGACCCCACCACCATTTGGCCTTCACCTACTTTTCAGCTCAAATATGGAAGTTTTTTTGTGGTTCTGCTGCATCGTCTCACGATGGCTGGTTAGCGGATTAGATTCCATCTCTCAATCATTGCTGCTTTAAGTGCATGTCCTGTGCCAGCCATCATACATATAATATATATATATATATATATATATATATATATATATATATATACACACACACGAGCATCTTCGTATGGGCTACGCCCGTGATCGATGCTCTCGGGCGGCCTTCGGCCGCATACTGTTGGGCTTCGTCCGCCTCTGAACGGGCTTCTCTCGTGCTCGACGCGTCGTTGCGGGTTGCGTCGACATCAAATCGGGATGCACCCGCATCAAGACGGGTAATGCCGCAATATATACATATGAGTACTCAAAATGAGGGTAAAAAAATATAAATCAATATTACAATTTTTATTTTATAAAAAAATTATATTTTGTCGTAAAAATATTAATTTCACGTAATCTTTTTCTTTCTTTTCTTTCTTTCACTTCTCATCTCTCTCCCTTTCTCTCTCCCTCCATCTCTCTCCCTCTCTCTCCTCCTCTCTCTATCTCTCTCTTTTTCTCTCTTTCCCTCCTCTCTCTCTCCCAACTCTCTCCCCCCCAACTCTCTCTTTTTCTCTCTTTCCCTCCTCTCTCTCTCTCCCAACTCTCTCTCTCCCAACTCTCTTTTTCTCTCTTTCCCTCCTCTCTCTCTCCCAACTCTCTCCCAACTCTCTCCTCCTCTCTCATGATCCAATATCTTTTGTTTGTTCTATGGTATGCGTTCAAATATCTATATTGTTTTATATAATAAGATATATTATGACAAATTTATTATTGGGCCTTGTTGATTGAGTGAAATTAATATAATAAACAAGTGTCCGCTTAAGTTCTATTTTGTAATTATTATTTTATTTTATTTATTTATTTCATGTTAGAACCAATTAGAATTTGACCATATATATAATACCAATATGAACTGCTAGCAAAGGCTTTATAATTATTATTATTTTGTTTCATTACTGATCTTATATCTCATAAATCACGACGCACCTTCTATTGATTTTTATGTCATGCTGTGATTTAACAGACCGGCCTCAGCCTCGGCCTCGCTATAGTGGGATAAAAGCTAGAGTGTTGTTGTTGTTCGTGGTGATTTAACGGAGCTTGTGAAATCATTTTGGAAGTTTCTGGAGCTCTCCATCACCTTCTCTCTAGCTTCTTTAAGCTGTCTAGGCTGTTTCTAAATTCAAGAAACAGATCTTGTTGAAGTAGTTTCATGTTGTTGATCGGTCTCAGCTCCATCTTATTACATTAAAGATAGCCAGTAAGTTGGTTCAATTGCTGGCTATTTTCATTCAGGAAATCCTACAGCATGTGTTCAGCCTATCTTGTCCATGGATCCTTGACACCGATAGCTTTTTCTACATGGCTTTAAACATGCATCATGATGCATCACATCGCATCATTACATGACTTGACATCACATGACTTGACATCACATGACTCGAGTTTATATGAGTTGTTCATATAAACTCCAGGGGATCCGGATTCCTTTATATTACTTTTAACATGCTATCAAATCAACATGATTTATGCCATCAAATCAGCTATAGTGGTGGGTCTGGTGACTATGGAAAATTTTGAGCGTTACTATCCGCACCGCAGTTTTGACTATTCACCGCACACTTTTTCCTAATTTTTTGTGTTTTTTGAAAATACGTCTCGTACATGCATTTTTAGAAAAAGTGTTCAACACGAAAGTTGTAGATTTTTATGAGATCTACAACTTTTGTGTTGAACACTTTTCCTAAAAATGCATGTACAAGACGTACTTGAGAAATACGTTCAAATTTCAAGAAAGTTGTAGATATCGTCGACATCTACAACTTTCGTGTTGAACACGTTTCCTAAAAATGCATGTATAAAGCGTATTTTCAAAAGATACGAAAAATTAGGAAAAAAATGCGGTGCGAATAGCCAAAACTGCGGGGCGGATAGCAACGCCCAAAATTTTTTGGTGACAATGGGTTCATAGACCTACGCATTCCAATAAATAGGCGATGTTACCCCACCTTATTTTCTTCTTCCCTCCAAAATTTAACTCTTCCGCCTTTTCCTCCAGCCCAACGTCCTAGGTTTTCGAAATCAAATAACCCCGACACAAGCCACCACCGGCCGCGCTTATTCCCTCTGGTGATCTCATTGTCCTCTAAATCTTCTCGTCGCCTGCAAAGAAAGATTGTCAGCAACTCTACGACGTTCATCCGGAACAGATCCTTCCGTATTTTCTTTGTTGTCGAAGCAGACAAGTCATGGTATTTTTCATGTTTTTTTAGGTGTCAGAATATTTACTTTGGTGAATATTTTAGTTTTCGTTTCCATTGATCGAAATGTGTTTGCGCTCATTGCTATCACACTTTTGGTAACGAATGTGCTCGTTACGGCCGTAAGTTACCAGTAAATAGTATATTACGATTGTAACAATTCCGCAAAAACTGCAATCAAATACCGCAAAATATTGTAACCAGATTCCAAGTTACAGCCGTAAGTTACCAGTAAATAGTATATTACGACTGTACCATACCGCAAATTTTGGTAACCATATTCTCAGTTACGGCTGTAAGTAACCAGTAAAAAGCAAACTACGACTGTAACCTACCAGTAATTGAGATCATGTTAGCATTTATGCTTTGTTTTTCAACTTTGAGTTTTATTTGATTTAGGCAGAGTCCCTCAAGAAGTAATCGAGTAATATGTCGTCGGCCACATTCTTTGAAGTTCTCTCCACCAAGCTGTAAATTGAACATTAATTTTGACTATTAAGCCTTTTGTAAAAGATAAACTTTGTTTTTCAACTTTAAATTCTCGGCCTTCCTAAAATTTTTTCATCATCTGTCATATTAGATTCATATTTTTCGGCCATATTAGGAAAGTTCTGGGTACACGTCGAGTAATATGTCGCCGCAAAAAAAGCTTTGGATGAATTGACACCAACAAATCTGGCGATCTAACAGCAGGAGGGTGGGAAGATTTCGAAAACCTAGAATCCGCAGGAGGAAGAAGTTCTGTGGCACGGTGTCTGGGTTATTTGATTTTGAAAACCTAGGTGGTGGGGCGGGACGAAAAGGCGGAGGGGTTAAATTTTGGGTCATGTTATATGCAGACCATTTTTGGTTAATATGCAGTCCAAGGATAAATGCAGGTCAAACTAAAAAAACATAGGAAGTGATGAACCCGTTCAGAAATTGGCCTGCATATAACCATTTTCAAATACACAGCCTGCACATAGCCACAGTGCAGCCTGCATATAGTTATTACCTAAATTTTTTAGGGAAGAAGAAAATAAGATGGGGCCCGCCAGGAAACGTTTATTTATTGGGATGCATAGGTCTATGCACCCTAGGGGCACCAAAAAATTTTCCTGACTACAAGGGGGAGCAGCAAGAATGAAGTGGCGGAAGATGGAGAGAGAGGTGATTAGAGTCTAAGCCTGCGTTTGGCGCGACTTATCGCGGGCTTATTTGCTCCGATGAGGTTGGACAAAAACATTATTGTCATATAATGTATGTTTGGTATGACAAATGTTATTACCTTTACAAAAAAAACTAGTTTGGGGCATAAGATTTTGATATGACAATGATGTTTTTACCGGATCTCACTGGAGCAAATAAGCTATGATAAGTCACGCCAAACGCAACCTAAATTGGCCAAAAATTGGATTTTTGAAAGGTGGAAATGAGAATGGAGCAAAAATGTACTAAATTAGGAATGAACTAAATTGCAATTCTCGGCCAATTTAGACTCTACCGCCCTTTTATCCAAAACAAAGAGGAGTGACGGTGTTGGCATATACTCTACCTTTTTTTACCTCTTTGTTTTTCTTGAAAATGATAGACCCATATAAATGATTCTATAGACTCTCGAAATATGAATGATATTGCAACAACGGTATTTTGTCAGTGATGATTGACAATTACAAATGGCGCGCACGCAAGTACATATTCATTCGGTACATTTGAGTCGAATGTTATTACATCACCAAAGCACTTATAATCAATTGTTTTTGGCACATCCATCCATAAACAATTTGTTAACATGTTAAACTCATTGGTTTGGATCTTATACGAGAACATACCATCATTCATGGCACAAGATTTTAATAGTTGCACTAGGCTTGCAGTAATTTCACCATCAACTCTTGAACCTCTTCTTTTAGCTATGAAGTTGTACGCATCACTTATTGAAAAACCAACATTTTGTGTCCTTCCAACTTCGTCAGGTAAATAATTATATGCATTCATCATTCTTTTTCAATTTCAGTCATGGATTTCAAGAGAACACTCTTTTTCTCACTAATGACCCTATAAGATCAAAACAGATGTTGATTTTTCTTAGTTACAAGTTCATGTTTATGCTCCTCGATGAATTTCCCGACTATTAGATTTTGACCTTCTTTATCAGCATTAAAGACAATGATCGTGAGACAATTTGTTCTGTCATTCATGATATTTGAGTTCACTTTCAGAAACTTTAGATGCTCGTTTGACCCCGGCTTTACTGCAACAATACTCTCTTGATTTTATAATATTTGTACCTGGTGTTCTTTGCGAACATTGAAATCAATTTTACGCACATAATCATAATATATTTTGTAAGATTCATTCTCGGTTTGGATAATCTGAAATAAACTCTCGGTGTATACAAACTGTATCTAAGCAGAAATCTTGGAATTAACTTAGCTGCTATTCAAGCTATTACAAATACAGATAAGATTTTCTAATTTTCTCTAAGATATTATGGGAAATAGCTAAGACATTACATTGTTAACTCAGATAATAAAGAGAAAAATTGAGACGTTAGAATTTTCTCTGAGACTTCACACCGATTCATGATATGTTGAGGACTGTTTTTGGCCTCCCCAGAGATAACAATGAACGATTACTTTGGCCTGTCTGCGATCTACTGTCATGGAGATTGGCTTGTTTATGGTCTCCCAATAATGGGAGGTTGGCTGGTCTTATGGTATCTCCAGCATAAAAATGAGGAGGTGGTAGGTGCGGGACTAAAGAGAAGAACGAAAAATAATAAAACAGTTGGATCTTCTTATGAGCCTTTACATTGCTCTTTATATACAATTATTCAAAAATGTGGAGGTGCCAGGTGAAGCCCTCTATTTGTTTCAAGATTTTTTTTTTGGAATTTTTCATACTCAGATTCTTTAGGAAATTCATCTACATTGTGGACTGGTCTAAAAACTCCGACAGCTGTAGGAATTTGGTGTAATAAGCTGATAACCGCCCGCATTTCCTGTGTTTTTTGCGCTCCTTGTGTTGGCCGCTCTTCTGCAGTGTTCCTTGGGACGTACCATGACAAATCGGTGCTTCCCGGTAATCCGAAAAATTACCAATGATGCCGACCTCAGCTCACGCCTAGGCCACTACTCGTACCCACTCCACGATCAATAATTGGTGAGTCTTCTTGATCGAGGTTGGCAGGCTGCAGTTCTCTAAATCCTCAACAATATGTCTTAAACCAGTCATGGCTGCAGTTATCCAAACCCTCAACAATAGGTTGTTATAAATCGACTTTGGATCCTTCGTCATTTATCAGAATATATGATGTATTGAGTTTGTGTTAGGAGTCAAGTCATATTATATTAGTATTTATGTATTTTTAATATTTTATGTGTTTTCATGTAATTACGGGTTTACAACCCGGTGGTCCTATAAATAAGCCCCTTAGTGTCATGTATCAATCAAGTAATGAAAGTCTAGTTTTTATCCTCCTTGAATGTGAGATCTTGGTGGCTCATCTCTCCTTTAACGAGCAACACCACTTAGGCAGCCGAGGTTAGGGCTCTGTTGTATCCTCCACCACCATCATCTCCGTCTTCAACCACTACTCCGATCACCGGTCTTAGTAAGCTAAAGACACAAGTCTTAAACCAGCCATAGATGGATTTTCTCAAATTGAAGTATTAAGAAGTCTCAGGCTCCTTGATTTAGTTCTAGACCTTTTGTTACTTTCTATTAATGGAAAATGACATGTATCACCTATGGATCTCCCCCTTCAAATTGCAAGAGTCCATGATCGACAATAATAAAATAAAATAAACAACAAAACTCAAGTCTTTATCCTTTGTCGCCATCATGCCCTATCTTTTGTCATAATCTCACTAATGTCTAAGTACATCATATCTTTTCTTATAGTTTCATTCCAAGTCTTTATTGGTCTACCCCTTCCTCGTTTAACATGCCTAGTGACTGGACTCTCACAACGCCTAACAGGTGCCTTTAATGGTCTCCCTTGTACGTGTCCAAACCATCTTAGTAGAGCTTCTAACATCTTCTCTGCAATTGGTGCTACTCATGTCTTATCTCTAATATATTCATTCCAAATTTTATCCATCTCATGTGTTCACACATTCACCTAAGCATTCTCATCTCAACAACTCTCATTTTTTGCTCATCCACACAATTCACTGCTCAGAACCATAGAGCATCACTGGTCTAACTGCATTATAGTAAAAATTGCCCTTAAATTTTAATGGTACTTTACAATCACATAAGATCCCAGACGCACCTCTCCACTTCAACCAACCCGCTTGGATTCTATGTGTCACATCTTTATCAATACCTCCGTCTTTTTGAACTATCGATTCAAGATATATAAAACACCCAATACGGGAAATATCTTGATCACCCAACATAATAATGAAGTCATTTATCCTTCTTGGACTGCTAAATTTAAGCTCTATATACTTCATCTTTGCCTTGCTCAACCTAAAACCCTTCTTTTCTAAAGTGTCTCGTCAAGATTCAAGTTTTGCGTTTACACTCGCGCATTTCATCAACCAAAACTATATCATCCACAAACAATAAACACCAAGGTATTTCTTGTTGGATATGTACGATGAGCTCATCTAAGATAAGGGTAAAGAGATAAGGGCTTAAAGCTGAACCTTAATGTAAGCCAACAGTGATAGGAAATTCATGTGTTAATCCTCCAGATGTTCTCTCCCTTATCACTGAATTTGTATACATATCTTTGATTATGTAAACATATGATACATTTACACATTTCTTTTCTAAGACTCCATAAGTTCTCTCTTGGAACTCTATCATAAGCCTTCTCAAGATCGATAAACAACTTATGCAAATCTTGTTTTCTTTCTCGGTAGTTGTCAATGAGTCTCCTCAGGAGATGTATAGCTTCCATGGTAGACCGCCTCGACATGAATCCAAATGAATTCTCTGAGATGTTAGTCTCTCATCTAACTTTTCTTTCTATTACTCGTTCTCATAGTTTCATACTATGAATCATCAATTTAATTCCTCTATAATTAACATAATTTTATATTTCTCCTTTGTTCTTATATAAAGGTACCAAAATACTCTCTTTATTGGTCTGACATAGTCTTTGATTTCAGTATCATATTGAAAAAACATGTAAGCCACAAAATTCCTTCATTCACTAGACATTTTCATACTTCGAAGGGAATATCGTCTGGCTCAACCGTTTTTCCATTTTTCATCTTTTTTAGAGCATCATTTACCTCTGATACTTGAATTTTACGATAAAACGTTATGTTCATATACTGCTCAGATTTACTTAACTCTTTTGTGTTCAATTCATTATATTTTGTTTCATTATAAAGTGATAAAAGTATCTTTTTCATCGCTCTTTAATATCTGCATCATCCGTCAAAATTGTCTTTGTCTCATCCTTTATGTATTCTATTTGGCTTAAATCCCATATTCTTTTCTCTAGCTCGAACAATTTATATATATCACGTTCTCCATCTTTGATATCTATTCACTTACAAATATTTTCTTAAGCTTGACTTTTTTTGCTTTATTTACTGCATGTTTAGTTTCTTTTTTGCCGACTTTATATCTGACTAAGTTTTCATCATTCTTACAAGTGTAGAGTGATTTATAGTTGACCCTCTTTGCCCTCACTTTGTCTTGCACTTCCTATTTCCACCAGCAAGATTCTTTATTTGAGAGCGCACGACCTTTTGATACCTCAAGTATGTTTTTTCCATTTATCCTACAATGTGAAGAAATAACTTCTCATGAGATACTATAATCAACATAAGGGTCATCAACTAATTATTTCATAATTATTATCTTGAAAGCAACATGTTTTTTCATCTTCAAGTTTCACCACCAAATTTTTTGCAATATTTTTGTTCTTGTCTTAAATTTATTATATTTAATGTGGACATCTAACACCAATAACATATGTTGTGTTATCAAATTTTCTCCAGATATGACTTTGCAATCCTTACAAATCATTTTATCCATTTTGCGAGTCAAAAAATAATCAATTTGCGATTTATTTGGTCTGCTTTTGAACGTAATTAAATGTTCTCCCCTTTCTATAAAAAGCATATTTGACACAATAAACACATGTGTTACGACAAATTCTAAAATGATTCGCTATTCTTCATTTCTTTCTCCAAATCCCTCATGAACGGCTGTATAATCTACATTTTCCTTCCCAATATGTCCATTTAAGTTTTCTCCTATGAAAATCATCTCCCTTTGTGTGATTTCTCTTACTAAATCATCTAAGTCTTCCCCAAATTACACTTTAATAGTTTCACTTAATCCTACTTGTGACGCATAAGCACTGATCGCATTAACAGCTTCTTTTCCTATGACTAATTTAAGAGCTAAGATTATTTCACATTTTTTACTTACCCAACAACTTCATCTTTCGAACTAATATCCACAATAATACCTACTTCATAACTTGTTTTATTTTTTTTTTGTACCATAATTTAAAATCTGAATTATCTAAAAATTTAATTTTCTCACTCACACATCTAGTCTCTTGTAGGCATAAAATATTTATCCTTCTCCTAATCATCGCATCTGTTATTTTCATTGTTTTGCTCGTTAGCGTACCTATATTCTAATTTCCAAACCTAAGTCAATCACAAATCTTACGGCATACTTCCCTAGGACGTCAAATATGTGAGAACTTTTGCTTATTTAACACTACACCCAAGCCCTCTTGGAGGTGCAGCGATCCTTGCCAAAATGAGCATTCGGACCATACGACGAGAACTCTTGCATATTTAACACTACACCCAAGTCCTGGAGATGCAACGGTCCTTGCCAAAACGCTGCATTCGAATCATGTGACGCGTTCCTTAAGTGGAACAACCTAACTTTTGCACAATTTCTCAAATGATCCATATTCATAAGGGTGACCAAATTTTACGATAGCCGTCTATCTAACACAACTCTCATCATTTTTCATCCGGGCTAGGGTTGAGATGATATTGAAAATTCTACATATCTCAGAAGAAAGGCATGAAAATATACTTTATTCATTGATCATAGAAGAATAATGTTAGGCTGCCAGATCAGATAGATAAACTGTTCCCAAAAAAATCAAAACAACCAAATGAAGTTAAGAACAGACCTGATGGGCTGACCCGAGGATCTAACTAGCAATTTCCAGGCACACACAGCTGCAGATCCATGTAACCTGAAATACTCTTAAGTCTTCATTCGGTTGAACAGAATTCAGGTTTAAAAATTGGAGGTACAATTATAAAAAAATGGACCTCCCACGAAATTAGACTTCAAATTCTAATTCTAACGCTTTGATTCCATCCAATAAAAAATGAATGGAATGCAGATGAAACTCGGATCTATAAATGCAGAAGAATCACATGCAATTCAAGATTTTCAATTCACTTCTCAACCTCTCTGTTTCTCTAAGGCTCCGTTTGGGGGGACTTATTTTCACCGGTCAAGCGGTCACGACCGCATGAATCGGACCTTAATTAAGGTCCGATTCATGCGGTCGTGACCGCTTGACGGTGAAAATAAGTCCCCCCAAACGGAACTTAAATCTCCCATAACTTCTCTGATCAAATCTCCCACTTCATCACTTTTCCCAGTAATTCAGTAGTCCAATACAAAATTCTTCCTTATGAGGTAATGTGCCCTAAGCTACTAAATGCCATGATTCAGAACAAAATATAAGATAGAATCCATTATATGACCTTTTAGTGCTTCGTGAAAACATGTAGAGAATCAGATGCATCTTGTATGTATAAAAAGACTAGACTGCTTTTTTGATCACAAAATGGCCGTTTTTGGACGGTAACTTCTCAACATTATAAAAAGAGAAGCCCGGCCAAACAACCTTCAATATCAGTAGTAAAAAAAGTAGGGAATCATGGAAGTTCTAAGAGCAATGGTAGTATAGAGTTTGAGCCTCTTGGGATTATACTGATTATGCTGATATGATGGGGGAGAAACCAGAGTAGTTACATAGAGATTATGGCAAAGGACTCTCCATGAGATCCCACCAATATATTTATCAAAATCTTGATAATGGAAACGGAGAAAAAAAATTATAAAAATAATGGATAAGTAGCAGTTTCGAATTTCAGGCACCTTTCTTTGCACATTCAGTTACGACCATCAGCTTACTTACCCTCGCATCCGGCTCAGAAATTTTTAACACATTTTAAGTCTTGATTTTCTACACAAATAAATAGTATTTAAAAGGCCACTCTATATAAAAAATGTCCCTCAACCATTTTTAGTAGGCTGGAGAAAATCAAAACAGAGAAATTTTCTCTGTTCGGTTATCCAGCGAACCTCCAACCCACCACGTCCAGAAGTCGCCCTTTGACCCAATCACTCTTCCTGCGTCTAACGACAACTCATCGAAATTCACTATAGTCGACTGCCTCCCCTGGACTCTTGCGAAGACCCCCCCCCCCCCCCCCCCACACACACCTGTACGTCGCTGCCATGTTCCTGATCTGATGTTCTGTCATTGTCACATAAGATGTTACGGGTCCACGTGTCGCGGACACATTCACTCAAGTGGACCCCTTTCGTCATAATTTATGGAGCGTGCATATGGAAGTCTCCGTGGTCGTGGGCACATTCACTCAAGTGGACCTCACTCAGCATAATTTAAGGAGCGTGCATATGGACCCCTTCATCATAACTTATGAAGCGCGCATATGAAAGTCGCCATGACGACATTCTTATAATTAATTTGTAAGAATTAATTAATTAATATTAATTAATTCATACTAATTAATAACAATCAATTAAGTTAATTATTTTGTATTCTTTGTTGGGTTGCCTTTTGTATTTCCATGCCTTTTGTATTTTCTTGTTTGGTTGTCCTCCCTCATCTATATAAGGGAGGGGTTAATGTGTGAAATTATCTTGAAATGTATGAAGGTTTCTAGTGTTGTTGTGAAGAAACCTTAAACTTGTATATACTTTCTCAATAATCAAATACAAGGTATGAATACATATTTATAAGAGGAAGAAAGAGAGAAGAGATCTCTATACATGATTTGGGACTAAAGAAGAGAAGAGAAGAAAGCTAACTAAAAGGGATCCAATATGGGCCTCTTTACATGGGCTTTTCCAACACTCCCCCGCAAGCTGGAGCGTACAAGTCGTAGGCACCAAGCTTGGACAGGAACTGATAAAAAAGGGTACTTGATAAGGCTTTTGTGAAGATGTCTGCAACTTGTTCAGTACCAGGAACTTGCTGTAATTCTATTTTCTTCATTTGAACTTTCTCCCGGATAAAATGACAGTTCACTTCAATATGTTTCGCTTTTTCATGTAAGACTGGATTCTTTGCTATGTGTATAGCTGTTTGGCTGTCGCATAACAGGATGGCAGGTGAGGGAAGTTTAACTCCTAGATCAGTGAGGACACTCTCAAGCCACGTAAGCTCAGAGACAGCAGATGCCATCAATCTGTATTCAGCTTCAGCTGAGGACCGAGCAACCACGGCTTGTTTCTTACTCCGTCAGGTAACAAGATGCCCTCCAAAATAGATACAAAAGCCACTGGTTGACCGCCGATCATCCAAGGAGCCAGCATAATCTGCATCAGAGTACGCAACCAACGTTGGAGTAGATGATGAGGTTTTGTATACCAGCCCTTGACCCGGAGTTGTTTTAAGATATCTCGGGATTCGCTCCACGGCTTGAAGGTGAGATATTCGAGGGGCATGCATAAACCGGCTGACCACCCCAACAGCAAATGATATATCTGGTCTTGTGACTGTTAAGTAGATCAATTTCTCAATCAGACGTCGATAGTATTCCGGATTTTGGAGAGGAAGATCGGTGTCAGAAGTATGAGCACACAACTTATGATTTGCATCCGTTGGAGTAGTAGCGGGCTTGCATCCAGAGTAGCCAGTATCATGTAGGAGATCCAGACAGTACTTCTGTTGGGAGAGGACAAGTCCATCCGGACGTCTCGCGATCTCAAGACCAAGGAAGTATCGAAGATGCCTCAGATCTTTTGTCTGAAAGACGGAGCTAAGGTGCTGCTTGACTGCTTGGATTCCCTTTGAGTCATCTACAGTGATTAAGATGTCAACAACATAAACTAATAGAAGAACCGTTCATGTTTTCTGATGACGAGTGAACAGAGAGAAGTCTGTCGAGCTCCGAGTAAAGCCGACTTCCTAAACTGTCTTGCTAAACTTGTCGAACCATGTCTGAGAGGATTGTTTGAGATCATAGATGGACTTCTTCAGATGACATACTCGGGACTCCCCCGTGGTCTCAAACCAGGGAGGTTGCTGCATGTAGACCGTTTCCTGAATATTGTCGTTCAGGAACGCATTTTTGATGTTCAATTGATGTAAGGGCCATTGGCGATGCACAGCCAATGAGAGGACACGAACGGTGTTGAGTTTGGCGACCAGAAAGAATGTCTCCACATAATTGAGGTCGTGTCGTTGAGTGAATCCACGAGCCACCAGGCGGGCCTTCAAACGATCAATTATCCCATCATGAGCATGTTTGATGACAAACACTCATTTACACCCGACAAGTGTCTGCCCGGGAGGTAAAGGGACAAGGTTACAGGTCTGGTTAACCCAGAGAGTAGTAATTTCTTCTTCCAAGGCCGCCCGCCAGCCAGGATGTTGGAGAGCCTCCTGCACAGAGTTAGATACAGAGATAGAAGATAATGAAGTGACAAAGGTTTGAAGTAGTAGGGAAAGACGATGTAGGGATACATAGCTCACTATGGGATGAGCGGTTGATTCTGGTGCCGAATCAGCAGGACGTGGAGCGCTAGAGGTCGAAGCCGACTGCATTGGGGCAACGGAGCTAGGTTGGCGACGAGTGTAAACACGAATAACAGGTGGCTTTGAGATAGTGGGAGGCTGGGCAGGAATGCGTGATGGGGAAGGAGTGGTAACGGGAATGAGGGGACGTAGGACGGGTGATGGTTGGGGTGTAGGGTCTTGAGCAGAGAAGAAGGGAAGATCCTCTCGAAAGGTAACATCAGCAGAGACAGTTATCTTGCGGGTAGTAGGAGAATAACAGACGTAGTCTTTCTGAGTCCGCGAGTAGCCAACAAAGATTTGTTTGGTTGTCCGGGGGTCCAGCTTGACCATAGATGGACCAAGACTGTGAACATAATAGGTGCAACGAAAAATGCGAGTTGTGAGAGAAAATGTCGGAGTAGAGAGGAATAGGAGGTTGAACGGAGTGGCATTGTGGAGTATGAAGGACAAAAGACGGTTAATCAGATAGCATGTTGTTGAGAGAACAAAATTTCGATAAGCCTTGGGAACTTGCATTTGAAGCATGAGAGAGCGAGCGACATTGAGAAGCTGACGGTTCTTACGTTCGGGCACGTCATTTTGTTGAGTGGTATAAGCACACGATGTTTGGGGAATGACTCCAAAATCCGAGCACAGGGTCGCGAACTCCAAAATCCGATGTTGTAGGGCCCCATATACCCGCGAGACTCCATGCATCAGACGTATCTTCAAGAAGACCCGGTCTCCAACCTGGGACTCCACCTGAAGATGTCGTGGATCGTAATATTTGGCATGTCTACTCTGGGCCTCCAACATCCTATCCCGGATCAGTCTCACCTGAGCATCGGTGTCCTCTACAAACTCTGAGCCGAGTGCCTTTGGATCCTCATCCTGGATCCAAGATAGTGGGGTCCTGCACCTCCGTCCGTACAATGCCTCGTAAGGGGCCCTGCCTATACTGGACTGATAATTGTTGTTATACGAGAACTCGATCAATGGAAACAGTCACTCTCATGGCTCCCTGCGGTCCAGGATGCATAAGCGCAAGAGATCCTCCAGTGTCTGGTTGGTACGCTCTGTCTGTCCGTCCGTCTGAGGGTGGAAGGACGTACTGAATGTCAATCGGGACCCCAGATAAGCCTGGACTGACCTCCACTCTCTGCACGTAAACCGTCCGTGTTGATCCGACACAATCGACCTCGGCACGCCATGATAGCGGACAAACTGCTCCACGAACTTCCGCACCAAATCACCAACCGGAGCGTCCTTCCTGATCGAAATAAATCTGGCCACCTTCGTTAACCTGTTGACGATCACCCATATCGAATCGTTTCCCGTATGTGATCGAGGGAGAGAATGAATGAAATCCATGGCTATGTCGTCGAACTTCCACTCTGACACAGGTCGTGGCTACCAATTTTTAAATATCGAATGTCGGCAATATATAACATTGAGTTTTTAAATATCGGATGTCGGAAGTCGGTGACATGTCAGAGATATTTTAAAATATCGGATTTTCATATCTTATAAATAAAAATTCACACCTAGAAGCGCTACTGGATCTCTATACTTGTGAGTATTTTGTATTGTGTTACTTTTATTTATTGAATATTGGATGGACATGCTATAATGGCTTGGGTATCGTGGCTTTGCTTAAGTACCTGAACATTCTTGTCATTGTGTCGTCTAGGCATCCCGACGCCCAATTGTAAACAATGGGTTAGGGAATAGACAGTGGTTTATATATAAACCGCTGTCTATTCTTGATCCATAGAATAGACAACGGTTAATATATAAACCGCTGTCTATTCCTATTCTTGATTTTTAAAATAGATAGCGGTTAATATATAAACCTCTGTCTATTCTTCCACGAATAGACAGCGGTTTTTACAATAACCGCTGTTTATTCTATCCTGAACCCTAGAATAGACAGCGGTTGTTGTAAAAATCGTTGTCTATACTATCTATTTTAAACCGTGAGCCGTAAATTCTAGTTTTTACCCCGATTTTTTGGTTCTTATAGTCGTTGCTCTGTGCAATAAACTCTAAAGACGATTTTGTGTAAGTTTTTGTCTTTCTGCACTCCTTTGCTTCGATTTGACGATTCGACAAATCTCATATTCTCACTTACGTATATTATTTCTTAAGACCTTTCTCAGTTTCGAGATTTATGCTAATGTCTTCCTCATGATATATGAAACTTTGTGCTTGCTACTTCTCAGTATGAATGTGTCGAGATATGAAGATATCATGAATTCATGATATCAGAATATTCAGAACTTGTGTGTTTAGTTGCTTTACTTGCTTACTGACTAATGGTATAAATATATTGAGATTTGAGATATCATGAATTCATGATATCAGAAGCTATGCTTAGTTGCTTACTACCTACTACTAACTGCTATGAAGAAACAATCTATGTGTCTTGGTAAACTTTTTGTCAAGTTAAAAAAAATAGAGCTTTAGACAGCGGTTATTATACTAACTGTTGTCTAAAGTATGACAGACAGACTATAGACAACGGTTATTATAATAACCGCTGTCTATAGTCGGCTATAGACATCGGTTATTACAATAACCGATGTCTATAGCCTGCAGTCTATAGACAGCGGTTAATAACCGATGTCTATAGACTGCAGGCTATAGACAGCGGTTATTACAATAACCGTTGTCTATAGCCTGCCTTTTAAAAAAAAAATTGGCGTCTTGCCACTTGCTCGCTTTATTGTCGCATAGGTGTTCGCCTTGTCTCTTAGGTGTCAAGGCGCCCGGCGCTCGACTTGGTTCTCCTTGTCGCCGTGACAAGAATGTACCCGAAGTTGAAATTCATATTGTGATTAATTTGCTGAGTTATAATTATCATTGTTAAGATTTCATTTTTGGATTAAATTAAAACTACTCACACATCATTTAGATTGGAATCGATTAAGTCCGTTGTGAATCACTCACGTAGGTTTGCATTAGTGTCGGCACAACCACGTCACACGACCTATCCTGCGTAAAATTGGTATCACAGCAGGTTAGGGTCACTTGCATGTTACGCGGTTGTAGGCCTTATCGTCCATCCATTTCTGATACAAAACTAATCGATGACAGAACCACTAATTCCAACTCTAAAATGACACCTGCAGATTTTCAACAATTGATGATAGACCGATTCGATTAAATGAGTGTTTAAGTTGAAGGTCTACGTGCTCGGGATCACACTCCTCGGAGTAGAGGAGGTGCAGCCGACCCATTGGTTAATCACTTTGAGGACGAGCAAGACCCTCTCCCACCTCAAGGTTGGCATGTTAGGGATCAACCACCGTAAGAGCCCGACCCACCTAGAAGATAACCACGTGACCACTTTCATGATCGTCTCCCTGTACCCGCCCATGATAGGCCGATTCGTCCTCAGGGGGACGAACAGTTGCGACACCCAGCTCCTTATAATCGAGCCCCAAGACGCTTTGATTATGAGTGAGACGACTACTTTGATGGTTAACCTGAGCCTCGTAGAGCACCACATGCGGCGGACGACATTACTCGTCGCATACATATTGACACTCCCACCTTCGACGGTCACCTTGACCCGAAAGCCTTTAGTGATTGGCTTCAGAAGATGGATCATTATGTTGAGTGGTATGATATGACCGACGAACGTCGTTGTATAACCTGTAATTCATCGAGATCAGAATACCCAAGCAGATGGATATTCGCAGACCATTGGGCGAGTAGATGCAAGCATGGGCGAGCAGATGCGAGCTTGGGCCAGCAGAAGCGAGCTTGGGCCAGCAGAGGCGAGCTTGGGCCAGCAGAGGCGAGCTTGGGACAGCAGAGGCGAGCATGGGCGAGTTTGAGCGAGTATGGGCGAGTACCTTGTGAGTTTGGGCGAGTAGACCCTTGGAACTCGCTGGCAGAAGTTGGATACTCGTCTATACCTCCCCTAGGATTTCTCTATAAATACCCTCGCATGGGTACTAGAAATGACACTTTTTGGAAAAGGTGGAGGTCCCCCCAAGTGGATACTCTCCAAGTCCATACATGTTTAGTATCTCGCCCAGCTTTTGGTTGTGGAGGGGAAGTTTCTCCCAAACTTCCAAGTACGTGGTGAGACCTCCCTGTTGGAGCACTTGGGGTGTGCTTATAGATAATTTTTTCTCTCCTGCGATAGCCATTTGAATTGTGGCATCGGACCGCAGAATCAGTAACCTTAGGCTGCCTTGATCAGAATTTTGGAGTAAGGATTTTCCCGGTTTCAATACTTTAGTGCGGTGAGCGTGGATCGTAGCCGAGGAAGAAATTTTTGTGAGAAGACATCATAGCTTAAGATGGTGAGCTGGAGACCAAAGGCAGCAACTCGCGAGCATTCGACAAAGTGGGTGAGTTCTCAGGAAAGTGGGTGAGTTCTCAGCAAGATGGGCGAGTTTTCTGGTTACACGTCAATAAGCGACTTCACGATGGCGACTTTCAAGCTCGACGGCTACGTGAGGCGGGCTTCCATGTTACTCGCTCAGAGGCGAGTTCCAGATTGCAACCTCCTTAGGTGAGCTCTAGATGACGACTCCAGTTGGCCAGTATATGCAGGCGAGTTCATGGAGGCGAGTTGCAGACGGCGATATACCGACGAGTTCATTGAGGTTAGCGAGTTCCCTTGTTGCTCGCTAATATGCGAGTTCCATATGGCGACAACCCTATGCGAGTATATGCAGAAGAGTTCATAGAGGCGAGTTGCAGACGGCGATATACCAGCGAGTACAGACAGGATTGACGAATATCTTTGTTAGTCGTCCATAGGCAAGTTCTGCAGGCAGGAGAGGCGAGTATCTTTTTTACTCACTCATAGACGAGTTCCTTTTTCAATGGTGGTGTTTTTCATACATGTTCATACTTACAGGCGTTTTGGTAAAGCTCGTGAGTACTTTTTGTATGACTAACCAACAGGGCGAATAACGACGAGATCACCACCAGTGAAAAACATACAAGGTGCTCTACGAGCTCATACTTGCGATGATCTCCTTCGACAACCTACATTTCATACTCGTGAGGTCATCTCTTCAATATCTATGGTGCTCTCCTTTAATTCCCTGAGTCCATACTCGTGAGATTATTTCTTCAGCAATTATGGTGTTCGAATTCTGCGAGTTTATACGCGTGAGGCTATCGCTTCAGCAAACAGGACGTTATGTTATTCATTTCATCTCCTCAAATATCTGAAGCGGGGAGGACCTGAAAAGGTTCTACCACTAGCAGTAACATGTACTGCTTATCTGTAATACTGTTTTTATGTTTCTATGATATTTATACATTTTTTCGCCCCCGGAGGCACGGGTGGTGGTGAGTTGTCTTCTTTGTGTTGATCGTCTCAAGTCAGCTAGAAGCAGTGAAGTTCATCTCCTCGATCGGTTTGGGAAACCAGCATCCGACTTGATTCTCCTAAAAAGCTCATGGCGGCCGATGGGACGATGCTTCGGGATTTAAGCATCCGTATAAGACCGAGCTTATGCATTGACGGTCGAGATCAGCTTCCCCCGTGTATGTCGGCCTAGCTACGCCCAATTACATCTCTCCTCCCATTGAAGGAACTATCAGGAACAGTTCTGCATGCTAACCTCCTAAACTCGATGAAGGATCGACCTCACAAAATGATACCTTGTGTAAAGGCGTCATCGGTCTTTGAAAAGACTAAAAGGCCCGCTCTTAGCGATTGTTTGTCCTGTAAAGCAGGACGCGTCTATGTTGTTTCCAAAGTGAGATAACCCACTAAACTCTAGAAGGTACGAGATCGCGGAAGGATGGTGGACTCGAGTGTGTGTCCCATAGGACCCCTGAGGGTCATTTCTCTTCATTTGTGCGCTGGCCTTCGTAGCTAGGTGGCAAAGCTGGTAGCGATCTCCATGATTGAGTTGTGAAACGAGTCTTCGACATGATTCTCCTAAAAAGCTCAGGGCGGACGATGGGACAATGCTTCGGGATTTAAGTGTCCTTGTAAGACCAAGCTCCTGCATTGACGGTCGAGATCAGCTGCCCCCTTGTATGTCGGTCTAACTACCCCCGATTGCATCAATCCTCCGAATGGAGGAACTATCAGGAACAGGTCCGGACGCCAACCTCCCAATTCGACAAGGAGCACATCGTCGTCTCTTCAGAAAGTTTCCTTCTCCTTCAAAGAAATTGATGCATCTAACTCTTTGGCTATCTCCTAAGCAGCAGGGCGAATGACTTCAACATCGATAGAAGTCCTCGAGTAGTGGAGTTATTGCAGTCTGAGTGCCTGCACGAGCTCCTCTCCTGCATATCGGCTACCAACCCCCTCGGGTGAGATTGACTCCTCGTGAGAGTGTTGTCGTAGTCTGTGCCCTCTGTACGAGCTCCCCTCCTGCAGGTCGACTACTTGCCTCCCGAGTCGACCTCCACCTCCAGTTGAGCTCAGCTCCTAAGAGTTGTTGACTCCACCTCCAGTTATGCTTGGCTCCTAAGAGTTGTCGACCCATCTCCAGTTGAGCTCGACTCCTGTAAGAGATTGACTCCTTGTGAAAGTGTTATCGTAGTCCGTGCCCCTGTTCGAGCTTCCCTCCTGCAGGCCGACTACTTGCCTCCTGAGTCGACCTCCACCTCCAGTTGAGCTCGGCTCCTGAGAGTTGTCGACCCCACCTCCAGTTAAGCTCGACTCCAGAGAGCTGTCGACCCACCTCCAGTTGAGCTCGGCTCCTGTAAGATGTTGATTCCTCGTGAGTGTTGTCGTAGTTCGTGCCCCCTGTACGAGCTCCCCTCCTGCAGGCCGACTACATGCCTCCCGAGTCGACCTCCACCTCCAGTTGAGCTCGTCTCCTGAGAGTTGTCGACTTCACCTCCAGTTGAGCTCGGCTCCTGTAAGTTATCAACTCTCCACCTTCAGTTGAGCTTCCTCCTGATTAGGTGTCGACTATATTCTCCACCTACAATTGAGCTTGGCTCCTGTTAGGAGTCGACCTCCTCTTCACCTTCAGTTGAGCTTCCTCCTGCTAGGTGTCGACTATACTCTCCACTTTCAGCCTAAGTTATCAAAGGCGGCAGGCGCACCGAGGAGCAAAGGGCCCCTGGAGCCTAGGCGCAGGCGCACGTGTGTGGCACATGAAGCGCAAAAATGGGGGAAAAAGAAAATTGCGCGAATTGGGCTCCCAATTCACTGAAATTGGGCGAATTGGGCGCCCAATTCGCCCAACTCGTGGATTGCGGGCGGCAGCCGTGGCTACAGGCTGATGGAGGGCAGGGGGCTGCTGTGCGGGCTCCAGGAGGTGCAGCGGGGCTTCCTCCTTACCCGCGAGGCGGCATTCTTCCCGGCGGGTTTGGAGGCCACGTTCCGTGGGCCGGGCAACACATTCCTCATCAGGGTCAGCCACCTCAAGGCTACCCGAGTGGACACGATGGGCATGTGGGAAGACAGAATGGGCAAGGACAGGGCTGGCAAGGGCTGGCTGGACCGCGTGCGTACATGCCACCGAAGTTGACACGTATGAACTTCCCCAAATTCAAAGGGGGGGATGCGTTGGAGTGGGGTTCATAAGGTGGAGTTGTTCTTCAGCTATCAGGAGGTCCCAGAGGGGCAATGGGTGCAACTAGCGTCGTTCCATCTGGAAGACGACGCGTTTCAGTGGACTCAGTGGTTCCTGAGAGGTAGAAATTATGTACCATGGACTGATTTTGTGGAGGGTTTCACGGCCCGGTTCGGGCCACTGGAGTACGAGGACTTTGAGGTGCTGCTGCAGAAGTTACAACAGAAGGGGACAGTGACTGAGTACCGGACGGAGTTCGAGAAGTTGGTCAACCGGGTACACTGGGAAGAGAAGTCAATGCTGAGTTGTTTTGTGTCGGGCTTGAAGGAGCATTTGCGGGATGAGGTTCATGCTTATATGCCACGGAGCTTGAATCACGCTATCACCCTAGCGCGCATTCAGGAGGAGCGATTCAACCGGCAGCGGTCACGAACCACGGGGAAGCCTCTTGCCACACCCGCCATAGCCAGGAAAGAGCCACAGGCGGTTGTCAAGCCTACGGTGACTCGTTTGTCGTGGGGCGAGCTCCAGGCCCACAAGGAGAAGGGCCTCTGCTTCAACTGTGACGAGAAGTTTGTGCCCGGGCATAAATGTCAGAAGCTACAGGCTTTCATGCTGCATGAAGAGGTGGTCAACGAGTCTTCGCCCGAGGTAACAGTCGAGGAGGCGCTATTGGAGGAGGATGTGGATGTGACGAAATTTGGGGTCTCCAACCAGGCCATGGAAGGGTGCAATCCGCCCCGCACGATGCGGGTTGCCGGACGGGTTAGACAGGAGAAAGTGACGATATTAGTGGACAGTGGGAGCACCCACAATTTCATTCATTCGGTCATTGCTCAGCGGGTTGGGCATGACATTGATAGGGGAGCTGCATTCCAGGTTCTGGTGGCTGACGGCAGCAAGCTGCAGTGCGAAGGGGTAATGAAGGGAGTGGAGTTGCGGATTCAGGGATACATTGGGAGCATGGATGTATACCTTCTACCCATCCGGGGATCAAACATGGTACTCGGAGTTCAGTGGCTGCAGCAGCTGAAGCGGGTCACTTTTGATTGGGAGCTCATGACGATGGATTTCCTGCAGCGTAGCCGACAGTTCTGTTTGAAGGGTCTCACAGTTTCGCCAGTAAATGAAGTCTCTCTTCGGAGCATGCAGCAGCTCGGAGAGGAAGGGAGCTTGATGGCAGTCCTTTTGGGGGTGCGGACTGATGAGGTCGGGTCATCTGAGGTACCCATACAGTTGCAATCTTTAGTCGAGCAGTATTCTAACGTCTTTCAGGAGCCACGTACACTACCGCCATCGCGGTTTCGGGATCACCAGATTGTACTCAAGGCCGGAGAAGAGCCTACCAATATCCGGCATTATCGATATCCACACATGCAGAAGGCAGAGATCGAGCGCATCGTCTGGGAGATGCTCGACGTCGGGATCATCCGACCCAGCACGAGCTCCTTTTCGGCCCCGATTATTCTCGTCAAGAAAAAGGATGGCTCGTGGCGATTCTGTGTCGCCTATCGGGCTTTGAACGGCATCACTTTGAAAGACAAGTTTCCAATTCCTTTGGTTGAAGAGCTCTTGGATGAGCTACACGGGGCGACTCGATTAACAAAGCTTGACCTACGGTCGGGTTACTACCAGATCCTTATGCGGGAAGAGGACGTCCATAAGACGGCTTTCAGGACCCACGACGGCCACTACGAGTTTTTGGTGATAGCCAACGGCTGACTGGCGGGCCCTCCACCTTCCAAGCCAATATGAACGAGATCTTTCGCCCACTACTTCGCCTTTTTGTGTTGATTTTCTTTGATAACATCTTGATATACAATGCTAATTGGGAAGATCACTTGTGTCATGTTGAACAGGTCTTTTTTATTCGACGCAAGCATCAACTATATGCTAAGCACTCCAAGTGTTCTTTTGGGCAGGAGGAGGTCGAGTACTTGGGCCACTTGGTCTCGGCTGAAGGGATCAAAGCTGACCCTCGGAAGATTGAGAGCATGGTTTCTTGGCCGCGGCCCGAGACTGTTTGGGCTCTGCGGGGATTCTTGGGCCTCACCGGCTACTACCGACGGTTCGTGCGGGATTATGGGAAGATTGCTCGACCACCAACCCATCTACTGCAGAAGGATGTCGTCTCGTGGCAGGATGATGCTGAGGCGGCTTTTCAGGCGCTCAAACAGGCGGTAACGACCACCCCAGTGTTAGCCCTCCCGGATTTCACTAGGGAGTTCGTAGTGAAGACGGACGCCTCAGGGGTGGGGCTGGGTGCAGTATTGATGCAGGAGGGCCGCCCACTGGCTTTTTATAGTAAGGCGTTGGCGCCTAAGACATTGGGACTGTCCACGTATGAAAAAGAGTTGTTGGCAGTGGTTCAGGCAGTGGCCCTTTGGCGGCCATATCTTTTGGGGCGGCACTTCAAGATTCGTACGGATCACCAAAGTTTGAAGCATTTGTTGGACCAGCGAGTCTCCTCTCCTCTTCAGCAAAAGTGGATCACCAAATTTTTGGGCTACGATTATGAGATCGTTTACCGCCAGGACAAGGAGAATGTGGTGGCGGACGCCTTGTCCCGCCTACCTGATGGTGCACTCACCCAGATTTCGGGGCCAGTCCTCGACTCATTCGATGACATACATGAGGTCTTGCGGGATCCCTCTCTACGCGCCCTTGTGGAGGCCCTCCAGCGTGGGGAGACTGTGACGCTTGGTTATCATCTACAGAGTAGGCGACTACATTACCACGGCAGAGTAGTCATACCTCAAGGCTCAGCATGGAAGACAGTTATGCTCCACGAGTTTCATTCCTCTCCAGTGGGGGGTCATGCAGGAGTGCTCCGTACCCTCCAAAGGGCGAGAGCAAATGTATTTTGGTCGGGGATATGTCGGGATGTACAGCAGTTTGTACAACAGTGTGAGACATGTCAGCGACAGAAGTACGAGACCACCACACCTGTCGGGTTGCTCCACCCACTTGAGATTCCGCAACACATCTGGGATACTGTGTCGATGGATTTTATTGATGGATTGTCCAAGTCTCAGGGCGAGTCGGTCATTCTGGGGATGGTCGACAAGCTCTCCAAGTATGGTCACTTCCTCGCTCTCAGTCACCCTTATACGGCGGAGTCGGTCGCCGAACTCTTTACTCGGGAAGTCGTCTGCTTGCACGGCCTCCCACGCACCATCATTTTTGATCGTGATCCCACTTTTGTGAGCCAGTTCTGGCGAGAGCTTTTCAGGATTCAAGGGACTTGCTTGAGTTTCAGCAACACCAATCACCCTCAGACCGACGTCCAAACGGAGGTTCTTAATCGCAGCATGGAGACATACCTCCGGTGTTTCGTCATGGACGAGCCTCGGACTTGGACCAGTTGGCTACACTGGGCCGAGTATTGTTACAACACTGCTTACCACTCCGCCAGCAAGATGACGTCATTTGAGGTGGTTTACGGCCGCCCACCACCTTCTTTGAGCAGTTGAGTCGGGCAACACGGCGTTACCGGCGGTTGATCGGGCCCTCCGCGACCGCGACCGCACCTTAGTGACATTGCGGGCGAATCTTCGCCTTGCCCAGAATCGCATGAAGGCCCGGACGGACAAGCACCGCAAGGAGAGGGAGTTTGTCGTGGACGATGAAGTATTCCTTAAGCTCCAACCCTACCGACAGCTCTCAGTTGCTCGCCGTACAAATCAGAAACTGGTTGCTCGATATTATGGCCCCTTTCGTGTTCTCAAAAAGGTGGGGTCGGTCGCTTACACGTTAGAGCTTCCCGCGGGCTCCCAGATCCATCCGACATTTCATGTCTCTTTGCTCCAGAAGAAGATTGGTGACAGTGCCCAACTGAGCCCTTTCTTTCCGAAAGCTACCGTTGCAGGCAAACTTCGACCGATGTCGGAGAACGTTCTATTACTCAGGTGGAAGCAGCGGGGCGCCGAGTTTCGGGCCGAACTCTTGGTCAAGTGGAAGCACTTATCGGAAGCACATAACTCCTGGGTTGATCTGTTGGACTTCAAGGAGCTGTACCCAGATTTCCATCTTGAGTACAAGCTGGGTCTTGATGGGGAGGGGAATGTTACGCCCCCGACCGCGGCTCGCTTCTCGGGGCATTATTATGCTCGCAGGCGCAAGGAGACGACGAACAACGAAGGGGCTGAACCACCCGGTTCAGCCCCCACTCAGTAGAACCGGCCGGCCAAGGGCTGAACCAACCGGTTCAGCCCTATGTGGAGGGGTCGGCCGGCTCCCTCCTTGGCCCGGGTATTTATACCCGAGGATGTCAACTTTTGGGGGCAAGCAATTAACCCTAAGGTATTTCTCCTTTTTCCCCTAAACCCTACCCTCCTTCCTTCTTCTCTCTAGTTTTCTTCATCTCTCTCTCTAGTAGTTCCTATCAAGTTATTGCAGAGTTTGAGAGATTTTAGATTTCGGCAATCATTCGTGGTGCGACGCTGCGAGCCCGGGGTACGAAGCTTCGGATTATTAGTTTCCAGTTATTCCCTTTTTTAAAATTGTTGGAAAAGCTCATGTAAAGTGGCCCATTAATTTGTATTTCTTCTTTTCTCCTCTTTAGTCCCACATCATGTATAGGACTCTCTTCTCTCTTTCTCCCTCCTATAAATATGTATTCATACCATGTATTTGATTATTGAGAAAGTATATACAAGTTTGAGGATTTCTCTACATGGTATCAGAGGGATACGGTCCGGCCGTTCTTTTCTAACCGCCTGCTCCTCCGACTTACCGGGCGGCATGTTCTTTTGCTTAGCCGCGGTGTCTTCCGGCCTGCTCCCTTTCTAACCGCTTTCTGGTGGTTAGAGTTTCTGTAACCGCGGCTTCCCGAGCGGTTAAGGCCGTTATAACCGCTTTGCGGCTTCCCGAGCGGTTAAGGCCGTTATAACCGCTTCCTCTGCTCTCTCTCTCTCTCTCTCTCTCTCTCTCTCTCTCTCGTGGCTTCCACCACTTCTTTTCCTTCTCCATCCTTTTATAACCTTTCTATCGGGTGGGGCCTTCCCTACCTTGTTTCCCTCTGCCTGCGCAGTTTCATCCCAGCTACCCGCTTCCCCTCTACTCGGTTCTTCCCTTCTCACTGCTCACCGCGACTTCTCTTAGTCGCTACTCGTTGCGGGCTCCTTGTCTACCTGCCGAGTTCTTGCCTTCTCGCTGTAATGCTCCCTGCTCGCCGCGACTTGTCTTAGTCGTCGCGGCTTCTCTTCTCGTCGTGATTTGGTCTCTTAGTCGATGTGGCTTCCTTCATTCCGGTGAGCCCCGCAACTAGGCCGCGGCCTCTTCCCTTGCCGCTGGTGTACTCACCGTGACCGTGCGGCCTTCTCGACTGGTTTGTTCTCTACTTAGTCGCTGCGACTTGTCTCCTCGAAGGCGGCTTCTCCTCTCTGCTGCGGGCTCCGCATATTGGTCGCGGCATCCTCCTTGTCGATGGTGTGTTATCACCGTGACCGTGTGGCTTCTCTTCTTCTCTAGTGGTCTCCCTTCTGTTCGCTGGGTTTTTTCTGCCTGCCGGCCTAGCCTTCTGCTCGCCTTGCCATGGCGTCCTCTCCTGATTCTACCGGGCAGACAGCTTCCTCCTCTGCAGACCGCCCGGCCTCTGCCCCTGAACTCCGTGATGAGTTGTGGATTACTACTATTTCATTAGCCGGGAAGAACTTTGTGGAGTGGGTACACTCTGTTCGTCGCGTACTTCAGTCCAAAGGCTTTCTACATCACTTGACTCAAGCGGCTTCTGTTGCTCCTACTGACGATTGGTTGCGCAATGATGGTCGGGTTCAGACATTGCTCCTCAACTCCCTTGATACTGAACCCTACTCCATGGTCATGTATCACGAAACGTCCAAGGCAATATGGGATGAGCTTCAGTCTCTATATTCCGGTAAAGATAGTCTTCAGCACCTATATGACATCATCACTGATCTTCAGACCCTTAATATTGGCGGGGCCACCAACTCACCTCCTTTGCTGCTCAGGCCAAGACTCTGGTTGAAGCATGGATCCAACATCAACCTCCTACGTTGGATCTTGCTGCACAACGTGCTCAAAAAGAAGTTGTCGGTGTTGACATGAAGATGGCTCGTGTTCCACCTCATCTTCAAAGCGTTCGGGCTCAGATCCTCTATCAGATGCTACCCCATCACTATCAGATGTGTGTTCCATGTTGCTCAAGGTCTCGCCACCTCCTGATAGCTCTGCTCCTCCGTCACCGGCTCTCCTTCAGCGGACTTTTGCACCCCTACTGCCTTCCCCCCCTCCTGTTCGCGGGGGGCGCTCCGGAGCTCGGGGTCGAGTTCGGGGAGGCCGACCTCGACTAAAGTGTTCCTTCTGCAGTAAGGACGGCCACCATGAGGCCACCGGCTATCGCAAGCATGGGCTTCCTCCTCGTCCACAGGCCACTGTTACTGCTACCGATTCCTCCTCCACTCGTACTGACCTTGAAGAGGTCCGCCTTCAGCTCCAACAACTTCATGGTCTGCTCAGTCGTCGACCTGCTTCCGTTGCCTCTGCTGCCTCCATCTCCCAAGAAGGTATCGCTTGTCTCTCCACTAGTCCGCGCTGGATAGTGGACTCAGGTGTCACTCATCACATCACCTCCCTGCGGCCACATCAATACCTAGATTCTCCTCATCTCAAGTGTATCACAGTGGCCAATGGGGAAACTGTTCCCGTCTCCGGCACTGCTGATATCCCTCTCACTTCTTCTCTCTCGCTACGCTCGCCTCTTTATGTTCTGGGCTCCCCGTTGAATTTGTTTTTTGTTGATCGTCTTATTAATGATTTAAATTGCTCTGTAACTTTTATTTCTTCTTCTTTTCTGATACAGGATCGACAGACGCGGACTATCATTGGTAAGAGACGACTGCAGAATGGGCTCTACCTCCTTGATGACTCTCTGGCTATCCTCTCTTCCGTCTCCTTCGTCGATTGGCATCGGCGTCTTGGGCATATCCCTTTACCAGTCCTCTAGAAAGCTCTACCCGATATATCTTTACCTTCTTTTCAGTGCGAATCATGTGTATTCGGCAAGCAGTCTCGTTCATCTTTTTCGTCTCATTGTACTCGGAGCACTGCTCCTTTTATTTTAGTACACTCCGATATTTGGGGTCCGTACAAAATCACTACCATTTCTGATTATCGCTATTTTCTAACTTTTATTGATGATTATTCACGAATGACGTGGTTATACTTATTTCGTGATCGCTCTGAGCTTCCCCATATTTTTAGGGCTTTCCTCCTTGAGACACGCACGCAATTCTCCACGAACATCAAAACGATTCGCACTGATAATGCTCGTGAATATACTAGCCACAAATTTGTGACTCCTCGATCTGAATTCGGGGTCATCCACCAAACTTCATATGCCTATACCCCCCAACAAAACGGAGTCGCTGAACGTAAGAATCGACATCTTCTCGATGTGGCCCGCTCCATCATGCTTCAAATGCAGGTTCCCAAAGCTTATGGGAACTTTGCCTTTTTGACGCTTGCTATCTGATTAACCGTCTTCCTTCCCTCATACTCCAAAATGCCACTCTATTCAGCCTCATTTTCCCGTCTACTTCGGCATTCTCTCTCACAGCTCGCATCTTTGGGTGCACTTGCTACGTTCACACTCTTGGTCCATCCTTAGACAAATTGGATCCTCGGGCACCCAAACACATCTTTGTTGGTTACTCCCGGACTCAGAAAGCCTACGTATGTTATTCTTCGGCTACTCGCAAGGTGACATTCTCTGTTGATGTTACCTTTCAGGAGGATCTTCCTTTCTTCTCTTCTCCAGATCCTACACCTCTGCCACCAACCGTCCTACGTCCTGTCATTCTCGTTACCACTCCACCACCAAGAATTTCCGTTACCACTCCACCACCACGAATTCCTGCCCAGGCTCCCCCTATTTCAAAGCCACCTCTTATACGTGTCAACACTCGTCGCCATCATGCCTCCAGTGTCCCACTGCAGTCGGCTTCGACCTCTAATGCTCCGCGTCCTGCTGATCCGGCACCAGAATCTACAACTCATCCCCTGGCGAATTACGTATTCTTACATCGTCTATCTCCACAACTTCAAACTTTTGTCACTTCATTATCCTCGATTTATGTACTTAACTCTGTGCAGGAGGCTCTCCAACATTCTGGCTGGCGGGCGGCCATAGAAGAAGAAATGACAACTCTTTGGGCTAACCAGACCTGGAACTTGGTACCTCTACCTACCGGCCAGACACATGCTGGGTGTAAATGGGTCTTTGTCATCAAACATGCTCCTGATGGGACGATTGACCATCAGAAGGCCCTCCTGGTAGCTCGTGGCTTCACCCAACAGCAAGGTCTCAATTATGAGGAAACATTCTCTCCAGTGGTCAAGCTTAACACTGTTCGTGTTCTCCTCTCCGTGGTTGTGCATCGTTAATGGACCTAACACCAACTAGACATCAAAAATGTGTTTCTCAACGGCGAGCTCCAGGAAACGGTTTACATGCAGCAACCTCTCGGGTTTGAGACCACGGGGGAGTCCCGAGTTTGTCATCTTAAGAAGTCCATCTATGGTCTCAAACAATCCCCTCGAGCATGGTTTGGCAAATTTAGTAATGTCGTCCGGCAAGTCGGCTTTACTCGAAGTTCAGCTGACTTCTCTCTGTTCACGCGTCACCAGGCAACGGGAACTCTTCTTCTATTGGTTTATGTTGATGACATCTTAATCACTGGAGATGATTCGAAGGGCATCCAAGCGATCAAACAGCACCTCAGCTCTGTCTTTCAAACAAAAGATCTGAGGCATCTTCGATACTTCCTCGGTCTTGAGATCGCGAGACGACAGGACGGACTTGTCATCTCCCAAAGGAAGTATTGTCTGGATCTCCTTCAAGATGTTGGTTACTATGGTTGCAAGTCTACTACTACTCCAATGGATGCAAATCATAAGTTGTGTGCACATTCTTGTGATACAGATCTTCCTCTTCAAAAACCGGAATACTATCGACGACTGGTTGGGAAATTGATCTACCTAACGGTCACAAGTCCGGATATATCCTTCGATATTGGGGTGGTCAGCAGGTTTATGCATGCCCCGCGAACATCTCACCTTCAAGTTGTTGAGTGCATCCTTAGATGCCTTAAAACAGCTCCGGGTCAAGGATTGGTATACAAAACCTCATCCTCTACTCCAACATTGGTTGTGTATTATGACGCTGACTATGTCAGTTCCTTGGATGATCGTCGGTCAACCAGTGGCTTTTGCACCTATTTTGGAGGTCATCTTGTTACTTAGCAAAGTAAGAAACAAGCAGTGGTTGTTTGATCCTCAGCTAAAGCAGAATATCAATCGATGACATATGTTGTCTCTGAGCTTATCTGACTTGAAAGTCTCCTTGCCGATCTAGGGGTAAAACTTCCCTCACTTGACATCATGTTATGCGACAGCCAAGCGGCTATACACATTGCAAAGAATTCAGTCTTTCATGAAAGAACGAAACATATTGAAGTGGACTGTCACTTTATCCGAGAGAAAGTCCAAATAAAGAAGATATAATTGAAACATGTTCCAGGTACTGAACAAGTTGCTGATATCCTCATAAACGCTCTACCAAGTACCATATTTTACCAGTTTTTGTCCAAGCTGGGTGCATACGACTTGTACGCTCCAGCTTGCGGGGGATTGTTGGAAAAGCCCATGTAAAATGGTCCATTTATTTGTAATTTCTTTTTTTCTCCTCTTTAGTCCCACATCATGTATAGGACTCTCTTCTATCTTTCTCCCTCCTACAAATATGTATCCATACCTTGTATTTGATTATTGAGAAAGTATATACAAGTTTGAGGATTTCTCTACAAAAATTAATTCATTGTTCCTCTTTCACGAATTCGGGTGAACCAGCCTCACGTTCTACTCTTCCCCTTTGAAGAAAACTGCACTGTTCATCATCCCTGATCATGACTGAAGGAGATAACCACCCAATAATCTCCTATGTTCATCATATCCACGCCTGGAGCCGCAATCGCCCATCCTCCCATTCATCTTTTCAGCTAGAGTCGGCAAGCAGCCACTACCTTTCATCGTCAACCTCACGCATCGCCGCTGCTCTTCATCTCCCCTACACGCCAGCGCTACTATTCGTCTCCCTCCCAACCCGAATCGACCGGCCGAATGTTCTTCTGTCTTCCTCCAGAACGATCGATGCCTTTAGCCGCTATTTCCCTGTTCTTCTTCCCCGCTAAAAACTGCAAGCAGCGCCCCTGTTCGTCGATCCATTCCAGCACCAGCAAACCTTTCTTCCGTCTCCATTTCCAGCATCGTCGGCTCTCCGTTTTCTCCTCCTGGATTTTGATTCCATCTCCCGACCTTTTCACGTCTACAACAGGTCGTCTCTCCCTGCGCCTCTCTTCAACTGCATATATCCCCTCTATTTTCAGCACTTCTCAAAGGTACGGCCAGCTCTCTTTTGCTCTTAGAAACAGTCCAGGTTAACCACAAAATTTCTGTTTGCTGAAACTTCACCCCAAGCAGGCCAGCCCGCCTTATTCTGGCCCAGAAGCTTATCTTCTCCTTTTGTCCAAGTCCCGTTACCCCTCAGTGATTCCCCTGAGTCACCTCATTTCACCTTCCAAGCCCAAAACAGATTGTTCCTTTACAGCCGTAAAATTCATCTTGTGGAACCACATCCACCGCCGCCGCCTCGGGATCAGGATCTCTCGCGCCTTGTGAGTATTGTTGTCTTTGTGTTATTTTATTTTTGTATTGAATATTTGGGATGAACATTGCATATGTTCAGTGGAAATACTATTTGTGTTTGTCCTATTTGTTTTCATTACTTTGTTCTCCTACAGGCCATTTGTAAAAGTTGTAGCTAAAAGCATTGCATGTGAAAAGAACGTGATTGTTTGATTATACGCTCGAAAGTTATTGTGCACGTTGTGTTGATTTGCTAGTCGCTTATAACTTTTTGCTAAAGTTTAATTCTGGACAAATTGCAACGTGCATGCATCATTTAGGTTGAGTTGATTGCATTTATTATGCACGATCATATAGGGTTGCATTAGCGTGTCGGCACATTCATGTTTCACATCGCACAGTCCTGCGTCACCGCCCCTCCTGTCGCATCAGGCCTTCGACGGAGCTCTGCCCTGTCCGCTTATGCATCCCTGTTGTGTGAGCCCTTCTGCTGAAAGAAGCTCCGTTCCGTCTTTTTTGTCGCCCGTCCATATCGAGCCTTTCTAGTCGCGGGTAACGTCTACTACAGCACACCTTTCCGTTACCGCCTTCAACATTCCTCGCCTACGGCGTCCAGGGGCTCGGGAAGGACCAACATTCGACTGTTTCTTGTGAGGTATTTTCACCCCAAATTATTAGTAGAATTATGGACTCCTTTAAATATCTATAAGCTTTCCTTTGCGATCGAATTGTTTTTATTATCGTTATTCCATAAGTTATTGTTTGCGGATTTATGCTTGCGACTGTGTTTGTCCTATGGAGAGTTCGATTCGTAAAACGCGTGAGAGATTCACTCAAACATATCACGAATTTCTTCAAGTTCAAAGCGGCGTGATTGATTTCGCGCGTAAATTCGGTTTTGGCACTCTCGGCCTACATCTTTGATTTTAATTTTGAAAATCCTAATTTGATTTTACAAATAAAATTTTTGCTAAAAAATATTTAATTATTAAAACCTTAGTTCTATTTTACATCAAAGTGTTAGGAAAATGTAAGGGCAATTATGGCACACATAAATAAATTAGATGAACTAAATTACCAGAGTAGTATTACTAGAAATAAATAGGAGCCAATATATAGGAGTGTATGTACAATGTAAAGGAAACTTAAACTAAAATGCAAACTCACCGAGTAATCAGCTTCGTCAATGGACGATGATCTGGAGATCATGGAAAGGTGTGGTGAATGTCGGAGAGCGCGAGGTTATGGAATGATAATTTGGAGTTGTGGTAGGTGGGTGACGGGGTGATAGGGAGTGGAATGAGGGGAGAGGACTCGATTGTAGGTGGGGCAGTTGCAGACGATGTGGAGAGGAGGCGAGTGGCAGGGCAAGGCTGAGGAGACTCCATCGGTGACTGAAGAGGGTGCGGAGAGGGGCAGGGTGGCAACTGGCAAGTCAAGGCTGAGGGGAGTTTGACGGCAGTTGTAAAAGTTATTGGGAGGTTGTGGAGGACTAAAAGGGGGCTAGGTGACGAGAATAATGTCCAGTGGTGGGAGTGGCTGGGAGAGGCTTGAGGTGGTGGGAAAGGGAAATTTGGTGTTTAAAGGTTCAGATGAGGTCGGCAAGGGGGGAAGGTGGTTGTCATGGCCTCGTGGGGGTTGGGGATGTTGTAGAGAGAGAAAGTGGAAAGCGGCGGCTGGAAAACCTTCTTTCCGGGCAGACAGAAACGACATTGCTGGAGGGTCGGGAGAATATTGGCAGCGGTCGTAGGACCTGTAGAAGGCGGAGGGCGGGGGGATTGTGCACCCTCGAAGGGGTGATCCTGCGAAATAGCACAGTAGGCGGCTCTTGGCGTCGCACCGAAATCAAGATCGGGTGGTTCTTCAGAGAAGACCTAAAACTCTCGATACCCAAAACTATCGATTGCTCGTACTATATAAGGATAGGGGTTAAGTTAAATGATCTGATGTCTGAAATCAATCGATCGCATTATTTGACCTAATTCTCAAAATACATATCCAAAAAATTAAACATATACATGAAAATACAAAAAAAATGATTATGACGTAATCACAGTCTACGATAGTTCATCTGACAATCCAAAATGTTGATCTCGTAAATCTCTCAAATGAGACGTGATCGATCTCCATTATAACTACTTTCATTTGCATGTCAGTTGGGATCTCAAGATAATCAAACACTGATTGACCTAGAAAATCAATCTATAAGCTATTTAAAACAAGGTTGCTAAAGAACACATGGATAGCCGCCCTAAGCTTTAACTCATCAACCTCGACCACAAGAAACTTCACCTCAACCTCCGATCGATGTATTTTGTGATCAAAACTTTGACCCTGTGTCGACCGCTATATTGCTCTAGCCTCTGATCGTTGTAGTTATCTAACGCAATCTGCATTGCAAAAGAGTAAACCTCCTCTTTGATTGAACTAGAATAATCTACACAATGTGACAAGGCATTTGTGAACAAAACCCCACATCTATCTATCATCATCACATGGGAGGGTCTAGGGAATTCACCCGAGATATCATTTATGATCTGAATTGATTTTTGTGGTCCTTGCAAAACTTTTGCATGTTCCAATACTGAACATGGAAATTTAGCTCATGTAGTAAAGTCTAAAAATTCTTATTGTCACACGGCGTAAATCCGGATGACTGATGAAGAAAAACCAAACTTGTGCATGTAACAGCGTGTGCTTCGTCAAGATGTGTCAACGGTCGTAGTACAACTGTTGCCATCCTGCATAGAGAACCTGTGCATGACCCATTGAAGAGGGTGTACTCCGCTAAAATTTATGTGCGAGTGCGTATTACCTACTAATACCATTGGTAACTCCCCATATTTGATTCACCT